>CM028229.1:35143106-35563106 GCA_016432845.1 Psidium guajava | reverse complement strand
TAGTTAGAGGAGGAAAATCGAGCATTCGAGTTTGAATTTTTGGCAAACAAGGCATGAAAGAGCAATTCGTGGAACCTGAGCTACTAGAAATTGAGAAAAATTGAACCTTGAACTCAGCAATCGGCAACATCCAAAAACAGGGGAAGTTCTTGAACTATGTGTTATCATCTGTGTCAACACAACTATAAGTCAGCCAAATATGCCCAGAATGACCCGTCTTTGATGCCATCATCGGATGTAACCTTGAGAGGGGCCAAATTTTGGAACTGATGGTAATTGCTCCCCCTTTTTTTTTTCACGAGACAAAAAATATTCAGATGAGAATTGTGATTCAAGATAAAGTCGGCGTTTTCCCTATGAGATGAAAATGCGTCCGGACCAAAATTGGACCCCAAGAAAGAGTTCATCTTTCTTTTTATGAGATAAAAGAGGTTTGAGCCCGAATTGAAACTTAAAGATGAAAATTTGTGCTTTTCAAAGGGATGATGGCCAATTTTCCCATGATTCGAGAAGTGGAGGCCCAATTCAAGGTGCCAACATGGAAGCTAAGGAAAGCAACAGGGGAAAAAGGAAGATGAAAACCTCATCACACAATCAAGATTGTCCCTTTTCCGAGAATCGAAAAGGAAGAATCGAATGATCTTATCAAGAACAACCTCAAACACAAAGATGCCCATGCCCGATCAAGTGACCATGCAACTAAATTGAAAAGAAGAAGAAGAACAACAGCAGCAGCAGCAGCAACAACAACAAAACAGGGGATAAAAAGCCAAAAGAGCTAATGAAAAGGGGGGAAGTGACAAAGAATTTGCTTGCATACGAAGGAATATATTCTCATCGTCGTCGTCGTATCTTTCGGCCACAACCCAAGTCTACTAAAGCCAGCCTGCGTGTCCTGCGTACCCAAACAAAGGTGCAAAAAGGTTGGACGATGACATAGATATGGAGGCTAACATATCCTCATCTGTGCACATATGGCTTTTTGTAGAGGCTTTTGGATTGAAGATGCCTCTCACCCAGATTAACGAATAACATGTCCGTTGTACGCCGAAAGCGAGTCCGCCCCAACAATCTCAAACGATAAGCGTCCGAAAATAATACCAGCCCTGAGATGGGTTTTGCTCCATCTGACTCGCAAAATCGCGCAACATTTTTTCTGTCGGGGGAGTGTTTAGATGCCTCAATAAATTTAGTTTAGCATAGTTGACTATTGAATTGTGTGACTCGCAGCTTGTTATCTAGTTGAGTAATTTGAGTTTTTTAAAAAAAAAAAATTTTCTTTCTCCCCTTCCTAAATTTTTTTTTTTTTTTTTGGGAAGGGGGGGCTAAGGCGAGTGATGTGGGTGTTCTTAAGAAGAAAAGTGAAGATCTTTCAAATTATCTTGGACAATCTTGCACGCCTTATCGAACCCAATTGGCTTAATTCATCATTGGGCGGTGCATGTTTCCGCTTTTAATGTGATCAGAGGAGGGAACTGTCTTATCGGAATTGGCAAAGGGTGCGGACAGGGCCCGAGGTTACTTGCCACTTTTCATCTCATAGGCTTGCTCATAGGATGTAGTATGAGCTAATTAATTTGATCACTCGGCTTGAAAGAAAAAAAGAAAAGAAAAGATGGACAATTCCTCGTTATGAAAAAAGTTGCTGTAGTTTGATGACATGTTCGGCATAATCGAAAAATTATATGTGCATTTACGTGTCGATATTTAAATGGTTGAAGCGTTTCGGCTAAAAATGAAATGTCGAAACTTAAGAACCGGAAGATCTAAGATTGAACTTTTGGATTTGGCGCTTGAAGAGAAGGGATATGTCGGCCCTTTTCATATTCTCATCACAACTTAAAAAATGATTTGACCTTTAAACATTTACACAATATATATACACAAGTGCGAATTTATGTGTTGACATTTACATGTCCCATCGATTTCAGTTATTTCATAATTTTAAAAGAAAATAGCTATGCGAGTAGCTAAACTTTTATCGAGTCTGCAGCTTGATATCTTAACTTTTTTGGTTCAATCAAGCATATCAACTTTTGAATTTTTGCTCGATGTGAGGCATCGGTAACATTAGTGGATAGAAAATGCTAACATGGCGCTAACGCAGTTAAGTAACCGCTAAGATGTCCATATTAACACGCGACATGATCATTTAGATCGAAACCATTGCAGCAAACAACTCAAGATGCTTGCAATGTGTTCGGATACTTAGACTTCTCCATTTACGTTAAAAGCCATGTTAGAAAAGAACTCAAATTTTCATTTTCGTAGGTACGGTGTCGGGGAATATTTTTCGTTATGATCTGAAATTTTTTATGAAATAAACGGATCCTAAAATTTAGTTTAAGTAATAAAGGAAAAAGTAAAGTGAGAGTGAATCGACATGTGTGATCTACATCGGAGGCTGCTGAATCCGAGCGGCCCGGGCTTGTCCGTTCAGCGTAGGAGCGACAACAGCAGATTACTCCCCGTTCTCTTCCACGTCCTCCCTTACCGTTTCGCGTTTCCCCCTGGGCAAGAAACACCGGTCGACATAGAAAATCACCGAAGCGGAGACCATTGAATGGAGGAGGGCGCACACACAACGAGAGAGACGAGAAAACCACGAGCTCGAAGTTCTTCGTAAATCTTGAGGAACCACAGGGAGAGGGGCGATTCTAGCTCTTTTTTCCTGGCCGGAAGAAATGGAGTCGGAGGAGGGATTGGAGCTGCGGTTGCAGGGATTGCAGAAACAGCTGGGGAAGAAGCAGGAGTTCGAGGAAGCCGTTTCTTCGATCAAATCGGTCCTGCAACAACGTTACCCTTCCGCTTCGCCTCCGCTTCGCCGATCGGTGGGCACATGGTTCTTTCCCATGTTGTTTTCTGCCGCGGGGACACCGTTTTCGAGATCGCGTATCGATTCTGCAAAATTACAGTCGAAATCGATGATTGTGGCGTTTTGTGCGTTCAAAGTTTCGGTTTTGGTTCTCGATTGTGGCGTTTTGGTGAATCGGATAATCGATATTGGCCTGGGTTTTTTTTAATCACGAGAAATTAGGTCGTGTTTTGATGCGCACGTATAAGCAAATGTGTCTTAGCTGATCTTGGAGTTTTGGCATTCGTGCAATTGCAGTTCAAACTACTAGAATTACATGGGGACTAGAATTTGGAGATGTTTGTGTGCGGTGATCGATCACAAGTCCGACTTCTGATTTTTGGAAAGTTTGCTCGACTGAAATTAGGAAAAAATTGTGTTGTTTTGCTGGTGCTAGATTTACTCTGTGGTATGTCGAGTGGCAACAATCTTGAAGACGAGATACACGGTGCCTGGTTTTTGGCTCGCCGGATTAGGGCTCTTTGAGGAGGCTCAAAGCTTGGTGTCTAATCCTTCTGAGAAGGAATATTTGAAGAGTTGTATCGCTCAAGCACGAGAACAACTGCATATTGTGGATAATCCCACTCCAGAATCCACACAATCTAATGCAAGTAGAGGTCTGAGAGGAATTTTTTTTTATCTAATCATGGTTTATGCTTTTCCTGTTATTGTGTCTTTGCTTAACGATCATGTCCTGTTTTTTCCGCTGAATATGTTGATGCAGGTTATTTGTTTGAAGGGCATCTTACTGTGGATCCAGAGCCTTCTCGGCCCCACTGGCTCGTGCAGTCTGATCTCATGAACACTGTTTCTATGCTGGCTGCGGCTGAATCCTCTCAACAAATGGAGGATAACCATATGTCCGAAACTGCTGCGAATTTGATTGAGGAATTGATGGACAACCTTGATACGACGTTACCCGAGGTATCTCTAAGCTCCATTTGCTTGGTGGTTGCTCATTAGCTACTTCATATATATTGCTTTGTGGTTGGTACTTTCTAGTGGTTAATCGGTTCTGTTTGGACAAAGAAATGTCTTTGGTGCTCCTACAGAGGATCTTTAACATAACTTGGTGTCTGTAGATCTTGGATAACATTCCCGTGGCTCCAAGAGCCCCACCTGCCAGTAAAGAAGTTGTCGCAAAGCTTCCAGTCATTACTCTGTCAGAAGAAATTCTAGCCAAAATGGGACACGATGCAGAATGTGCAATTTGTAGAGAGGACTTGGTCATGAATGATGAGATGCAAGAGTTGCCATGCAAGCACACATTTCACCCTCCTTGTCTAAAGCCTTGGCTGGTAAAGAAACTTTGCCTTGTTATTATGTGATGCCGAAATTTGGCAAGTGCATTATTCTCAGTCACACTTGCGGCAAAATAAAGAAAGTATACTTTTAAGTTCTGATTCCGTGTGATTTCCCTGAGTTGTAAAATAACTGGTTGCCGCACTTGTGCTTTACTTTGTGGCAGGATGAACACAATTCTTGTCCGATATGTCGGCACGAGCTGCAAACTGATGATCATGCTTATGAGAGATGGAAGGAGCTTGAAAAGGAAGCTGAAGAAGAGAGAAAAGGCGCTGCAAATGCCGTTCGAGGAGGTGAATACATGTATGTTTAGTAATCACTCACGAATCGCACCATGTAGCTTAATGTTGTGCCAGGCTTTGGATACAACTGTTGTCGGCACTTCTTTGTTTCCTCTTCTTTTGAGGAGGAGGTCCTCGTTTTGCATTCTGCGCAAACGATTGCTTCTCAAGAAGATCGCGGGCCATATTTGGGTTCTCGATCTAGAGACATCCTTCATTGAATTTGGATTATTTGTAGTCGAACACGTAAGCAGTCTCGAGTTGAAAGTATTTCTTCCTATAGATTTCTCTGTTCTTTTTCTGGCATGGCCAGTTTTTTAAGGAACGTCCTGGGAAATCCATTCACTGACAATATATCAGCCATTATTGCCATTTTGCGCCATGGTTCTCTCTTTGCAAGGATCTAATGTGAAGGAAAATGGAAGAACGATCCCCTCAGTGATGCAGAAGATTCTAGCCAAGCCGAAGCTCGGTTGTGTCAGCTGGGGATGGTGGTGTTCGGGGCAAGCTCTCGAATTGATCCTGGAGAAAATAGGAGGAGAGAAACGAAACGCGTAAATTTGCAGGTGTTTCCAAGCCAGTACCAAGTTCTCCCATCGTGCTCAAGGTTTGCAAATTCTCGTATTCCTGGAATGACCGGAGATGTTCGCATTAAGAGGGTTCTTGATTCTCAATGTGTTGAATTCGTCTATTCTACCGATATATCACCATTTTGGCTAAGTCAATTCGCACAAGCATTAGGCAACGAGCTATGTGGGATCCTAAGTGCTGCACTCTCCTGGGAGTATAAGAAGTAATTTTGCCACCAACGAATAGGTTGGTCCAGTGTTATGAATGGTTTGCAAGGCCAAAGCCAGGTTCGATTTCCCAATCTATATTTGAAATCTTGGTTGGTCTGCGAAGAATGAACTTGGGCTTAAGCGTATCGCCGATCTTGGGCTTCCTTACTCATACCTAATAGAGCAATGTCAGTGGACTCATCCTATGGATAGTTAGCACCTCGTTGATGCCTTAAATTGACCGCTCCAATGTCGATGGGATTGATATCGATCCGTCTTAAAAAAAAAAAAAAAGAGAGTAATTTTGCCAAGATCTTCAAGGACAAATACTAATGGCCTGATGGGACTATAAAATTGGTCTTATAGACCATACCATTATGTTTCTCTTTCATAAATGAAATTATAATTGAAGAGCATGTAGTAAGGAGCCATTGTTTGGTTCATTGGATGCAAATGAGCTCAGTACATCTCAACCCTCAGATCATATCGGTGCGACGTGGGATTTACCAACATTAAGGGCTCGGATGCATTGGACTCTCACCTATCGAATAAACTAAATATAAATTAAATCTTAAAAAAAAAAGAAAACAATTATTTTTCACTGTTATAATCAATTAAACATATTCAAACTGCTGAAAGGCCCAGAACCAGATTTAGAGCAAGCTTCTCAGCCCAAAGACAGAAGAAACGCACGCATATCTCCCAACCCAACCCAATTAAACCAAATCTTAATCAACAGAAACAAACGGCGGAACCTGAGAATTCGTGGCGGAACCACCAACATTAACATCTTTTCCCACCTCCGTTTCTTTGTCGTTTTCCTCCAACCTCCACGATTTCTACGGTCCCCCAACTGTACTTGCATCACCGTTTCGGCTCCCATTCTCAGGTAAGGCTCGGTCGCCAGTTATGGAACTGGGCACATCAGTTCTCAGCTCTCCGCTCGGGTGCATCTCCCCAAAAGCTCACGCTTGTCGTGGACTTAGTTGCTCTCGAACCCGCGACTTGTTACAGTCCAAGATTCAATCTTGTAGTCTCAATTGGGACAGCGACCCTCCTCTTCGACGGATGGTCTCTGATGGGTACGTGCGAAGTGGCAGCTTTGGCGTCAGCGCTAATGCTAACGGTGCTCTTGGGAACAGCAGAAGCAAGATATACAAGAGGTTGGATTCTTGCTTGGTGATACCTCCGCCCAGTGGTAGGAAGCCGCGTGCCATCATCAAGTTCTTGGGTGGTGCCTTCATTGGAGCTGTTCCTGAAGTCACCTACAGGTAGGTTGTTCCGATTATTCTATTTGCTTATATTAAGGGCTTGTCTTCTCCTTTTGAATAGTTGCTTTTGGTGGCGTTGCAGCTATTTGATTGAGCTTTTGGCAAAGGAGGGGTTTCTGATCATCGCTGTGCCTTACAATGTGACCTTTGACCATGCCCGAGCTGCTGGTGAGATATATGAGAAGTTCCATTGTTGCTTGGATAATGTCTTGACATCTGGATTGCCCGATGACAGCTTATCCGCTGCTGATCTTGTTGATCTGCCTCTTTTTTCTGTTGGTCACAGGTAAGGAATTCATCATAGCATTTCTGGGGATGAATTGCTTTTATGCTCTCTTGCTTCCTTTTGTCCATGGTTATGTACTTGTGTATCTATTTACATAGTTATGTCTAAATGAGTGTGGTGGTCACACATTTACATGAAGGAATTGGAGCGACGACCATGAATCACAGCATAAAAGCTCAGCCTCACTAAATTTAAAATATGAGTTCGTTTTTAAGGATGGAAAATATGACTTGGTTTTCTGTGATTAAAAGTTGATCACATGGTTGGATTTGGTGTGCAGTAGGTGGTAGTACCACTAATAAATTCCTTTTATCGAAGATGTGGCAAATAGTGTGATGGGCTTTTCTCCTACTTTTGGGAATGCTCGCAGAATCTTACCTGTTCGAAAGGATTAAGTCGATAATCGAGTTCATTGAGCCGTTCTGGGGAATTCACAGAGTTCCACCTTTTGAGATATATAGTTCTGCTGCAGAGAAGTAGCAAACATCTTTTACTTGTGCATCGTTTCCCTTACAGTTCTGTCGCTATTCTGAGCTGGAGAAGTGAATCTGTTAGACTGCTTACTTAACACCTACTTCTCAGAAGAATCCCTAAATTGCACAATAATATCACACCCTAGAATGTAGATAACTTTAGGTACATCTGTTGCATGAGCATGTGATTGTGATCCATGGTCCTTTTAGTAATCAATTGTGCTTCTGTGTTTTACCATTTTAGAACTCACTTGGGAGATTCTTAAATCTTGATGATATTGGTTCTTTGATTGATCCCTAAAACTAGGGCAATGAACATTGTATGTCTTGCTGTTAACCCATTTGCTTCTCAAATCATTCTTGCAGCAATGGTGCACTTCTCCAAGTACTAGCCGGAAGCTACTTCTCTGAGAAGATACCAAAGGTCTGCTTATCCTTGCTGTTGCCCCTCTCCAAATTATTGATTGAAATGTCCTAGGCTCTTTGAGAAGCAAATCATAGACATCAGCCTCTATTGATGTAAACTGCTGATAATGAAACTTTGCGTGGTTAAAAGTAAATCAAGCGATTATGGAGTGTGATAGAGCATGTTGTCTCTTGTGGAAGGCCAATGCCATAATATCGTACAACAACCGACCAGCATCGGAGGCAGTTCCTTACTTTGAGCAGGTAATGTTTGTTTTGTGTTTTGGGTTTGAAGGTCATCTCCCTTTTTAATCTCAAAGTACGCTTGTTTTATGTGGGATCATGCATGATTAAAGATGGTTATTTTCACACATGTGATTGAACTCTCTGAAGTCTTTATTACTTGCGGCACTTCCATCTTTTCTACATAAGCTGAAGAGAGTATGTCAAAACATTTTGCCAAACATGCAAGATTGTCGTGCATGTGTCATCATTCTGTGCTTCGTCCATGATGCTTGCGAGTGCTCCACATTGTTTCGTGAATGTAAAAAGTTTTTAGCATCTCAATAAAATAGCATTTAACACGAAATTGCTTCCGTATTTTTACGTTAAAATACATAACTCACCTTCGTCGATTGAATGGCTGAATCCTTGTTGGAATGTTGTTTGACAGAACTTCAGCAAAACACATTCCCACAATCTTTATTTTGACACTCTGATAAATAGATGCAATAGAGTAGTTGCTTTAGTTTATCCATTTAACAGATCATGCTTCAGTTTACCAGTATTCTCCATCTGAATTAAAGTTTTCTGGATTTCTTGCAGCTGGGTCCTCTTGTTAGTCAAGTGATGCCACTTATGGAGGTATCCCCTGTTTACAGTATGGCTAGAAATGCCTCAGGTATGGGGTTTCACAATCCTCTAGTCACCTTGCCCTCCAAATTAACCAGTATAATTATGCTCTCTGTTCAGTTACATCTTACCATCCTCGTGTTTCATGAAAAATAATAGGAAGGAGGTAATCTTATATATGCTTGGCGAAGAAAGCTAATTTTACATGATTTCTTCAAGATATATTCACTTTGTAAACCACCTTCACTGTTCTTAAAATATAGGAGATGCATTCAAAATGTTATTCGACACAGCTGGCGCAGTGATAGCAGAGTATGACCAGGAAGCCCTAGTCTCATTGAACAAGTTCATTGATCAGTTACCTTTAGTGCTAAATCAGGTAAGATGGAAATTTGCCAAAAATCATCATGAATTTGTCTTTTAGATCCATTTCATTTTCATCTGAGATGATACATAAATAAGATTTGGTATCCATATTGAAAAGCTAATGCAACTCCTGATCTCTCTTCTTCCTTTTTTTTTTTTAATCTTTTTCATTGATGCATTATATCATTTATAACCTTAAGCTTTTCGGGAGTCGAATATATACATTGACTGCCGATTCTTGTGAATGTGTTCTCCAAATCACTAGAGCAATGTAATATTGAGAAAAGCGTATTCCCTAGAGCCCTCTCGTTGGCCCCATGAAGGCACCGTTTTAAATTTTAACAGTAGGTAGTTGAATTGATCAACTGGATCGAAATTCTTTCAAATATCTATGCATCTGAAAGATTCACATTTCTTCGTTTAGGTATCTGAGGGGATATCAGAGTTCAAACCAACACCCTCTGAAAATCTTGATTACTTCAAGAATGCATACAATGTGCCACACACTCTTTTGGTATGTAAGGTTACTTGTGTTAGTCTGAACTCAGAGGAAAAGAGTGTTATTTCTTGCCCAGAAGTAAGATTAACAGATGAGGCGTATGTTTTATAGATCTCATGTCATTCTGCAGTTGAAGTTCAATGTGGATCCTATTGATGAGACGGATTTATTGGAAGGGACTCTAAAGCCTCGGGTTGAGTCCTTTGGGGGTTCATTGGAAAAGGTCCAGTTAAGTGGTAACCATATCACGCCATGCACACAGGTAATGTCTTATATTGACACTATACTCTGAACAGGCCAACACCTGACCAGGAACCAAAATCTAATTCATTCCTTGTAATCCAACGTTTGACCAATTACCTACAGTTCTCGCTTTTAGTGTGTCACTAGCATCTTACAATTAGTAAGGTTCATCTCGTTCCGTCTATACTTGCTAGAGAAATCATGTTTGCCTTTTTCCTCTCCTCTCTCTCGATAAATATCTTTGAATTGAATCAACTCAATCTGGTTTTGTTTTTGTCTCACCAGGAACCTAAATGGCAAGCTGGTTACCTGTATACTCCGGCAGATGCCATTGCTCAGGGGCTCAAGACTCTTTCTTTGAATGAGACTAGAGTCCTCTCTAGAACTATAAGCGACTGGTTCAGACGTTTCGAAGCATGAAATGCCAAATCCTCAGTAGTCCCTCTGCTCTCGGCAGGAATTGGCATATCAATAAATAGTAGGTGTCAACAAATCATGATCCGGGTGCTTCCTACCACATTGTCATTGCTTCCCTGATGTCTGCACAACTTCGGAGTCAATTTTTGAATCCTCCCCTCATCGTCCCCTGTGATGAATAATTCGTTTTTCGTTTACATCTTGACTACAATCTAAAGTACAAGCTTGTTGAAAATCAGTCATATTACATAATGAATGGGAGATTTAAGGATGCATAGTCTGTTCTCTGTTTCTTTTTCATTACCTCAGTGCCTTCCTTAGCTTACAAACAATTCGATCATCACTATATGACAAGGACAAAAACGCAAGAAAAAAGCTTGCGCTAAATGAGATTGTCAAAAGGCTTTCATTGTAATATCTGATTTCCCGAGTGGCACCACAGCAGTAGAGCACAGACAAAGACCACAAATTTATAAATTCCGTAGTTAGTGATTAACAACTTGCATCTAATCTCCACCATGTCAGCAGTCTCTGGGTTGAACTTAATTTCTACCCAAGCAATCCTCTAGTCTTCAAATTCAGCCATAACTGTTGATGATGGTGGTTGTACTAGATGTTGAAACAAAAGCGGTAATAAAGCCCACGCAGCATCAAACTTGATACTTATAATAAACTACTGCGCTGTCGTTAAGAAAGTGTCGAAGATAATATTAGGAAAACATATCAAGGCTTCCCCTGGGATCCACCAAGAACTCCAAGTATGGTCAGAGGGCGACTGGGTATCTGTCAATGCATTCCAACCAGGGACTCTTGCTCGGCTGCCTCACGCGGCGCATCGACTTCCAAACCAGGCTGTTGCACTTAAAGCCGGAGCCGAAGGCGATCTGCCACACCCGGTCTCCCCTCCTCACCCTGCCCTTGGCCTCCAGATAGGCCAGCTCGTACCAGATGCTGCTGCTCGACGTGTTCCCGAACCTGTGGAGCGTCATCCTGGAGGCCTCCATGTTCCCCTCGCTGAGCTCGAGGTTCCTCTGGAGCTCGTCCAGGACGGCCTTGCTGGCGGCGTGGACGCAGAAGTGCTCGAAGGCGAGCTTGTAGTCGGGGATGTAGGGCTTCTTGGGGTGCGGCTGCGACCCGTTGCCACCGAAGAGGTACCGCCACACGAGGGTGGCGAAGAAGAGGAGCTGCTCGGAGAAGGGGAGGACGAGAGGGCCGAGCGTGGTGATGTTGGTCTTGAGGGCTTCGCCGCCGATCTCCATCAGGTCCTTGCTCACTCTTAGACCCTTGAACCTCTGCTCATCTTCCTCCTGGTAAATGCACCTGAGAGTTTGCAGAAAGATGATCAGTATTCAAGCAAGATCGAAAGTGGGGAATCCTAGTAGTGTTAAGACTAATGGACTTTAGATCAAGAAGAAATATTTCTTGAGAAACCCATCTGGTTATTGTTATATCAGAAAAACATCATGGTCATGATCATCACAAAATCCCATTTGAGATCTCTTGTTTTGACTTTTTCTTGTTCTGGTTTCTGGGGTTGTTGCATGATATGGCCATGTGATGGAAGCAGAAATTCATTTAATGGAGGGTTGGCTGATAACATAACTCTCAACTACTCCCATGTGCATCGCATTTACTCTCTCGCTCTCTCTCGTCTCCTTTTGGCATTGAACTGAAAATCAATCCTGGAACAACCAGATTTTTCGCATGGTCCCTCTCCTCAAAAGCCCCTCGTATGTCTCTTTCAGGACAGTGACACCGCGATATCGAGACCGGCTATATCGAGACCGGCTTTTCAACCGTAAAGTTCGAGGTTCAAACTCTTCGTATCCGTGCCATCTCCGGCTTTGCCAGGGTGTCTAAAATGTCGATATTAGCGGTCCCTGGCCGCTTAATTAATTGAATAATATCTTAAGAGATCACCCAGGACATTGCGTTCATCTTTGTCGGGACATTATCATGTGGTTCTGAGCAATCAGATTACCTGAAACTGCGGTCATCGGCTCCCTTGTGCGTGCGGACCACATGCTCAAGCCGGTACTTGGCGCGGTGAAAGTCACGGCGGCGGTTCGAGAGCAGCACGGCGGAGCAGCCCATGCGGAAGAAGCAGTTCGGGAGGATCATGGAACGCTCCTTCCCCTGGTACCAGTTGTACCCGACCATCTCGGTGCTCACCACGACGGCGTAGTTGTTCGGGTTCGCCTGGAGCATGTCGCGGGCCAGGTCGACAGCGATGATCCCCGCGCTGCACCCCATGCCGCCGAGGTTGTAGCTGAGGATGTTGCCCCTCATCTTGTAGTGGTTGATGATCATAGCGGAGAGCGACGGCGTCGGGTTGAAGATGCTGCAGTTGACGACGAGGACGCCGACGTCCTTGGGGCGGACCCGGGTCTTCTCAAATAGCTCGTCGAGGGCACCAAACATGACGGCCGACGCCTCGGCACGGCCCTCCTTCATGGTGGCACAGTTCTCGCCAGCGAGGAGGGGCTTCGGGACGTAGGTCTCGTCGCCGATGCCGGAGGCGTGGAGGATTCGCCGCTGGAACTCGATCGTGGACTCGTCGAATTTATTGGATCGGATGGCGTGATCGATCAACTGAGCCTTGGTCACCTAAAATGAGCGAGAGTGTTTGAGTGATCTCTTTCATTTCGTTTGATTTGACTTCGAAAACTCGAATTCAGGTAGAAATTGTCTTGTCGGATAAATATGTTTGTTGAACCACGTTTGATTAATTTGGCAAGACAGCGATTGCACAATAATGAGAGGACTCGCAGGCACAGTCAACCCAATTGATAGTAACACATAATAGTCGTATCCAAACTTTGACATTAGGTAGCAAAATAAATTAGAAACTTATCCACTTTAATTGACAAAACTAGCGATGTCTAAATAAAAAGTAAGGGTTCTGACAAAAAAAAATATAAAAATAAAAAGGGTTTAAAATTAAAGTTGGTGCGGGCAACAAAAGCGAGGAAAATCAAAATAAAAAGACGCGCCCAAAAAGACAATACTTAAGCTAGACAGTGCACCATAAAACTAGATAAAATGGACATCATCGAGGCACATCATAAGTACGATTTAAGGTACTTGTCTTGTCATAAAACTAGCTATTTCAATGCCACTCCCAAAATATCTAGACAGAATTGGCTAGGTTTAGCAGAAAATATTTGCGCAAGAATCGAGAAATTAGAATATTATTGCTTTTCTTGCTAATCTGTATCGGGATTTATCGTGCTCATCGCATAATGCAAGACCTACGTATGGATCAATCTCCGCCGATACATCACATGAGACCCATTTGTCGATCTACCTAGTTACGGCACAGCAGATCAAAGCCGGAACTAGTACGGACACTGGACATGAAAAAGATATAACTCGCTCAATATGTAATAATTCCTCGCCACTTACGTTCCCATGCATGCAAGGACGTGGGGGAAGGAGCTTATCAGTTATTACCTTGAGATCGTCGTGCGGCTTATGACAAGCGAAGTCGACGAGGTAGATCGAGCGAGGCCTCGACATGGAGTAGACGCTGAGCGTGAACGCGAACACGCTGAGGAACGGGAGCACCGTGGCGAGGTCGTACCGGGCGTCCTCCCACAGCTTCTGCCACAGCTCCTCCCGGCTCAGGCTCCCGACCTCGGCGCTGAAGACGAGCACCAGGACCGGTATGGTGGCGAGGTAGAGGCCGTGGCTGATGAGGTAGTGGTAGCCCAGCCTGACGTACTTGAGGTTCACGGACTGGACGAAGTCGGGGAGGCGGCGGCGGACGCGGACGGAGAAGGTGGGGGACCCGGCATTGGGGCCAGAGGACTCGATGCCGCGGTCAACGATCTCGGTGGCGAGGAGGTGCTGCTCGCCGCTCGGCATGGTTTGGGAAGCGGGGAAGTGGGATTGAGTTTGGATTACGAGAGAGATGGATGGATGGATGGGAGGGTTATGTTACGGCTTTGGTTTTTGTTATATAAAGAGAGCGATATGAAGAGGTGGGTGAGGATGTAGTTAATATAGTCACCAACTAGCTGTGCGTGTAGTTGAAGTACCTTCAACTGCCTTCAATTCTTCATTCATTGTTAGTGGGTCGAAGCTCGAAAGCATCCACTCTCTCTCTCTCTATCTATATATATATATATATATACGAATAAGTGTATTCATACGTACGTACACGGTATACCTTACGTGGCTTGATAATGGAGTCTGTATGCTCTTCGGGAAAAGTATCAAAAAAGTTTTGAATATATTATCTTGTGTCAATTCAGTCATAAACTTTTCAATCGGATTGATTTAATCATGAATCTTTTGTGTTTATCCCAATTCGATTCATCTGGCAAATTTTGACTAGAAATTGTTAGCATGAATGCCGGCCACAATCGATCGGCGTTTTTTTTTTTGGTAAAGCACAATCGATCGGCGTTGACGTTGACAAATTTTATAATTTTTTTGATTTTTTTCTGAATTTTTTATTTTCTCTTTTTTCATTTTGGACGACTGCAGAGGTTGAGCCCTCGTTGGCCAAAATGAACAAGGCAAACAATGACAAGAAAAGAAAACTAATCAAAAATATTAAAATTTTGTTAAATTTATCTACGCCGATGCTAATAGTGCCACGTAAGACGGTCGATATCTATTTCATTAATTTTTGACCAAAAATTGGCCAGATGAACTAAATTGCCTTCAATGGCAAAATTTTAGGACTATATCGGTTCAAATGAAAAATTTAAAACTGAATTTATACTAATGCAATAATTTTTGACTTTTTTGGGTACTTTATCCTCTGCTTTTTATATACACGAGGTCTTCCTCTAATACCATATTCTAATCTCCAAAACGAGAGCTTATTAACTTGCTTTTCGATTGAATTAACAGTAAGATCCTAACAACAATGATCACGTTAAGCGTGAACAAGGCTCTCATTTGATTTTCGAAGCATTGGCCGCACGTAATCGAAAGAAACCCGAAGCCATGAAAATTCAAAGTCTTCAACAATGTGTTGACTGTGGCATACTTGTCAATCAAGATCATAATAATAGCGCAAGCAACGAGGTCATTGTCAGCTAATAAAGGAGAAAATTGTGGAAAAAAAAAAGCTCAAAATCTATTGCAATCATATCAATCCAGATTTAAATATATATTTATCAATTGATTCCTAAATATTTTATATATCATTTCAGTCCATCCAATTAATTTTTACTAGTCGATTTTAACGTTAAATTTTTAAATAATTTTTTTCCTTTTTTTCTCCTTCTTCCTCCCACCAAGGCAACTGGCTAGAGGCGCGGGCTGGCTAGGTTATCGCCGGCGAGGGCAAGGTCGACCTTGCCTAGCGACGACGAGGTCGAGCCTCATCGGCCCTCACCACTAGCTAGTTACTAATTCGACAATCCACTAGAGGAAGAAGGAGAAGAACAAAATATTAAAAAAAATTAATAATAATAAAGAAAAATTTTGACAAAATATTATAATATTATTAAAAATTGCCACGTTAGTGTCAGTTAGCTAAAGTCGACCGAACGAAAAGAATCAGCGCGAATGCGAAAGGTCTATGACTCGATTTACTAAAAAAAAAGAATTTAAAATTAAATCGACAGGATTACAATATATTTAAAACTTTTTCAGTAAGTTTTTTGTCGTTATCTTCTCTCAATCCATGTTATTTCTCGCCTCTTTACAATTATTTTTGCTCAATTTTTTTTTAAACTTTGCATTTAATGAAATCGCACCGTCCGCATGCGATGGCTCTCATATTATTAGGTCGGCTTACCACCTAATTCCACTCTTTCTGTCTTACGCTGGCGTCCATAAAAACAAACAAACGAACACCGCCCCGCGTGCATGCTGATCCGATCCATGCACGGCCCCCCTCTCGTTTTCATTAGAGTTTCGTGTGCCCGCGGCAGCTTTTCCTTGACTATGGCCACGTGGGATCGCCCTCCTTCCGTTGACCTTTTTTTTTCCCCAAGATTTGGTTAATAATTAATACACTAGCTGTCCTCGAAAAGGAGATGAGAATTATCCGATGAAGAGATCAAGAAATTAGGGTTTTTGTGGGGTCTACTATCCCCCCCAAAAAAAAGGAAAAAAAAATCAACTTTGGCCTCTATTCTAATTGTGTCCAAAACAAATTTTTCATCTCACGAAAAATCCTTGATTTTTACTTTTGTCCTAATTCTATCTGCTTAATACCCAAAAAAAAAACCTCAAAAACTTTAGTTTTTTGCCTTAACTCACCGGCCTAATAGAAAGAAAAGAAAAAAGAAATAATTTTTTTTTACAAAACGTCATAATATTATTAAAAATTATCACGTTAGTGCCGACTTATGTGTGTTGGGCTATATGGTAAATCAAATTTGAATAATCACGATAAATATAAAAAAAACAATATACAAATTTACTCAGGTTCACCTTGGAATGAGATTACGTCCTGCAAAGAAGTTCTACTAAAACATTTAGGTTTTTCAATCACAATCACTCATTATTATAATTTCTCATACGAGTATAATATATAAGATTTATAATTGGCCCAAAACCCTAATTTATCCAAATCTCGTTGATCTCATAACAAATGAGCCAATTAAAATACAAGCTCAAAACTCGATATTGTTTCGAGGGCACTGCCCCTGAGGCCCACCCGTTGTCCCTACAATGGAACCCCCCGATATTCTATGCATAGGGGTTATATGTCATCGGTTTATTCTTCGTTTTTCCTAAACTCATGTGGATGTGCTCGGTGTGAGAAACAAGGGTTCTCGAAATATTCGCCAACTCCAGCATTAAGCTTTTTGAGTGAAGATGAGTTTGACTGGATATGATAACAGACTCAGACTTAGGTTTCCTTTTGGTGATCTCCTCGGGCGAAATGCGTTCCTAACAAATGGTATCACAACCGTATGGTTGGTTCGTGGCCCAATTTGAATATATATCTGCATTTGACGAATATCTCAATGAAGGAATCTGGCAACCGATGTGGTTTCCAAGCCAGTAGGCATTGTGGCCTAGCAACACAAGCACGATGAATGTTGATGGAGATTCAAATTGAAATATCTTGATGCAAAAGGATACTTGAATTAAGAGAGACCAAACATAGCACTAGAGTTCACCCATGAGGAGGAGTTTATTATGATGTACGTGTGAGTTGTGTTAGAGAAACTCTACATCGAATAATTGATATGGTATTGAGTAATTAATATATCCTAGTTGGCTTATAACTCATTAGCTTAAGTTTTTAAGTAAAAGTATATTTGATTGGATATGTTAATAGGCTTGAACTTGAGCTCCCTCTTAGTGATTTCTTCATACGAATATAGTGGACTTTCGCGCTCTCCCAACAGTGTGTGCGGACTAAAAAAAAAAGGGACTGCCTGTGAAGTCACTTCGGAAAGAAAATGCGAGTTAAGGGGAAATTTTGATTATGAAATTATGGTTTTTTGTTTGCGGTTTAATTGATGCTCAATGGTCTTACTTCGTGTAAACAGACTCTGCGTGAAGTTGCTCCGACAAGAAAATTCGAGCTAGGGGAAAAATTGATTATGTTATCAGAAATGGTTGGAACGAAATGGGTGACATTCTCGTCACATGTCCATATGGGCAACATAGTTAATTCGGGCAGTGGCTATAGTGAAATGTCATGATAGAAAGGTAAAAATGGAAAGAAAAAAAAAGGTTTTTTCTTTTTAATATGACTTTTTCTGTTATCTTTTCTGAAAATGCCATTGTCCAAATTCATCGAAATTTTGGATAAATTAGGAGAAAAAGTTTGGGCGAGTTCTTTCAATGAAATCAAGAGTAACTAACCTCGCTACACTTTTTCATCTATTAACCTATTTCTTTCTCTTCCAATTTTAATTTTGAAAAAAAATCACAAAAAACTCCAAACTATACTAGCTATAACACATTTATCATAACCATTTTTCTGTGAAGTCAAGACTTCCAAACTTATATCTATGTGAAACATTTACCCTCCTTTAAAATCTCGACAATAAACACCATTGAAAAGCTGCCTACACGAACGACGGAAGGCAAACGGTATTGATATAACGTCCATGCGGCGTAAGCGAAATAAACATGTCGTCGTTTTGGCCGGAATATCGTCTAAGAGAGCCTTGACGGAGAGTAAATACGTTACACGGGGTATAAGTTTAAGATTCTTCACGTCACAAGAAAAATTTTAGGGTAAACATTACACAGTTGACATAGCTTGAGTTTTTTCATGTTACAAAAGAAATTCATAGTAGGCGTGCTACTATACACATAATATGCGATTTTTAATGGCTTGTTTCCTTTAATTTAAGACCCTTCCAGATTGTTTTATTTAAATAATTAAAAAAAACAATCCGATGTTTCTCGTTCTCGCCTGAATCTTCATGGACTTGTCTCATGAAACATGTGGGGGGAAAAAAGGAAAAAAGATTCAAAAGAAATCGACAGCGACGGGGTCGCTCATGGTTGACCAATTTCACTTCCCACGTTCTTCCTCGTACTTCCGGTTGCCGGGTCGTCCTAAAAAAGTTTCTCTCCGGCCACGGTTCAACGAACTCGCCACTACTTGCAAATGCGGTTTTATCGATCCTTAATCTTCGTCGCTTTTGCTTAGCCGCACGAGTTGACTTTGACATTTCTATGTCAAAATCTTTAATTTTGGACGGTCCTCGAGATCGGTCGGATTCTCGTGCAATTGTAATAAGGCAATGGGAATATTGGGGGACCTAAATAAAGTTTTCACCGACGCCCATAAGTAGCAAAGAAAGTATTGGGATTAAGGAAGACATGATTAATAACACGTGAAGAGCGGAGACAATTTCTACCAATTAGGTGTGCCCCGAAAAACAATGCATCTTTAACCGGGCTGATAGTATATAAGAGAAGTGGAAAATTACCCAAATATCATGAACCTACTGCAATTGTGTCGGTTCAGTCATACATCCCGTTTTTTCTTTTTGCCAATTCAGTATCAAAGCTTTTGCAATCGTGCCAAGTCAATTCATCCGATCAATTTTGATCGGCCGATACTAATGTGGACTCTGATGGGTGACATTATATTTTTATTTTCTTCCTCATTTTTTTCTTTACATGAACTGAATTAGCACAGTTGCAGAAGGTCTAGAACTAAATCGGCAAAAAAAAATGTTTAGGATTGACTCGGTAAAATTGCAATAAGTTTACAAGTGGTGAGCACCCTCTCATCTCCGGATTTTTGATGATATATAACATATGATAGGTTACCTTACAATTAAAATTGAACTTTCGGTATCGTGTTCAAGCTTGTTCCAAGGAAAATTCATTTTAGGTGTTTAGATTCTTTGGCATTTGTCAGATTATTAGCTGGTGATTGTCATCAGCGGTCCTGGTTCCGTCTTCCTCCTATGTTGCTCGTAAAGAGGCCAGGCCCTTCACGAGGCCCATTTCTAAAGATGGACAAAGCCCACCCTGGATCCTTTTATCTTCTCACTAATTACTAGTTTGCTTTTTCCAAATGGGCAAATATTGTTTTTTACCCATACAACGGAAATTAAAAAAAAATTTACCCTCCCAATTGAATACTTCCAGTGTCCCTCCGATTAGCCAGTTACATTAGTTATGAACATAACCCGTATGCAAATTTAGCCGATACTAAACGCGGGCGATGTCCATGCTTTTGACGTGCTAATCGGAATTATCTCCGAAGAAAAACTTGACCCTTCGCAGAAAGAGCTTTAGTAATAGGCATGTGACACGGACCGGGAGTTCCGTGGCCCAGGTAGGCAAGTTCTCCCGCACTCAAGTCCCATTGAGGGTGAAGCTTGTGGGGTCATTATGGTGAGTGAGTGTTGTAGGAGGAGAAGAGGCAATTGGGTTGTGTGAGTGGCGTCAGGCGGGTTTGTACTAGGGGTTCTAGGTTAAGTAGATATATCCTCAGGAACTCTGAAGGCGGGGTTGGCCTCCCGTGTACAAACTGGTCGGGAGCTGATGCCGCTCTCCTGATGATGGCCATGGCAGGCCGAAACCAGTTGTGGTGCCTAAAGTGTCCTACGCGTCTTACTCGATATAACGGATGCCCGAGCTGAGCTGGGCGTGGTATGATCCAATACGAGAAAGTTATTCGCCTAAGTGTTCTACGGAACAACTATATGGGGAACGGCTGGTCTAGCTTGGCTTGCTAGACGCCGCACGGGTTAATTCCGCGACCGAGATGTGTCGGCCCGTGACAAGTGGTATCAGAGCAGGAATCCTTTCAGTAGGTGGGTGATTCGGGAGAAGCCTGTGGTCTTCCCGGTCCTTTGAGGGCGGAGAGTGATCGCCGGGGCCAAGAGGGCTCGGACAACGTGCGGCTCTCGTCGAGCTTCTAGGATGGCAATGGGGGCATAGGGAGAAACCGGGTTGCTCACTGAAATGGGATAACGTTCCTGGATCAATTCGGCGAATCTCAAGATGGGTCCGCTACCACGTTTCATCAAGGGGGGAACCTCCATTGGTCTGCGGAGATCAGTGGGGTAGAGTTGTTCTGTTGGGCGAGCGTTGCCATTCATGTAAGTCCCGAGGGTGTGGCATTGGTGGTTGGAACGCAAGGAAGCGACAGAACAGCCCACAACGAGGGCATTTGCGGGTTGAGTGGGGGAGAATGATACGGACCGGGAGTTCCGTGGCCCAGGTGGGCAAGTTCTCCCTCACTCAAGTCCCATTGAGGGTGAAGCTTGTGGGGTCATTATGGTGAGTGAGTGTTGTAGGAGGAGAAGAGGCAATTGGGTTGTGTGAATGGCGTCAGGCGGGTTTGTACTAGGGGTTCTAGGTTAAGTAGATATATCCTCAGGAACTCTGAAGGCGGGTGTCGCGACCCTCTAAAAAAATTTTAAATTTTAAAAGGGGTTAACGGATTATTAGGTTAATTAGATTTGACTAACCTAACGCGGACCCTCCCAAGCCCTACCGAATCGCAACTTTGGTTTTTGTTTAAATAATTTTAAAATTTGGAGTCGCCACTAATCGTTCTTGGTAGGTCGATTAGAAACCTAAATAAATTAGCGGGAGAACTAATTTATTCCTGCGAACCAGAGATTATGAGCTCGGGGACTTGGTTACACTAGTTAATTAAAACTAATGCCCTTTCGGTACCTTAATTTCATGGATATCCTAATTCGGCAACTCAGGCTTGGTTTATTCCTAAGGCTATAGTAGGGTATTCTCTTTTGTGTTTTCACTTTTTAAATAGGATGCATGGATGGTATATATTTTTATTTGTTATATTTTTTTAAGTGTTAAAGATTCCCTGAAGCCGAAAGAAGGAGTGTGTTAACGACTTCTGTGCAGTATTACAACCTACTTATCTTTTGGGTCTGATGATTCAAAAATTAAATTATAGGAAGTACATGACAGTGAATAAACACCTCCAATGGGAGGCCTAGCATTGGCTTGGCTCTTCCCTTTGGGATTTAAGGTACAGGTATTTAAGTTGCAAGTATTTAAACTATTGTAAGTAAAAACCTCCAATGGGAGGCTAAGCATTGGCTTGGCTCTTCCCTTTGGGATTTAAGGTACATGTATTTAAGTTGCAGGTATTTAACTACTGTAAGTAAAAACCTCCAATGGGAGGCTAAGCATTGGCTTGGCTCTTCCCTTTGGGATTTAAGGTACATGTATTTAAGTTGCAAGTATTTAACTACTGTAAGTAAAAACCTCCAATGGGAGGCTAAGCATTGGCTTGGCTCTTCCCTTTGGGATTTAAGGTATAGGTATTTAAGTTGCAGGTATTTAACTACTGTAAGTAAAAACCTCCAATGGGAGGCTAAGCATTGGCTTGGCTCTTCCCTTTGGGATTTAAGGTACAGGTATTTAAGTTGCAGGTATTTAACTACTATAAGTAAAAACCTCCAATGGGAGGCTAAGCATTGGCTTGGCTCTTCCCTTTGGGATTTATGGTGCAGGTATTTAAATTGCGGATGGACTTTGTCCTCTCCATTCTGGGGTATGAATTCTTTAAAATAAAATACAACGAATTGATTCAACAATTTGAAATTTGTGCGCGCTTGAGGACTCCTCCAAGCCGATTTTGTGCTTCCATAGGGTTGACCATTGATATAAAGCTGCGGCTTCCTGACATAAAATAGAGTGAAATGTCAGTATACAAAATATGTGCTAATTTGCACCTAAAATGACAATTTGAAATTTGTGCGCGCTTGAGGACTCCTCCAAGCCGATTTTGTGCTTCCATAGGGTTGACCATTGATATAAAGCTGCGGCTTCCTGACATAAAATAGAGTGAAATGTCAGTATACAAAATATGTGCTAATTTGCACCTAAAACCAGAAGAGTGGAAAGAGTACTTATCTCCCATTTTTTTGGGAGGGATTTCTATAATTGATTTTCGCTCTCTATGTTCCCAATATAGAGAGTTTCTTTTGAATTAAGAGGGACTTTTAGTCACAGATCAGTTAAGAAATCGGTGGACAGCTTAGAAGCTTGTCTGGGCCGATTTTTGCATCTCTACGAGATTTTTGCTGTTGACGTAGAGATATCCTTCTCCTGACATAAAATATGAAAAAAAAAAAGAGGAGATGGAGAAAGTGTATACAATTCGTGCTAATTTGCAAGTAAAACCATAAACAAATGAATAAATAAAAACACTTAGCTCGAATTTGCTTGCTCGTTGACGAAGATGAACTCTTGATTTATATTGATCGATGAAGGAATTTGTGATGATAATCCCTAGCTTTGAACTCCCATCATCTTCAAAATTCTCTCTCTTTTGGTATTTTCTTTCTCTCAAATTTTTCTTCAATCTCCCAAAACTCTCTCAAACATCCAAAATTTTCTCTCCAAAAAAATCCTCCCAAACACTTCAAATTTTCTCTCTCAAGAATCCCCCCCTCAAGCTCACTTCTTCCTCCTTTTATAATCTACTCATCTATCTCCCATTCTAATTTTTCCACTAAATCTATCTCCCATTCTAATTTCTCCACTAACTCTTCTTCATTTTCATCTTCTATTCTCCATCTCTATCTCACATTCTAATCTCTCCACTAACTCTTCTTCATCTTCATCTTCCCTTCTCCATATTTATCTCCCATTCTAATTTCTCCACTAACTCTTCTTCATCTCCATCTTCCCTTCTCTATTCTTATCTTCCATTCTAATTTCTCTACTAACTCTTCTTCATCTCTATCTTCCCTTCTTTATTCTTATCTTATTTTCTCCATCTATTCTTCTCCAACTTCTCTTCTTCATCTCCTCTTCTCCATCTTCCCTTCTCTATTCTAATTTATCCACTAACTCTTCTTTTTGTTATTTGTAAAATAATCCTTCAAGAGTTAAGTATTTGCACTCTAGTCCTTGAATTTTAAGTATTTACAATTTAGTCCCTGAAAAAATATATTTCTTTAAGTCCAAATCTCCTCACAATTTTTGACACACCAAAATTCACCACATGTCAAATTTAAGCTCATTTCTTGCCGTTGAAAATAATGCAGAATTTAATTAAAGCCCTTTTGCAAAATTAAGTCATTCTGGGTATAATTGGGCCAAGATGAAAATTTAAAATATTAGAAGACAATGTCACAACTCATAAAAAGTGAAAATTAAAAATAAGTTGACTCAAATTAAATTTTTTTAGGCCCGATTCAAGATTATACTCGTGAAGGAACACGTGACTCGAATTGGATTTTTCTGAATTTGCGATGGCCAATATGAAAATAGATTTAAAATAAAAATATTAACTATCTTTGTGTATTTTTTTGGCCTCAAATGTTATTTTTCCAAAATTTTCAAGTATTTTTGTATTTTTTTTAAAAAAAAATTAAAAATATATATATAATATGAAATTTTATTTTTTGTTCAAAATTGGTTCCCTAGGCTTGGCTAAGGTCCCCAAAGTTGATTTTTCAATTTTATGAATTTTGATGGATTTTTTATTACTTTAGCAATAGAAAAAATGATTAAAAATCAGGTGTCAACAGCGGGGTTGGCCTCCCGTGTACAAACTGGTCGGGAGCTGATGCCGCTCTCCTGATGATGGCCATGGCAGGCCGAAACCAGTTGTGGTGCCTAAAGTGTCCTACGCGTCTTACTCGATATAACGGATGCCCGAGCTGAGCTGGGCGTGGTATGATCCAATACGAGAAAGTTATTCGCCTAAGTGTTCTACGGAACAACTATATGGGGAACGGCTGGTCTAGCTTGGCTTACTAAACGCCGCACAGGTTAATTCCGCGACCGAGATGTGTCGGCCCGTGACACATGTCTCAAGGATCCCTAAAGGTTGAATAAACAAGTTTCGAATAACGAATGATGATTTTCTCTTTCTTTTCCCACGATGCGGTGAGTTTGGTTATATATATTTTTACTTTGATTTCATCAAATTATGGATTTATTGTTCGTGAGAGCTCTTACCAACTCTTTCGATCACTCGTTAACAAAATCTTAATCAAAATACCATAACCCGAAAATCCAAGTCCAACCGTTTCAACCGACTTGGACAAAGATTTTTCTTTCCAATAAGTTACGTGGTTTATTTATATAAATTTCTTCTAGATTTTTATTCACTTCACGAGAGACTCGAGATGTCGTAAACTCATTAAATCACTGCCATCGACGGCAACATATTTATGAACTCGAACATGTCACGCTTTAGGTGGAAATTTGAAGCATTACGAACTTATCACGACGCTATTATTAATATTAGCATATCCATTACGCAATTTCGTTGTCCAAAGGGCCACTACGCTTTTTCCAATTACATCCCCTCAATGCATGAGAGATCGTATCTCCCGAAAGTGATTTCTCAGAGAGAAATAGTAGAGAGAGGAACCCTAGAGAATGCTATTGCTTAAATGAAAACGGATGATTCAAGTGAGTGGGAGGGCTCTCGTATTTATACAAGAGTCATTCTAATTGAGTGATCTCCACATGAGACGGGGCTTATTAATGCTCAAATGCCGTTTATTACATTGGCCGTATCCATTTTCATGTACTCAGATTATTTTCAAAGTGTAATTATGATAAGAAAAAAAAAATACTTAGGGCACGTTTGAAATTGTTTCAGATTCTGTATTCTTTTGTACTTTTATCTTTTTTTTTTTTTGGGTCTTTCAGAACCGAAACCTGTAAAATTAAATTGAATTTTTGTTCCAGGTAACAAATTTCCATTCTCGGAACGGAAAAAAAAAAGTACAAAAAAGTAACTTCTAAGTTCCCGAAAACAAAAAGAGGAATAATGTCATTTTAGAAAAATAAGTTTAGTGTAACTTAATGCTCGTTTTTACAATGACGAGTTCACCGCCGCACCCCACCACTTCCACCGACATTTTTATAATTAAATTAAGAAAATTGATAATACAATTTTTTATAGAGCCGTACTAAACACATTTCTATTCTTTTTCTATTCTAGGAATAGAAATTTTATGCGATTATCAAATACATTTTTCAGCTCAAAAATTATTCTTAGGAACAAAATCGTTGCCAAAAACACCCTTAGTAATCAGGCTTCCTCATTCGTATCCCTAAATTATATACATACATGCGTATAGACGATATATGGTTGTTTAGGAAATTTCTTTTTTTTTTTTTTTGCTTTTGCCTTACATTGTTCTTCGGACAGACTTCTCTCGTAGGAGAAGAACATCAGGAGTGTTATAATTTCCATACGACACTTACGTTAGTGCCATAATTTTTCTTTCGCTCACGTAAGTGCCACGTCAAAATAAAATCGATCATTTGAGTGTTATTTCCAACAAATAGATCTATGTGGATTTTTTACTAATTTTTATCCGACGTGAAATTTTTCAAATTAAACAAAAGTGCCATGTGGATTTTTTTTGTTGTGTTATTGTTATTTTAAATTTTGATTTTCTTTTTTTCTTTACCGGGAAGTCCGCGATGGCCTCACCTAGGGCCTTCACAGCCTCGTCAGCCGCTCGTGAGACCTTTGTGGCCGACGAGGGTCACAGACCAAAAAAAAAGAAATTGTCCGCGTTAGATTTTTGACAAGTCAAATTGCCGATGACACTTACATGATTGATTTTTTAAATTTGTAATACTTAAGTAAGCGGAAAAAAAATTAAGATATTCAAGTGAGTGCCATATAAAAGTTATGACGCTTGTGTTGTTCTTGTCCCAAGAAAAAATTTAGGATAAATATCTCACGGTTTGCATATTTTGATTTTTTTTTTTCATGTTACAAAAGAAGTTCATAGTAAATGTGTTACTATGCACGTGACACGGGATTTTTAATGGCTTCTTTCCTTTAATTTAAGACCCTTTCACTTTTTATTTTTATTTTTATAACTGTTGTTTCTCGTTCCCTCCTGGACCTTACGGACTTGTCTCATGAAACATGGAAAAAAAAAAAAGATTAAAAAGAACGCGACAGCGACAGGGTCGCCTTCAGTTGACCGATTTCACTTCCCACACATCCTTTCCGGTACTTCCAGTTGTCGAGTCGTCCTAAAAGGTCTCTCCGGCCATGGTTCAGCGAACTCGCCCCTACTCGCAAATGCAGTTTGCACGAGTTGAATTTGAAATTTCTAGGTCAAAAGCTATTATAATTTTGGACGGTCCTCAAGAGTGGTCGGACTCCCGTGCAATCGTAATATAGCAATGGAAATATTGGTGAACCTAAATAAAGTTTTCGTCTCGTAATAAGAAAGTATTTTACGTAACGGATTTATTAAAAACATGAAAGTGATGCAATCGTTTCTAAATAAAAATTTCTAAATAAAAGTGATCATACGTTGCTTTGCGTATAAGAGAATCCATCTTCGGCTTCGGTATTATCAAAGATGAGATTAATAAGGAGCGACGAGATTTTTCTTTTCAACAAGTTATGTGATTTATTTATACACATTTCTTTTAGATTTTTCTTCCCTCCACGAGAGATTCAAAATGTCATAAACCCATTTAATCGTATTGTTATCGGTGACAACATATTTGAAAATTTGGGATCTGCATGCGTTTGTCCTATCATCTCTCTCCCCTTAGGGTTTCTCTCTATCGCTGCCACCGCCCAACCTTCTATTGAAGCAAACATCCCTTCCCCTTTCCTCCTCGTCTCTCGTTCCCTCTTTGTTTTTCATTTTTTTTCTTTATTTCTTCATCTTTTAGGTTTCTTCGTCGATTTTGTGGACAATGCAATCGACACTCTCTATGGAAGTGAGCTATGTCGACTGAAGTGTGAGTGTTTCGGGAGACTCTTCTCCATCCAACTTCACTCGCTAACTTTGGCTTCAGGTGCTTGCTCCATATAGTCAAGCGCTCCACAAGTTCTCGAGGTGCATTTACCGCTATTTCAATAGTCAAATTTGTTGGGCCATGTTTGTCTCTCCTATGTTGAGAGCAGCCCATGCCCATGTATCTTTGACATGGATGATTATTTTCGAAGCCCATGAGTCCACACCCTCTTGCAAGTGAAGCTAGGGTTACCTTAGTTCATATTTTTTTAGAAGAAAAAGGGCAGATATGAAAAACAGAGAACGCACAGTAAAATTTTTCAGTTCTGTCTTCTGCTGTACAGCCTACAGGGCGTCCACTAAATCGACGTTTGCCGTTTATTGCACCGTTGGATCTTGCTGAAATTTTGAGGAGTTGTTCCAGACTTGTCGTTTTGTAATCTGAACGGTGGATCGTGTCAACGGAACATTCTAGCCTGCGATTTCAGCACGTTTTGTAGACGTCCAAATTCGGTGTTTTCCTTTCCGGTTCTTTCTTATTTGAATCTCTTCACGTAGTGATTACCGAGATTTGTTCTTGATGTTTCTTTAAACCGAGAAGAAGCTTTAACCTTTGATTATTATTCATCGGAGAAGAACACTTGTATTTCTGCTGATTGTTGATATAGTGGAAGTTTGGTGGGTGCCTCGGGCCGTGGTTTTACTCCTCACATCGAGGAGGTTTCCACGTTAAAATCTTGGTGTCGTTTTTATTTGTTTTTGCTGCGATTACTTTTTAGTCCTCGAAACGTAGTTTATCAAGATTAGGGGTGTGCTAATCTTATTCCACCCCCAACAAGTGGTATCAGAGCAGGGTTTTGTTTGATTGTGATCCTGTGCTGAATGATGGAGGCTAATACAAGTAAAATGATTATGTTGAGCGGATCAAACTATTCTTCTTGGAAGTCTCGGATGGAAGATTTGCTTTATGTGAAAAGTTATTATTTACCAGTGTTTTCTACTGAAAAACCTGATGATAAAACTGATGAGCAGTGGACTATATTTCATCGGCAGGTGTGTGGATTTATCAGACAGTGGGTTGAGGGCAACGTGTTGAATCACGTTATCGGAATAAATCATGCTCGAACCCTTTGGAGTAAACTCGAGGAGTTGTATGCCAGCAATACCGGAAGCAACAAGATGCTCGTGATGAATCAGCTGCTGGGGTTGAAATATAAAGATGACACTTCAATGGCGGATTATGTGAATGTCTTTCAAGGCTATATAAATCAGTTGTCTTCCATGGGTCTTAATTTTGAAGATGAGTTGTTGGGATTGTGGCTCTTTGGCAGTTTGCCACACACGTGGGATACGTTCCGGACATCGGTCTCTAATTCTGCTCCTAGAGGCGTGGTTACATATGATTTGGCGAAAGTAAGTTGTATGAATGAAGAGATGAGAAGAAAATCTTTTAATTCTGGTTCCTCTTCGAAGTCTGATATTCTGGTTACCGAGTCTAGGGGAAGAAGTCATAGCCGTGGTCTAAAGAACAAAGCAGGCAGAAGCAAGTCACGGGGAAAGTTTGCGAATGTGGAATGTCATCATTGTGGCAAGAAGGGCCACATTAAGCCATTTTGCAGATTGTTGAAGAAGGAGAATATAAAAAAATACAAAGAGAAGAATAAAGAGAAGAAAACAGATGACAGCAGTGATGAAGAGCGAGTTGCCACTGCCACTGAAGATTTCTTGATTGTTTATGACAGTGATGTGATTAATCTGGCTAACCATGAGACAAGTTGGGTGATAGATAGCGGTGCTTCCACTCATGCCACATCTCGGAAGGATTTCTTTACGTCTTACACACCTGGCAGTTTTGGGTTCGTGAAGATGGGTAATGACGGTGAGGCTGAGGTTGTTGGTATAGGAGATGTATGCTTGGAGACCAGCAACGGTTCAAAGTTGATCCTGAAAGATGTGAAGCATATCCTAGATATCCGTTTGAATTTGATTTCTACGGGAAAACTGGATGATGATGGTTACTGCAATACATTTGTCAATGGATAGTGGAAGCTCACCAAGGGTTCGATGATTGTGGCTAGAGGTAAGAGGTTATCTGCTTTATATATGTTGCAAGCCAAGATTTCTAATTATGCTGTGAATGTAGTAGAGAATGTGGCTATTTCTGAATTGTGGCATAAGAGGCTTGCTCATATTAGTGAGAAAGGCCTTACTCTATTGGGTAAGAAGAATGCTCTATCTAGTTTGAAGAGTGTTGATTTGCAGAAGTGTACTCATTGTCTGGCTGGAAAGCAGAATCGAGTTTATTTTAAATCTTCCACGCCATCCAAGAAAGAAAATTTGCTAGACTTGGTGCACTCTGACTTATGTGGTCCTATGAAGATTCAGACTTTGGGTGGTTCTCTGTATTTTGTCACCTTCATATATGATCATTCAAGGAAGACATGGGTTTACACTTTGAAGCACAAGAGCCAAGTTTTGGATGTATTCAAACAGTTTCATGCTTCGGTGGAGAGAGAAACTGGAAGGAAACTCAAGTGCATTCGATCGGATAATGGAGGTCAATATTCGAGACCATTTGATGAATATTGTGCACAGCAGGGTATTCGACATCAGAAGACGCCACCTAAGACACCTCAGTTAAATGGGCTAGCTGAGAGGATGAATAGAACACTCGTAGAAAGGGTGAGATGTTTGCTTTCACAGGCCAAGTTGCCTAAATCTTTCTGGGGTGAAGCACTTAGCACTGCAGTTCATGTATTGAATCTTACGCCATGTGTTCCACTTCAGTTTGATGTACCGAATCGAGTTTGGACTGGTAAAGACGTTTCTTATGATTATCTGAGAGTTTTTGGATGCAAAGCTTTTGTGCATATTCCCAAGGATGAGAGGACTAAGCTCGATGTGAAGATGAAGCAGTGTGTTTTCGTCGATTATGGTCATTATGAGTTCGGCTATAGATTTTATGATCCTATTCACAAGAAGCTTGTTAGAAGTCGAGATGCAGTTTTTATGGAGGACGAGACGATAGAGGATATTGACAAGTTGAAAGCACCTCTACATCAACCCGAGAAAGAGAATATAGATATGAGTATAGTCCCTCTTGCTGAAGATCAGAATGATGAACATGATACAATTGAGACGGATGATAGTGTTCCTAAGCAACCACTGACAACAGAGGGTCCTGATCCTATACCACTCAGAAGGCCGTCGAGAAATCGACAACCGTCTACCAGGTATCCAGTTAATGAATATATTTTACTGACAGATGGAGAGGAACCTGAGTACTTTGAAGAATCTATGGAGAGTGAGCAAAAGCGGGAGTGGATTGATGCCATGGATGACGAGATGAAATCACTCCATGAGAATCACACCTACGAGTTGGTGAAGTTGCCTAAGGGCAAGCGTGCTTTGAAGAATAGATGGATTTATAGGGTGAAGCAAGAACACAACTCCCGTCTACGCTATAAAGCAAGATTGGTGGTCAAAGGATTTAGTCAGAGGAAAGGAGTTGATTTTGATGAGATATTTTCTCCTGTCGTGAAGATGTCATCTATTCGGGTTGTGATGGGTTTAGCTGCAAGTCTTGACTTGGAGATTGAGCAAATGGATGTTAAGACAGCTTTCCTTCATGGTGATTTACAGGAAGAGATTTATATGGAACAACCCGAAGGTTTCACAGCAAAAGGGAAGGAAGAATATGTATGTAAGTTGAATAAAAGCCTTTATAGCTTGAAGCAAGCTCCTAGACAGTGGTATATGAAATTTGAGTCAGTTATGGGGGAGCAAGGCTACATCAAAACCAATACTGATCACTGCGTTTTCTTCAAGAGGTTTGGTGATGATGATTTTATTATCCTTTTGCTTTATGTGGATGATATGCTGATTGTTGGCAGGAATATGTCTCGTATTAATCAGTTGAAGAAGCAACTAAGCACATCCTTTGCTATGAAGGACTTGGGTCTTGCAGAACAGATTCTTGCTATGAGAATTGTTAGGAGAAGAGAAGAAAGAAAGATTTTCTTATCACAGGAGAAATACATCCTCAAAGTCCTACAAAGGTTTAAAATTGAAAATGCTAAAGTGGTGAGTTCTCCTCTCCCTCTTGGTGTTAAATTGAGCCGCAAGCAGTGTCCTTCTACTTGTGAAAAGAAGGAATATATGCAAAAGGTGCCATATAGTTCTGCAGTTGGGAGTTTAATGTATGCGATGATATGTACGAGGCCCGACATAGCCCATGCGGTTAGTGTGGTGAGTCGTTTTCTTTCTAATCCGGGGAAAGAACACTGGAATGCTGTGAAATGGATCATGAGGTATTTGCGTGATACTTCAAATTTTGGTCTTTGCTTTGGAAGTGATACGCCAGAGTTAGTTGGTTATGCAGATGCAGATATGGCCGGAGATATTGATACTCGGAAGTCAACCTCGGGCTACTTGATTACCTTTGCAGGGGGAGCAGTTTCTTGGCAGTCAAGACTGCAAAAGTGTGTAGCACTTTCTGCCACTGAGGCGGAGTTTATTGCAGCCACGGAGGGGTGCAAGGAGTTACTATGGATGAAGAACTTTCTTCAAGAGCTTGGATTTAACCAAGACCGGTATGTTCTCTTTTGTGATAATCAAAGTGCCATTTATCTTGCGAAGAATTCTACTTTTCACGCGAAGTCAAAACATATTGACATACGGTACCACTGGATTCGAGATGTTGTGAATTCTAAGTTGGTGTATCTTGAGAAGATTCATACTGATGACAATGGCTCGGATATGTTGACGAAGGCTTTATCACGAGAAAAGATTGTTGCTTGTCGTCGAGTCGCCGGTATTACGGCAAGCTCCTCTACATAGTCGAGAGGGGGAGATTTGTTGGGCCATGTTTGTCTCTCCTATGTTGAGAGCGGCCCATGCCCATGTATCTTTGATATGGATGATTATTTTCGAAGCCCATGAGTCCACACCCTCTTGTAAGTGAAGCTAGGGTTACCTTAGTTCATATTTTTTTTAGAAGAAAAAGGGCAGATATGAAAAACAGAGAACGTACAGTAAAATTTTTCAGTTCTGTCTTCTGCTGTACAGCCTACAGGGCGTCCACTAAATCGACGTTTGCCGTTTATTGCACCGTTGGATCTTGCTGAAATTTTGAGGAGTTGTTCCAGACTTGTCGTTTTGTAATCTGAACGGTGGATCGTGTCAACGGAGCATTCTAGCTTGCGATTTCAGCACGTTTTGCAGACGTCCAGATTCGGTGTTTTCCTTTCTGGTTCTTTTTTATTTGAATCGCTTCACGTAGTGATTACCGAGATTTGTTCTTGATGTTTCTTTGAATCGAGAAGAAGCTTTAACCTCTGATTATTATTCATCAGAGAAGAACACTTGTATTTCTGCTGATTGTTGATATAGTGGAAGTTTGATGGGTGCCTCGGGCCGTGGTTTTACTCCTCACATCGAGGAGGTTTCCACGTTAAAATCTTGGTGTCGTTCTTATTTGTTGTTGCTGCGATTACTTTTTAGTCCTCGAAACGTAGTTTATCAAGATTAAGGGTGTGCTAATCTTATTCCACCCCAACAAATTGCCGTTTATTGCACCGTTGGATCTTGCTGAAATTTTGAGGAGTTGTTCCAGACTTGTCGTTTTGTAATCTGAACGGTGGATTGTGTCAACGGAGCATTCTAGCCTGCGATTTCAGCACGTTTTGCAGACGTCCAGATTCGATGTTTTCCCTTCCGGTTCTTTCTTATTTGAATCGCTTCACGTAGTGATTACCGAGATTTGTTCTTGATGTTTCTTTGAACCGAGAAGAAGCTTTAACCTCTGATTATTATTCATCAGAGAAGAACACTTGTATTTCTGCTGATTGTTGATATAGTGGAAGTTTGGTGGGTGCCTCGGGCCGTGGTTTTACTCCTCACATCGAGGAGGTTTTCACGTTAAAATCTTGGTGTCGTTCTTATTTGTTTTTTCTGTGATTACTTTTTAGTCCTCGAAACGTAGTTTATCAAGATTAGGGGTGTGCTAATCTTATTCCACCCCCAACAAAATTACCTGAAAGCGATTTTGTGACAAACTACAATTTATTTTGTAGCCCTTCTCTCCAGATCTAGGGCCAGATTCGAATTTGGGTGCTCTTTTATCTTGATCTAGAAATATATTTAAGATTTGCAAGACATTTTATGTGTTCTTTCAACCTATTAGTGTTGTTGTGTTCTCTATATGATAATGATGCTGGGGAAATCGAACTTAGGTGCGCATTACCTTTTGGCAAAATCGTAGTTACTAGAGAGCAATTTCTTGGCCTGTGCTCATCATAGATGATGATGCAAGATTCGGTGATCAGCCAGCATGTGAGCTTTGATACTACAACATATCCATCTTTGGGGAATAGGCTAGTCTTTTTACAAGCACTAGCTAGTTGATTCACTTTTTAGATTTACTTATTTTAGTTGTTTTGTGAGATTTGCATCTTTATCTTGAAGTTATGTACTCTCTCTTCTTCTTCTTCTTCTTTTTTTTTTGTATGAAATGAAGATCTTCGCTCTAACCAAAACAAAACAACATATTTGTTAATTCGAATATGTCACGCTTTAGGTGGAAATTTGAAGCATTACAAGCTTATCACGCCACTATTATATGAATATTAGCACATCCACTGCACAATTTCGTTGTCCAAAGGGCTATATACATTTTTGCAAATTCCCACTTTTTCCAATTATATCCCCTCAATGCATAAGGGATTGTATCCCCCTTATGACTTTCTGTGACGTGGAAATTTCACAAAACGATTCTTTCGATCGCAATCTGTGGGCACTCAAAATTCGAATCACTTTGCTCGGCCTAAGCAAGCATCGCTCTCGCTTTCAAGGAATGGATTTCTTAAGAGGGAGAAACTCTTGAGTATACTATATTGCTCAAATGAAAACGGATCATTCAAGTAAGTAGGAGGGCTCTCATACTTTAGTTTTGGTATACATGTTCTACCAGATTGAATTAAAAAAAGGATTTAATCGATTCGGATCGAATTAAGTAGAGTATGTGCCGAGCTATGCATACATTAAACTAATATGTCAAAAAGGAGTTAAAATTGGTCAACAAAAATTTTGGTCGAAAAATTTTGGACTTGACTCGCCCCGTTCACAAGCCTAGCTCACTGCAACGCCAGCAATGAGATCATTGCTGCTTGGACATGGAGTCGCGAGTCCGAGTTGAGTGAACGCGTCGAATCCACCCAGGACGAGGCGAGTTCATCGTGCAGTTCGTGCGCATGCATGGTCGCCACGCATCTTTACCTAAGGCACATACGTCTTTTAGGGTTTTTTTGTCCTCTCTTTTCCTTCTTCTCAGAGAAAAAAGCCGATCGAGAGTCAATTCAGTCCCGCTTTGACTAACCTTAGTTACCGTGTGCGCGACGTCGGAATCGAGATCGGAAGACACAGATGTCAACCTGTTCAATGTGGTAATAATAAACTGCATTTTTTTTAAAATATAAATGGTTCAAAAGATGGGTCAAGTTTTGACTAGCTGCTGATTTTGGTAAAATAAAAACAAGCTCTCGTGAATTGTCAAACCTTTTGACCTGGACCCAGCGAGACACCCTTTTGAACGTTAGGCTGGTTCAGCACCATGTCCAAGTGCTCGCCACATGCATGCATTAGCGATCGACCGCAAGCTCGAGAGCATCGACCGACTGGAATGAAGATCTTGAAATGGGCATTAGAAAAGCCAGTTCGGAAATCTCATCTCCGGAGCGGAAAGAGAAAAGAACGCGGCGTGCGTGCTCGCGCCGCGTCGTGGCGGCCCTGGTATGAATTAGCTAAGAGCTTGAGGAGTCGTGAATACTCTACGGTTTCGGTATAAAAAAAGAAAAAAAAGGAAAAATGGTACAAATAATCTCTGAACTTTAATCAAATATGTAATATGGCACCTGGACTTTTAATTTTTTCAATACGATCCCTAAACTTTTAACGACATTGAATATTTTCATATAGTTCGGAGACTAAGTTGAAAACGTGTCCAAAAGCCCAATGACTACATTGAACAAATTAAAAGTTTAAAGGTTATATTGCGCATTGGACAAACATTCAAGGACAATATTGCACAAATTAAAATTTTATATACCACATTAGCCAAAATTGATGGATTATTTGCACAGTTAACAACAACACCAACAAAAACAACAAAAGAGGGGAAAAAAAAAAATTAAAACGTCATGGTCACATCTACAGCGCAATCATTAATTCATTAGCGGTAATCGATCTTTAACGCGTCGCTCGTGCGAGTTGCGATTCTTGCTCCTTGTTGGATATCAATGATGATGTTTCGTGGATGGACCATAGACAGATATTCCCCGGACCCACTTGGCGAGTTAGTGTTGAATTTATAAATCCCCGTCGTGGAAGTGACTTTATGCAATTTCATGTTCCATAAAGTTGTTCGTATTTGACAAGTATAACTTAAACTTTTGCAAAAGTTTGACCCGTGTCTTTTTTTTTTATTTTTTTCACCGTTGAAACCCCGTGTAATTTATTATATGCGAGTTCATTATCTACGTCCATGCTTTCTGCAAAGGAAAATACTTCTGGACAATACTATCAATGACAATACAATCTTAACCGTATATTTACTCCGATAATATATATATCCACATATCATCATCATTATGTGTTTTTGTATAAATAACTAATTGATTAAGAAATCGTATGGTCAGACATAACTGACAGTACTGTTAGACTGTCAGGTCAGTGACTTCTTTCTACTAATTAGATGCGGAAGTTGATATATTGGGCAGGTTTTCCAAGTGGTATTCCAAGTTCCCGTGCTTGCATTCAAGGGACTTTCACCCACTAATTTCGAGTTCTTCCCGAATAAATGCAAGTGTTCTCATCCATGTGCTTTGGACTTGGGTTTGATGAACTTGGACGTGTCGACTTTTCCATCGGCCGCAATCGCATCGAATAGCTAAAAGCACTATGTTTCTAGAATCAAATTTTCTACTTGATCGATCCTTATAGGTGATGCGGGCGCAACCTTGTCTATGGGCATTGGATATGGCTCCATCCTAAAGTGGAAGAGGTTAAATGTGACTCATCTATAAACTTTTCCATCACCTACGGTTGAGCTAAGCTAGAGGAAACGTGCATGGAAAGTGGTAGGCAGAGATTGTACCTTTCATCAAATGCCTTCTCCTTTTCTTTCTAGATAATGATTTTCATCCAAGATAGGAACATATATGAAGATTATTGATATACCTCGAAGTTACGATATTGTATCTGCGAATCCACTCCTAACGTGAAATAACCATGAGAAAAGAGCAATAAACCGAGTTAACTCAAAAGATGAAACCATGCCCTATCATTGGAATTAAGCACGCATCAAAACATGACATTATTTAAAAATGTTTCCAAAAAGTAATTTTTCAGAAAAATGAAAATATTTCTTGATATTAAGTTGAAACCTAAAAAATATTTTTCATCATTTGTTATGAAAATTATGATTCGATTTTCCTAAATAGACATGCATTGTTCGAGCCCTAGTGACTTGTGCATGGGCAGCCCAGGAGCCAACTATGGGCATAAGAGTCCTAGGTCCAACCTTGATGAATCCCAACCCAAGTGCTACGGAACCGAGCCCAGCCTTGATGGAATCCAGCGAGGGCACCGTGATCTCGAGTGCGGCCTTAATTGACCTAGGCATGGGCATCTGGTCCTTAGGCCTTGGTTCGATAGACCTTAGCTCGGGCACCAAGACCTAGGCATGGACTTTGTGGACCTAGACCCAAGTGTTGGAGATTCGAACTTGAGTATCAAGATCCCGTGCTCAGCCTTTGTGAACCTAGGCACGAGTACCGACGCTTTAGTCCTAGATTCAATGGACCCCGTTGTGAGCTTTGGGGGCTCAAGCACCGGGGTTATAGGCTCGGTCTCGATGGACCTAGGCCCGAGATCAAGAGACCTGGTCTTGGACACTCGAGACCAGTGTTTTGGATTTCCGCACCCATGCATAGAGTTCGGGTCCAATCACCCATACCTAGCCACCTATCATAAAATGATTTTCAATTTTTTAAAGAAGAAATCACTATCTTGAATTTAAGCATACTGTCTTGTGTTGTTTTCAACTGATATGATAAAATTGTTTTTCGCTTGACTCGTTTCCTGATCGAACTAAATGTTGGGAAACTGCGAAAACAAACGGATACCTGAAGAGTTGTTTTCTGACTGTGATATGATGAACTTAATTACTACCACGAAGAAAACAGTTTGAATTTGAACTTTTCCCGTATCCAAACTTCTTCCCAAAAAGACAATTGCCGTTCGTATTTTCTCCTTTTCTTACCTATCGAGTTCCTTTTTCCTTTTTTGTTCTGTTCGAGGACTGTCCGAGGAATAACGGAAGTCTGGACTGTGCCTGCGATTGGAAAGTCCAAAGCGATGTATGACAAGGACGGTGGATGCCACCGCGTCGTTTCCGGAACGCCGTGCCGCCGTCCTAATTGCCAGTGATTCTTACATCGCCCGCCTGTCCTGTTCTGCCCCAACTCCACGCGCCATCGCTTACCTAATCCTCACCTTCCTTAATCACATCATTACACTCTTCATACCTTTTATTTGATTAACATTCAGTTTTATTAAAGTGGTTCTGTTTATGGAAATTGTCGACAAAATTTAACCCGTTTATAGTGTTTTATATATTTTTTTCCTGTCGTTTGGAATTCTTATTAATTTGCTCTTTTTTCCCCCACTTACTATATTCTTAATTTTTTTACAAAGATTAGAGATAAAAGAGAAATTTTCCTAAAATTGAGATGGTAAATATATTTTTGCTAGCCTAATACCCTGAAAAAAAAAATCTCCAGGTTTAGATTTAGATTTAGACTCCGTTTATTTCACGAAAAATGAGCAATTTAAAAAATATTTTTCAAAAAGCACTCCCTTATGTCTCTTTAAAAATTAATAAATGAAATTCTTTTCATTATCTACGAAAATAATTAGATATAGATTGTTATCAATGATAAACATATTTTTCGTTGACTAATTTTTCTGAAAGATATAAGCAGTCACTTTTAGAAAATTAATTTTCAAATCGCTTATTTTCTGTGAAATAAATGGAGCTAGTTTCAATTATCTCGTGAATTTTTTTTCTCTAATAAAAAGTCATAAAGTTTATGTCAAGTCTCAAATCAACCTCGATTTGTTTTTGTAAAAAAATCTCAAATTTGAGGTCTAGTCTCAAATTTGTCCCGATTATTATTTTATCTAAAAAAAACACAAACTTCTAATCTATTTTTAAATCTTGCCCCGTGGCCCACTCCCATTTTCAAATCGAAAACAGTCCACATCAGCAAGCCGAAATAGTGAATTATCTCTAAAGTTAAACCCTTCACGAGGGGAAAATTGTAAATTCCCCCAAATTCCAACGTGGTCTTATTTCGCTTCTTTACTCTCTTACTGACCCCACCGCGTTTCGCCATGTCAGCATGCGTCCCCACTGGTCCCCGTGTCATCCCTTCCTTCCCAAAGCCATCAGGATCGATCAACACGTTTTAGCAACGGGCAGAAACGCCCGAGTTCAGACCGAGGGTCAACTATATAAGGCCCATCCTTCGCTGCCGCCAAATCTCGAAGAAACTCTCTTGTTTCTGTATATTTGTTTTGCATCAGCTCTTCTTCTCACGGGTCGGGCAGCGATTTCTCGCGATGGACGAGGAGACCGGAGCCTCGGGGAGCCATGCGGAGGCCGGCGGCGGCTCCCGGTACAAGGGGGTGAGGCTGCGGAAGTGGGGCAAGTGGGTGTCCGAGATCCGGCTCCCGAACAGCCGGGAGCGGATATGGCTCGGGTCGTATGACTCCGCCGAGAAGGCGGCGAGGGCCTTCGACGCGGCGCTCTACTGCCTGCGGGGCAGGCACGCGCAGTTCAACTTCCCCGACAGCCCGCCCGACATCGCAGGGGCACAGGGCCTCACCCCTCAGGAGATCCGGGCTGTCGCCGCCCGGTTCGCCCGCGAGGCGCCCGAGAACTCGGGGCTGAGCAGAAGGAACGACGAAGAGCACGGGCGCCCATCTGCCGCTCGAGAAGGAGACGACATTGGGAGCAACGACATGGACTGGTCGTTCTTGAATGCGTTGGACGACAGCGACTGCGCTGGCACCGGATACGGCCTTTACGGAGAGCTGAACTACGCGGGCGGTCATGAGTTGGAGCCTCCGCCGCAAGCATCAGCGACAGCAAACAACGCAGAAGACGAGAATGGCGGTGGGGGCGAGGGTTTGTATTTTTTCTCACCGTCATTTCTCTGGAACTTCTGAGAAGCCTTTCAGATGAAAATGACTTCGGAAAATTTCTATTTTTTCGCCGTAGGAAACTCATCTTGTACCGTCTTTTTTCCATAATCATTGCCTCGTGTTGATCTTCACATTATGATAATAAAGAAGTGGATCAACTTAACGGGGTAGTTTCTGGGGTTTTATCCTTGATTTAGCTGTGTATCATCGTGAAATATTTGCAGATACATGCTTTGCCTCCGTCACTGTCAGAAGCACCGCATTGAACACATGATTTCCGAAATCAATGTCAAACGGACCAAACGGACGTGTATCGTCGACCAAACGGACGACCGTGCTTCGTTCATTTAGGTCAAAGGACACGGCTCGTCGCGTTCTTCACGCCGCCGCATAAACAACCTCGCTGAGATCTTTGGTACTGCAACGAACACGTTAGTCGGGGGTTCGAGCCGAGGAAGAATGGCCGTGCAGTCGAGACGCCTGCAATTTCTGAAAGCATTTGGCCTCACGGGGGCGCGAAAAATAGCGATCGGGATGGTTCTCGCGTCAGTTTTGACTCGCATTGGAACGGCGTTCGGTCCAAACGGGTAATCCTAACTTTGATCCGAGATAAGCTGCCAACCCGGACTCGGATGGAACCCGTCGGAGCAATGCTCCGGCTATTAACTAGTGAAGACCGGTATACCGTTGGTTTTTGGAATGATATAACGAATTGTGTCGAAATTAAGGTAACACCAAATAAAAAATTGACTTATCACTTGGTAAAGTAATTTTTTATTACCATTTTTTTTCATATATCTAAAGTATTGTTTATCAGTCTGTAAAAGTACGTATAATCATTCGTGGAATATGAAGAAAGACTCAACTCGCACCTGAGTGGACGCATGATTCTACCAAAAGACGCAACTCTCTCCCCAATAATATGTAATTACATTAATGCTATGGAAAACACGAGAAGTTGCCCAATCAATCCTAAATTCATTATACCACGTCAATTAGTCTAATTTTTTTTTAAAAAAAACTTAATCGATTTAGTGTAAAACCTTTACGCGAGACTCTAATGTAGTGCTCTTGACCAATTTTTTTCGGGAAAAGCTAACGTGACAGTATGCCATACAGGAGGACTGGCTACGATTGAGCCGCCACATCGGCGATTTCCTGAAAAAATTACCTTGAAAAACTACATTGAAATTTCGTGTAAATTTTAGGATAAAATTTACAAAATTAAAAATTTTAGGGGTGAATGGGTAATTTTTCCGTCACTTTATGCCCTTCAAGAAAGAAAGAGAGCATAAATCATCGCCAATTTTCTAAAAAATTCAGAATGTCCGATCCTTTATTTTTATTAACGCATGCACTTTGTTCTTTATGGCTGCATATGGTAACGCTTTAAAAAAAGTGTTTATGTTCCCAAAGTATTTCCGGAACACTTTGGGAACAGAAACGCGTATGGTAAAAAAGTATTCTCAAAGTGTTCCGAGAACACTTTTAACAAATAGAAACACCTTTTGAGTAGAAATAAAAAAAAAACTTACTTCTATGTTTTAGGAACGCTTTTTAGAAACACATTTGAAACACTTTTTAGAAAAAAAAATTGCAAACACTTTCTTGAAAGTAATTAAAAATAAAAATTATTAAAGAATAAAAAATAATTAAAATGAAAATAAATTTTTTTGAAAAATAAAAAAAGATTAAAATTGAAATAATAAAAATAAAAAATAATCAAATAAATTGATTTAAAATAAAATGATTAAAAATAAAAAAATTCGAAATAATAAAAAATTATTATTATTATTATTTTGAAAAATAAATAATTTAAAATTTAAAATAATTAAAGAATAAAATAAAATAAAGTACTTTACCAAAAAAAAATATTCTAAATAATAAAAATTAATTGAGAAATTGAATCATTTACAAAGGGTTTTTTTCATCAAATGACATCAACGTTAAAGTTATATCCAAATGCACTTTTCAATTACAGTTTATCAAACAGTATTTACATTCAATTATGTAATCATATTTTTATCTACTTGGGAACATTTATGTATGGCTTATAATTATAATTTTTCCTATTTATGGAAGGCATATTTTATATTCTCATTGCTCAATTCTAATTTGTCTTTTCTATCATTTTTTTTAATTATTGATCTCATCCATATTGAAAAAAATTAGGAATAGAATTTGTTAGTGATAAAAGAGAGAATAATTTATTTCTAATAGCAAGAGAGTACTTATAGGCTTAGGATTAAGCCTAATACAATTACATGTTTACCCCCAACTTGCTAATACTAGTAATAAACCCAATACTCCCCCTCAAGTTGGAGCATACATATCAAACATGCCTAACTTATGACAAATATATGAAACTCGTCCACTTTGAAGAGGCTTTGTGAAAATGTCCGCTAGTTGCTCTTCAGAACGTGTGTGCATCAACCGTATGTCCCCACAGTTCACCTTTTCCCAAACAAAATGACAATCCACCTCTATATGCTTCGTTCGCTCATGGAACACTGGATTGCTAGCGATATGAATAGCAGACTGATTGTTACAACAAAGAGTAGATGGTCCGGTCATAGGTAGTCCAATTTCAGCTAACAACATACGAATCCATTGGAGTTCACCCGTAACATTAGCCATAGCATGATACTCGGCCTTTGCACTAGATCGAGAAATAACAGATTGCTTCTTACTTTGCCACGATACAATATTTCCACCAAGGAAAACACAATAGCCTGAAGTAGACCGACGATCCATGGGACAACCAGCCAAATCTGCATCAGAATATCCCGTTACCTCCAAAGACTCAGGGTTACAATAACCATCTGTACGAAGATGACCCTGATTATGGAACATAAGTCCTTGACCTGGAGCTCCCTTCAAATATCGAACAACTTGTAGAGCGGCTTGCCAGTGAGTGGTACGAGGAGAGCCCATAAATTGACTTACCACACTAACAGCAAAAGAAATATCTGGACGAGTAATTGTAAGCTAATTCAACTTGCCTACTAACCGGCGATACTTCTCTGGATTATGAAGAAGTTCTCCGTTTTCATTATCAAGTCTCATTCCAGGGTCCATGGGTGCTTTACAGGGCTTAGCATCATGTAAGCCAACCTCCTTAAGAATATCAAGAGTGTATTTTCGTTGAGAGAGAGCAATATTACCATTAGAATAGGCAACCTCGATGCCAAGAAAATATCGAAGATGACCTAAGTCTTTAGTGTTAAACTCCTTCTGTAGAAGCTGCTTGAGTCGTTGTATACCTTCGACATCACTTCCCGTGATAATGATATCATCAACATAAACAACAAGGATAACACACCCTTTCAAAGATGACATACTAAATACTGAGTGATCCACACTGCACCGATGCATTCCAAAAGTAATAATCGCATCACTGAAGCGACCAAACCAAGCACGAGGAGATTGTTTAAGTCCATAAAGAGCTTTACGCAATCGACATACTTTCTCCCCCTGAGCAACAAACCCCGGTGGTTGCTCCATATATACTTCCTCGTGAAGATCACCATGAAGGAATGCATTCTTAACATCAAGTTGATGAAGAGTCCATCGAGATCGAGCAGCCAATGAAATAATGATGCGAACAGAAGGAATTTTCGCCACTGGAGAGAAAGTCTCATCATAGTCAATACCATAAGTTTGAGTATAGCCCTTTGCCACAAGACGCGCTTTTAAGCGCTCAACGGAACCCTCTGGGTGGTGTTTGACAGTAAAAACCCAGCGACAACCCACCAATTGTTTATTAGCTGGCAACGGAACTAGTTCCCAAGTTTTATTCTGATGTAATGCTGCCATCTCCTCCTCCATAGCACGAGTCCAACCTGGGTGGACCAAAGCCTCCTGCATACTACTTGGCACAGATACAGATGCAAGAGATGACACAAAGACAGACATCTGAGGACTTAAATTATGATAAGAGACAAAATGAGAAAGAGGATACCGAGACCGAGTACGATGAGCAATAGGAGAGTTGATAGAGGATGATGGAAGAGGATCGGAAGCCTGGATCGGGGATGGTGGTGGTGGAACGCTCGCTGGTGGAGAAGGAGGGTCCTGAACGGGTCGAGGACGACGTGTATAAACCTGAAAAGTCGGAGCTGATGATCCTGGATCCGAGGAAGTATCACTGCAAATATCAGGTGATGGTTCTGGCTGAAGCATGGATGCAGAGGGTGGCAGAAGATCCATAGTTAATGATTCCTGAGGACGAACATCACTAAAAAATGTTTGATCCTCAAAGAAAGTCACATCAGCAGAAACATACTCCCGACGACGAGTAGGACTATAACAGACATACCCTTTTTGGGTACGAGAGTAACCCACAAATATACATTTTTCAGCACGGGGTGATAACTTGTCCAACTCAGGAGATAAAGAGTGAACAAAACAGACACAACCAAAAATACGAGGGCGAATAGACCACAAAGGACGGTCGGGATGAAGAACAGTGTAAGGAATAGATCCTCTCAACACTGAGGATGGAAGACGATTAATAAGATGACATGCTGTAAGAAGAGCATAGCTCCAAAAGGACTTAGGCATATGAGTGTGAAGAAGTAGACAACGGGCAACATCTAACAAATGACGGTTCTTACGTTCAGCAATTCCATTCTGTTGCGGAGTATGAGCACAAGAATTTTGATGTAAGATACCATGAGAAATTGAATAAAGGTAGAAGAGGAAAAATACTCACGAGCATTATCTGTACGCAAACACTTAATAGAAAGACCATACTGAGTACGAACTTCATTATAGAACTGGAAGAAAGAATGAAAGACTTCAGTACGATCTTTTATTAAATATAACCAAGTTGTACGAGTACAATCATCAATAAATGTGACAAAATATCGAAGACCAAATGAAGACTCTTGACTAGGACCCCAAATATCAGAGTGGACTAACTCAAATGGTTGGGAAGCACGACGCAAAACATGAAGGGGAAAAGACGCACGATGGTGTTTACCTAACTCACATGTTTCACAGTTGAACTGAAGACGTGAACTAGACATAAAAGGAAAACCTCGGAGTACGTCTGCTGATGGGTGACCAAGGCGACAATGTAATCGATAAAGGTCATCCACAGCTTTGTTCTGAACTCTTGTGGTAGCAGCAATAACCTCAGGATCCAGGATGTACAACCCACCAGTCTTACGCCCACCACCTATTCGGCGTCCAGTCTTCCGATCCCGAAGAACACAAGAAGACGAGAAAAGATGATATCGCAGTCGAGATCACGAGTAATAGAACTGACAGACAACAGATTGTGAGGGAAACGAGGAATATGGTAAACAAGAGGTAAAGAGACAGAAGAACTCAATGATACACAACCTGTACCAGTTACTTGAGATTGAGAACCATCTGCTAAGGTGACTGATGTAGAAGGAACTGATGAAGTGAATCTAAGCAGACGAGAGTCACCAGTCATATGATGAGTGGCACCTAAATCAATAACCCAAGAACGAGTACCAGATATACTGGATAATAGACAGGTGGGATCATTGTGCCGTGCCAAAGTAGCAGTAGGAACAGAGATAGCATCACTGGTACTCTGTCGTGCTCTAACCAAGTCATCATATTCTGCACGAGTCAAGTTTACCATACCTTGTGTGGTAGAGGATCCATGTGGAGGAGTCCAAGACTCAGTATCAACAGAGGCATGTAAACCCCGCAGCTCAGGATGGAGATCATAACAATAATCGATAGTATGCCCAGAAAGCTGGCAATGGGTACAAAAACGGTTGCCTCGACCACCACCACAAGCTCCTCTAGAAGAAGTACTAGCACCACCACGAATGGCACCTCGACCTTGGGTGCCACGACCACGACCACGATAAAAGTTGTCAGAACTCCAATGTCCACGACCACCACGACTACGAGCCACCATAGCATTACTGTCTGACATTGCTGAAGCCTTAGGACTAGAAGTGTAACGAGAAGCCCGAGAATACACTTCTTCAATGGAAGGGAGCGTGCTCTGAGAGGTAATTTGTTGTCGAAGTGCACTGTGATCTGGACCAAGCCCGCGAAAAAAAAGCACAGTCATCATGTCTGCTTCTCGTTGCTGCATTTGAGTCACCGTGGTAGCTGATGGAAAATAAGACTTGAGGCGCTGATACAAAGATGCAAAACGAGCAAATACTCTGCTAACCCAACATCACCAATTTTGGCTTCAAATAGAGCCTCCCACATATCACATACTCGACTCATATTATTCTGTCCAGAATATAATAAGGTGCACTTCATCCATACCTCACGAGCTGTTGCACAATCCATAAAAAGATGGCGTACAGATTCAGCCATACTTCCCCACAAAAGTGTACGCAAAGTAGCATCAACAACCCTCCATTCTTCTAGATTAGCTAGATCTTCAGGGGGTTCTTCTTCAAGCCATCTTGACTGACGATTGGAGTAAATAAATGTTGAAAGAGCCATTGACCAAGAAGGATAATTAGTACCATCCAACTTGATCAAGGTATTATGTAAACCTGTCATACTATAATATGGACCAAAGAATCCTAAACTCGAAGAAGCACTAAAACCTCTAATCACTAATCACCGAAAGACATCACCGTCAAGTCACTCTAACATTTTCAGCCAATCTAACACTTCTCAGCAAACATCGTTCAGCCAATCTAACACTTTCAGGTCGTCGGGGGCGTCGGGGGTTGTCGGGAGTCGTTGGGGGTCGTCGGGGGCTGTTCTGGTCTGGTCGCCGAGAGGTGGCCGAGAGAAGTGGCCGAGATCACAGGCCGTGACCGAGCGAAGTGGCCGAGCTCACGGGCCGTGGCCAAGAGAAGTGGCCGACATCACGGGCCGTGGCCGAAAGAAGTGGCCGAGCTCACGGGCCGTGGCCGAGAGAAGTAGCCGAGCGCACGGGTCGTGGCCGATGGACTTGGCCGAGCGCACGGGCCGTGGCCGAGCGAGTTGGCCGACCACACGGGTCGCGACCGACGGCTGACGGTGGGTTGACGACCAAGGATTAGGGTTTTTAGGATTTAGGCTCTGATACCATGTTAGTGATAAAAGAGAGAATAATTTATTTCTGATAGCAAGAGAGTACTTATAGGCTTAGGATTAAGCCTAATACAATTACATGTTTACCCCAAACTTGCTAATACTAGTAATAAACCCAATAGAATTAAATGGAAAAATTAGGAACATAATTTTTTTTGCAATTAACAAGTGCATTTTTGTTCGTTTTTTGTTTCGAGAACAAAAATTTTATGCAGTTACCAAACGTATTTCTGTTCTTTTTTTGTTTCGAGAACAGAAACTTATGTAGTTACTAAATGCGTTTCTGTTCCCAAAAATCGTTGCCGAGAACAGAAATACAAAAATGTGTTTCTGTTCTAAAAATTATTTCGAGAACAGAAACGTTATAATATGCTGCCTAAGAGATCAGAAGGCCAACACTTACATTTGGAGAACGAACGACTTTTTAAAAATAAATATGATAAATTTTCTGCTTGTCGTCCTTGTACTTCGCGCTTTTCCTAATCAAATCCCTACACTTTTGACTTGTCTTTATACTTTCACGAGTTTCCTAACCAATTTCCTCGTACGCCAATTCCAACCAAACCCAGCCAACGTGGATAAGATTTTTCCAATGTGGACCTCTCCGCATGGACTTCCACATTGGCTAAAATTATTCATGTCAAACTCCAACTACGTCAGTTAAATTTTTCCATACAAGTCCACTTGGGTATCCACATCATACTTTGGCATCGCTCCACAATTACGTCGGCTGAATTTGATCAATTTTCGTGTCAAAGGGACTCGACTAGAAAATTTGTGAAAATATAATGAGTTGCTTAGACAAATATAAAGTATAAGGACTTAATTAGAAAAAAAAAAGTGGGGAAGAACTAGGAAGAAAAGTAGAATTTTCCAAAAATAGACTAGGCAATTATAGGTTTTTACTCTTTATTGACTCAGGGTGCAACCAAATACACGACCATGAAATCATACTACATACATGACAGGTTTTGAAATTGAATAACGTGAGACATAACCGATGAAAATATATGAGAAGCAAAAAATTATATATGGGCAAGTTGATGAAGGTTTTTGTAATTTTCCTAGAAATCACAATACTTTCCATATCTATAAGCTACGGACGTGGGGAAAATGGAGTGTATACAAATAAAAAGGGTGTTTTGCCATCGCATGTGCACACACGTATTTGGTAAGTATTGTGCAACAAGTCCTAAACATATTGTGCAGATACCAATTAAGTTTTAAATTTTTCATTTTTGCTAATCTAATTCGAAACATTTACACAAAATTCCAATGTAGCCCTTCCAATCAATTTCTCCCCAAATCGTTAATGGGGTGATATGCCACATAAGACGGCTAGCAATAATTAGACCTCCTGTTAATTCCCAGGGAAATTCAACCGGAAGGGTTTCGTTGGAATCATGCGCAGAGTTATTAGTATTAAATCGATAAAATCAAAAAAGTAGGAGGTGAATTGACATCCATTCAATATATTTAGGATCGATTGGATAATTTCTTCCCGTCGTGTCTATACCTATCATATCGACTAAGAAGACCCTTTTTCACGTTTTACAAGCGGACATCAAATGAACACGTGTGGTTTTTCGGTCACAATGCGCCGGGAAACAGGAAGTTGAATGTGGCCCGTAAAGAGAAAAAGTCGGTGCTTGTGAAAAGAGTTATGAGGAACATTGCGACAAGTTCCCTAATGTCCCGATTCTCTTGTCTCCCGAATGTCTCACCGAACAGTACACACACATATGATAATGATACAAATGATTTTTAAACTTTAAAGTTATTTATTGTGATATTTAAACTTTAACTCAATATGCAATGTCGTCCATGAAATTTTAATTTATTTAATGTGGTCTTTGGAATTTTTGTGCATGTTTAATTCAGTTCTTGAATTATATTCAATGTTGTCCTTCCATTAATTCAAGTTCATGAACAAAATTAAAAATTTTCATTTACACTAATGGCTAAATTGAACATGTACCAAAAGTTCACCGACTACATTAGACAAATAAAAGGTTCAAGGAAGAACATTGCATATTGAGCAAAAGTTGAGAGACCAATAGTACATTGAACCAATGTTCATAGACCATTTGTATCATTTATTATTATAGCTCAAGATGATTTATGATAGGTTCAAAAGAAAGCAAATCATAGACAATAAAGTAGAACAACAAAGAAAGCAAATCATAAAACAATAAAGTAGAACAACAAAGAACAAATTACTATGATAAGCACACTCTTATCTCACAAGAATGGATCTGTCTCAGCATTCAACAGAATAAACGATGGTCAATTATCGAATCTCGTAATGTCATCATTGATGAGCACATATCACTATCACCTTCTCTAATAGCTACGGTTTGTCTAGTGGGCTTTCATACCTAAGTTCTACGTCCGCAACACTGTCACCATACAAGGACACTAAAAACATGTTGAACAAGCTCCCATATCTACATTTAGATCGTGAGAGGTTAGACGAGCATAGAAACACTTTTAAGGAACTCCTAGATTTAGACCAAGAAGAGCTCCCACATCAAGATTTAGATCGAAAAATGAGAGTTTTCAAAACTCGGAGAAGTCGTGTAGCCAATTCCATGGCAATAGGAACTTAGCACATTCCTCCTTGATTCTGTTGGACTTCTTCGTCTGGAGACCTCAAGCAGCAGGTCGATTCCTAATGATGAAAACGGTAAATACGCCTCACAAGCAAAGAAGAGCATCAGCGTGAAGAAAAAGAAAACAAAAAAAAACTAGATCGGGTGAAATAATTTCAACTCAAGCAGAGAAGACGGAGCCTCCTTTGACAGGAAAATTACCAAAAAAAAGTCCTAAACTATTACAATTATGCCAATTCAATAATAATTTTTTTTAATTGAGTCCTAAAACTTTTGCAATTGTACCAATTAAGTCCACTTTGCCATCCGGTGCCAAAATGGGTAATTTTTAATAATATTCCAAAATTTTCTTCTATTTTTATCTTTCTCTTTATTTTTTTTTCCTTTCTACTCCTATTGTGGCCGGTCAGGTCGCTGGAGCTCGCCGACCACTAGGCAAGGGCCGTGACATCAACACCATACGAGAAAGTAGTTTGAATTATCATAATTGCAAAACTTTTAGGACTCAATGACCAAAAAAATATTTGGAACAGAATTAGCGTAATTACAATAGGTTTAGAACCTTTTTGGTAATTTTTCCCTCGACCAACAGTTATTTCTTAGCCGAGGAAGCTTGGAGCGGAAACAAAAGGGGGTACCTAAGAGAAAGAGAATCATTGGAAATGCACTTATAACAACACACTAAAAAAAGAATGTTGAATATCACCTGCGAAGTGAAAAAGTTTGCGCACGTGAAGAGAGCTAGAAGTAACATCGCGACAAGTTTCCTAATGTCCCAACTCTCCTGTCTTCCGAATGTCTCCCCCAATCTACCCACGGGGTGAAATAGTTCGCGCACGTGAAGAGAGCTGGAAGTAACATCGCGACAAGTTTCCTAATGTCCCAACTCTCCTGTCTTCCGAATGTCTCCCCTAATCTACACACGAGGACCAAGAAAGCCATAGAAGGAGAAGAGGATTTTTTTTTATTGAATAATGTCACAAATAGTCTATAAATTTTAATCAGAACGTGCAACGTGATTCCTGAACTTTAAGGTTATTTAATGTGATCCTTGTATTTTAGCACAACATGCAATGTCGTCCCCAAACTTTCAACTTGTTCAATATGGTACGTAGATTTTCAGTATATATTTTAATTTATTTCTTGAATTATATGAAAATGTTCGATATTGTCTTGCTCAATTCTATTGGACTTTTTAGTCCGGAGGATCTCAAGTAGCGGATCAATCCCTTACGATGAAAGCGAGAAATACGCCCCCAACGAGCGAAGTAGAGCATCAGCACCAAGCGAAGAAAAAAAAACCGAAAAAAAAAAAGAAAGATCGGGAGAGATAATTTCAATTGAGAAAATAGATCATAGAACCTTTCTCGACGTACGAATAGCCGGTAGTCGACAGAGCTTGGACAGGAAGAACAAAAAGGGATACTAAGAGAAAGAAGAATTTGAAAAGCGTCGAACCGGCTTCCGACGAGTAGGTTTAAAGGGTCAAGATGGGAATAATAGCGCATGTAAAACCGAGAATTAGTCGAGAGAATAATATCTCGAACGTGTCACCAGAGATTGAGAATTTGAAGGCGGGGGTAGCCCTCGATCCAAACTGCTTTTTTCCTTCGCTTGTCTTTTTCCCCAAGTCCAACGTGCGAAAGGTCGTCGAATTGTGCTTAAAGAAGGACAGACGTTATCTAGCGAAACCGAAGGAAGCAGGGACAGTGACGTTTCTGCTGGACAAGACGAAGAAGAGCCGGGGTCAAACCATCATCCCTTGGCCCGACCTTTCCGGCCAACACTTTCCATGCGTCATGCATGAGCTTCCGGCCAACACAAACAGATAAAAATTACCTTTTCTGATCGCACTTAGGATGGAAAGAAGTGTGCGAGTATCTTCGTTAGTTAGAAGGCTACTATGATCTTTCAAAATAAAGAAATAGGCAAGTGGGATAAACCTCACTATACCCGCATGCGGATGCGTGATTATTAGACGCACTTAGCTCGCTTGCGCGATCCCGAGTAATGATCGGCATTAGTCAATAATCATACTCTTTGATTTTTAACTTTTCATTTCGAAATTAAATTTAATGAAATTCAATTGTAATGTCCTAGTGAAATAGTGCGACGGCTCACTTAGGAGTTGCGGTTATTTTTTAATGTTGATTTGGAATTTTAATTGATTAACTATATCCAATAATTGCAACTCTTCATAAACTTGACAATTTAGGCATGAAAAATTGCGTCCATTCGAGTTAACAGTTTTAGACCTGCGAAAAGTTGCAATCTTTCATATAAAAATTGCTTTCGAAAAATAAAAAATGTGCTATTAAATAAATTGTTTTGGGCATGAAGAGTTGCATGAGAATTAACTAAATTTCAAATGCAAAAAGGTGTGTTCATTTTTCGTTATATATTCAAGTATTCTATTATTCTTGAATATGATTCTTCTTCAATTTTTGTTCTTTAAAAACAAGAGAATTGCAGCCTTTGTTTTCGATTGTTTCTTAGAAAGTTCTTGGAGAAATATTAGAATTGCTATTTAATATTCTCATGTGAGACTATGTTGTATCCCGAAAGATTTTTGCCGGTAACCGTTAGCAACATTGTAGGGAAAGTAATTCATTAAAGAGAGTACTATCACGCTTTAGATTCTAATTCCTTTGTTCATCCCATTAGACTATATATCGCTAACACACTTTTCACATGTCATGCATGAACTTTACCAGATAGATCACGGGACTCGATTTGAGGTAATCATAATCATGTCATGAATACTTGAGTTGTTAAATCAAGTGTGAACAATCATGGGGTCCCCCTCATAGGTTTGATTAAGACTTCTTGACCAATGTTATAACTTGGGATGCGTTGTTTCATGAAAAATGAATAATTTAAATTTTATTTTTTAAAAAAAATAATCGCTTATAGAGCCAACTGAACAAAAAATACTGTCGTTGTCCATGAAAATATTTAAATATAAAACGTTGTCGATATTGGAAGACGTTTCGCATACGCTAATTGTTTCAAGCAATCATTTCGATCTCATTTGTTTCGCAAAATATGAGTAATTTGAAAAAATATTTTTCTGAAGATAATTACCGAGGTCACTAGAAATAATGAGTTAATGCGGAAAAAAAAAACACTACCGACAATGATTTTATGTCCAAACATTTTCATAGACAATGAAAATATTTTTTACTCGTTCTTTTTTGTAAGCAATACAAGCAATCATTTGTGGCAAAATGTTTTCAAATCATTCATTTTTACGAAACAAATGGAGCCTAAGATAACGAATCTAGAGCTGCTTGGCATTCCAACCCAGTTCTAACAATGCACTTCTTTCCAAATTTTTTTCTTTTTCTTTTTCTTTTTCTTTCTCCCCTTCCTACTCCTACTGGGGCTAGTGAGGATCTCCAAAGCTCGCCAAGCACTAAGGGAGAACTCCGACATCAAAGTCTGCTGGTAAAATGGATTGAATTGGCACAATTATAAAAAAAAAAAGTTTAGAGCTCAATTGACCAAAAAATTATTTATGACTAAATTGATATTATTGCAATAGGTTTATGACCTTTTTTGGTGATTCTTCCCTCGACCAACAGTTATTTCTCAGTCGAGGGATCTTGAAGCCGAAGAGAAAAAGGGCACCCAAGAGAAGGAGAATCATTGGAAGGCCCCAAAAACAGAACGTTGAATGTGGCCCGCGAAGTGAAAAAGTTCGTGCATGTGAAAAGAGCTAGAATGAACAACATCACAACAAGTTTCCTAATGTCCCAACTCCCTTGTCTTCCGAATGTCTCCACCCAATCTACCCACGAGGACCAAGAAAGCCATCAAAGGAGAAGAGGATTTTTTTTTTTTTCGAATAATGTCACGAATAGTCTCTGAATTTTGGCCAAACATGCAATGTGGTTCCTGAACTTCAAATATATCCAACGTGATCCTTCTGCTTTAGCTCAATATGCGATGTCCTCCTGAATTCCCAACTCGTTCGATACAGCCCATAGATTACATGTTCAATTCAGGCACTGGACTATATGGAAATTGTCCAATGTTGTCTTTGCTCGATTTCGTTGGACTTCTTGATCCGGAGGACCTCAAATGGTGAGTCGATCCTTCACGGTGAAAGCGAGAAATACAACCCCCAGCAAGCGAAGAAGAGCATCGGCACCAAGCAAAAAAAGAGAAAAAAAAAAACCAAAATTAAAAAAAAATTATTAGATGGGGAGAGAGATAATTTCAATTGAGAAGATAGATCAGAGAACCTTCCTTGACCGACAAACAACAGCCAGTCCAGAGAGCTTAGACCGGGAGAGAGAAAAAAAAAAAAAAAAGGAAGGAGGGTTTGTAAGAGAAGGAGAATTTGAAAACCGTCGAATCGCTTGGCGCGTGTAAAACCGAGAATCAGGCGACCCCGAACATGTCACCTGAGATTTGAGAATTTCAAAGTGGACAGCTCATCACCGTCCAACCTCTTTTTTCTCCTTCGCTTTTGTCCCTTTTTTTCCCCCACGTAAGGACGGTCGGACATGCCACCGGCGGTCAAACCGTACTTCAGGAGGGACGGACAATCTCTGACGAAGCCCGAAGGGAGCAGGGGACAGTGAACGTTTCTCGACAGGAGTCGGAGTCAAACGATCATGTGCCTTTGGCTCGACCATTCCGGCCAACACTCTCCCTTGCGTCATGCATGAGCTTCACCAGCTAGACGACAGGACTCGGTTTGACGGGACCATGTCATGAATACTTCGAGGGTGTCAAGCTTCATGGGTTTGATTAAGACTTCCTAACGACGGTTATATATATGACCTGGGACGCGTCTATTTCACGAAATCTTAATAACTTGAAAATTACTCCCTTTTTTTTCTTTTTTTGAAAATAACGGCTTATAGAGCTGAATGAACAAAAAAATGTCGTCGTCGTCCACGAAAATATTTAGCTATAGAAAGTTGTCGATACTCTATAAACTAATTATCTCAATCGACCACTGTTGATCCCGTTTGTTTCGTAAAAAATAAATGATTTGAAAAATATTTTTCAGAAGATAATTACCGGCATCGGTTGAAATATTGAGTTAATGGAAAAAAAAATTCATTACTGACAATGATTTTGTGTCCAAATATTTTCATGGACGACGAAAATATTTTTTGCTTATTCATTTTTATAAGTAATACAAATAATCATTTATAGGGAAATGTTTGCGAATCATTTATTTTCTAGGAAACAAGCAAAGCCTATGACAACATTTTCCAAATCGTTCATTTTCTGCGAAATAAACAAAACCTAAGTTATGATAATAGTTAAATGATTACGACAAATAACAATTATTTTAAACTCAAGTACTTTAATTTCGATCTATTTTTAAAGGGACGACGCTAATACCACAACTAGTTTTGGGTATTCTACTTTCCTAGTTCTGACTTCTGAGGCCTAGAAACCAAAAAAAAAAAAAAAAAAGAATTGGCCTGAGACCACGCCAGGGTTGAATCGAACCGGCCAGGCTGATTCTATAGTTGCATACAGGACTTCGTTGTTGTCGCAGTGCTCTAGCTGTTGCTGCATAGACATGCCACTGAATTCCCAAGTCGATGCATGTAAATCCATCTTGATGCATGTCCCCATCAATTGGATTTGTCACTTGAGATTTTGGAGAAACGAAAACATAGCCAAAAGAATTTTCCGCAACAATTAAACAACATTGCAGCATCAGTACTCTTTGTACACAAAACGACCACCATCTGTCAAAGAAATCAGCAAACAGATGGAGACGAATCTTGGTAGCTGATGCTTCCACTATATAACAAGTTTCCTTGAGGCCAATGGCCTATTCATAAGGAGCTATATCTACTTACATCAGAGCGGCATTCTGGAGGGAAGACTTAATACTGCTTGGTGTTCGCTATTGTTGCTGTTGGCGCCAGACATCTCCACATTATTCTGTTTTATGATGGTAGTCGTCGGCCAAGTCCAGACATCTCATCCCTCGTCATGTTCATCCATGTCGACATGAGGGAGAATTTTCCGAGCGCATCCAATTTGGATTTTTTCAGCACGACCATAAAGAGTCATATCTCAAGAAGTCACGATGTTAGCAAGGAAATCATCGAATTGGCAGATTCGGGCCCGTCGTTGTTGACACTTGGTATTATCCTGTCAGGTGATGTGAACTTCACAAAATCTTTCAGTTCTGAAAAGCTGCAGTGCTCACTATATGGCACTTCATACCTGAAACAGAAACCACTAGAGAAGATATCGATAAAGCCTTGCAATTTTTAGCGGGCGGGGCGCAGACAGCTAAGATTGTTAACCAGAGAGAGGACCCAGAGACGAAATGGGCACAATGACTAAGTCCACGACAGAATTTTCTGTATCAAACATATTTCATTCGCACAACATTCTTCTGAGTTTTCCAGGGAGGAAAAGGAATCTGGATGTGTTGGTTTTTGCTGTTCAGGAATACTTTCCAACCAATAACGTCTGGAGAAGTAAAGCTGGACATCATTGGTGAGACATGAAGCAATAGCCAAACAATAGCCAAAGTTTCATGTAAAGAGATAACCATGACCTTTTTCAACAAATAGACTAGGCCTTGGAGGGATTAATTTCAGAATGTTCGATTCAATAACATTTAGAACATCACCTTATGATGGTTCCCTGCTGCCACCTTCTGCCTGTACACTTCTTCTTTCCTTTACCAAAAGTCCAGCCACTAGGAGTAAAGGCAACAATAAGACTATACCTTCCCTGACATTGAGAAAAGGAATGTGTATTGGTGAAATGAAAATTCCAAAGCACTGAGAAGAAAGAACTAGAAACTCAACAAACCGATGCTACAAATGTGATATGTAAACTACTATATAGTAGAGACCAATGCCCCACTTTCAGTTGGACTTATTTCATAATCTGTGAACAAAAGTAATTTCCTGACGTAAGTATTCACTATTTCCTCGGACTGCCACCAGAGGTAGATGGGCTAATTATATGGAATTTCAACTTCACTGAGTACTGATAGCAGAAACAAGAGATAATTCTTCAACCCTCACCAGATACTGACTAGAAATCTGCTTCAGCCTTTTGAAGTTAGCCAGGGTCCACATAGGCACAACATGGATGTGGCTTTCCTTTTCATTTAATGTAAACCATTGCATGTCCTCCGCAGAGTACCCAAAACACTGTATAATACGCAGCTTTGCAGCACTGACATAAATCTTTTTATGAAGCACACGAGCAACCTCCAAGAATAGCCTCTCCTTCCCTAGTTATGATGACAAAATGGAATCAGCTTGTTCGAGTAATCAGAGCAAGAAAGCAGTGGAAACTCACTCGCAGAAAATGATTTCAATTTCATTTCTTTTAAGCAAGTAGAGGTACATGGTAAAGCCATTGCACCTAGGCTGGAAGAGATAGAGAACCTAGGGGTATGATGGCAGAAAGGACTTACCAATTGTGTAGCTGCCAATGAGAAACAGAGTCTTTGGGTTAAAGGATTCAGCTTGAATGGCCTCAATAACAAATTGGGTCACTGCCTCTTGCTTTGGAAAGTCATACTGTGTACGGTAACGGGATGAGCACTTTAGTCAGTATTTAGGTATCATGAACAATAAATCAAACAAAATCCTCAAGTTGTGATGGTGAGCAGATTTTCTCATCATACGAAAAAAAAAAAGGTGAAGATTATCGAAGTCGTTGGACACACACATATGAAAGCAATCAGCCTGCCAGGTAAAGTCACTGAAGCACTTGCTCACCTGGGGGTTACAGTAAGTGGTGTCAAGGATAAGAGTATGGATACGAGTTGTTTGCAGAATAGACAGTCCAGCCATCTCTTCACTAAAGCGAAAATCTCCTGTATGAAGAACAGCCTGGATGCATGAAGCACGGATTTCAGAATCAAACTCATCATTCATAAACTACAATGGTGAGTACGTCATAATTATGCTAAAATATATATAAGAACAGTCAATTTGTGCCGCACCTCACCAGTAGGTGGCTCGAAGAGGATTACTATGGCACCTGGACAGTGATTAGCCTCTAAGCATGTCACTCCAACACTTTCAATTACAACCTTCTGGTTAATTGGTAGAACTTCCAGTCTTTCCCAGGGGATACCAATCTTCAAATTTACAAGCTTTGCAGTTACTGCAGAGCAGTAGATTTTCCCGCGACAGAAGGACCTTGTAAGACCTTGATAATCTGCATGACATGCACACTAGTGTTGGGACAACGAGGAAAGCATACATATTAAACAGAGCTAAACTATGAATAGTCTAGTAATTTCTTTTACCATAAATGCAATGCAGATTAATAGAGCACAACCATGTATGGTCGAGAATTCTTATCTAGTGCTCTGCAATTAGTCAAGACTTGTATGATCAAGGAACAAGAGAAAAGGATCTGAAGCTGTCTCAAAGACCCTCAATGTTACATTTCAGGCACAGGCACCAAATTTTCGCCTGGGCTGTACTCTTTACTCTGGCACTTCTAGTAATATCTTCACTAGGTGTACGTACATGCTCGCCATATTGGCAAAACAAGAATGTATGCTGGTGTCTTTCTGTAACTTACATCATAAACTTTTGCAATGGGACTGAGCCCATATATTCAGGTCGATCACAAGTGGCATCACAGCTTATTTGGTACTAAGTAGATAAGTCTACCAGGTCTACGTATCGTCACCTGTGAAATCTCCCGTTCTTTTGTCTAGGGAATAGATAGAACAGAAATCTAATGTAGAGAAATCCCTCATGTGAGCCCACATACAAGAAAGCAAGTGCTCACATACCAATTAAAAATATCAAATTGGATGTCAGAGGATTCGCATCATTATGTTAATACACTGTATCAGTACCACATCTTGTCCATTCATATAGAGTAACCCAACCCACCACAGAACAACATAGCAGTTTGCAGAATATTTTTTCCATCACAAGCAGCCACTGTTAGATTATCCTTATTGTGGGAAGAAGTTGGAAAATAGATTGTGACGAAAATATCCTTCAGAACAGTGCCTTCAACCACTGCCATAGAAATGTATATTGGAGTGCCCATGTCAGCAACTAGCTTAAAGAGAACCAATAACATAAGTTTTTTAGCTTGAAAAAACAAAGAAAAGCCAAGGACTGGTTATAATCTATCAGAAACAATTAGGAAAACTAGATCTCTTAACCACACTCCCTGATTTGCATTGACACAATAAAGCCGAAAATGCATTTTGACCTAGGAGAAATATTTATTGCAACGTATTTCAAGCTTGAAAAAATATTAAGAAACAGAAAAAACACAAAGCTTACGGTCTGTATGAAAGTGAGTAAGAAACCAATGGGCACATTCTCTTGTAAGATATCGGAAGGCATCCTGCGATGTCAAGGTGGAAAAACAGTGCTTAGCCCTCATCTCACAATAGAAATGAGATAATATCAAGGATTTCAAACAACTGAAAGTCACTTACCACTCGGAAGGGCGTTCCAGGTATACGGCACCACAAGGGAACCTCCCGTGGCTTCGGATTTTTAACAGGATTCCTTGGTTTCGCATTTATAACGCGATTGTTCACTTTGGCACGTCCACGACTCGAACTCACGTGTTCCGTTACTCTTGTTTGCCGAGTAGAAATGCTGCATGTCTTTTTCTGATTGGTAGAGGAGCCAAAAAAATAATCTGTAATCAGCTTGCTTGCAGCTACTTTACTATCACCAGATACCATCGCTTTAGAAGCACCAGGTTCTGTTGTTCTCGTTTTATTTCCACATTTTCCATTAATGTCCACATGCTCTGCATTTTCTCCTTGGGCTCCTTTTCTAAGTTCATTTAGAGCATGCACAATTTTCTTCCTTGGACCAAGGGCAGAAATACCCATTTTCAAAAGATCCTGTGGAATCGAGACACTGTTAATCACATCAAAGCAAGGAGGAACAGAAGATTGACAGGAATGCCGTCGCCACAACACTAGATAATGAGGATAAAGAGTTAGAAGCCCCACGAAGATATTGATATTACGATGGCAGAGGATGTCTTACTTCCACCTATCATTTCTTGACTCATGTAATCCTTGCAAGCCTCAATTTTGTGGGAGCACAGTATGGAGAATAGCAGGTTGTTTATCTCATCCGTAAAGACTCACCGAGGAGACAGTCATCTAAGTTTAATAAGAAGCTATCACTTAAAATCCCAAAAGATCAATGCCAGAAGCGTACCTCTTCTGTCAGGCACTGCAAGCTGTCCCAATCAACCTCTTCCCTAAAAAAAGCTTCTTCATACCTCTCTAAACCTAGGCTACGTAACCATCCAAGCACTGGAGAGATATCAACAGCTAGCTGAGGAGAATTAACAGGTGAGCTGACAGCTTCCTGTGGACAAGGTGAAGGTGCCCCATCGGCATCAGGAAATACAACCTGCAGGAATATCTCAGGCTTAGGTAGTTCCTGGTTTTTAATCCCATACATAGACGGGGAAAATGCTAAAATAGATCCATGTTTCTTTTATCATAAAGGAAACGGCAATAACTATAATAAACCAGTACGTTGAAATGAAAATGATTGCTTGAACCACCAGAGATAATTTGCATTTCAGTTGATAAATCTGCTTATCTGAATGCTCCAATTATTTGTGGAAACAAGAAGATGGAAGTATGAGGAGAGCTCATCTTTCCATCTGTCAACTTGTATGCCTTACGCATACAAGATTTGACACGAGCCACAGAGGAAGTAAGCAACCAAAGAGGTGATGCGCCAGAACAGAGAATATGAACACAAACGTGAACAATTCAATGGCTTGATAGGGGTTTGCTGACCATTTCTCATCAGCCGTGGCTGGAGATGCCAACATAGTGTCCCAATATCATCTCATTCATACATTATCAAGGGTCAACAGTTCGTATGGATAAAGTGACTGGCCAAGAACTAGGTCAATTTTTATCAAGCATAATGTGTTGCATGGGTCAAATGTGTAATCTTGTCAGTAATCTTCCTGAAAAGGAACGTAAGATGCTGCAGAGAATTTTTCTCATTATCAACTCAGGATTCTTTCTCATCGATTTCGCATGAAGAACTTTATGGCTCCGTTTGTTTAGCAGAAAATGAATGATTTATCGAAAAGATTTTGTAAAATGATCGATTGTATCGCTTGAACTAATTAGTGCATGCAATATGTTTACAGTATCGACCACAATTTATATCTAAATATTTTGGTGGACGAAGAAAATTCCTTTTGTTCATGAAGCGATACAAGCGATCATTAATAGGAAAATATTTTCGAAATCATTAATTTTGCGCAAAATAAATGGAGCCTACAATTTTACAACTAGTGCTGGTGAACCAACGATAAAAGTTCACACCGAACAGATACTGCACCTGATAATTCATACAGAAGTACAACATATGGTAATATATACTTGAGCAGATTAGTAGACTTGCCTCATCGAGTCGGGCCTCTCCCTTGTCAAGACAATCATTGGTATGTATCTGCCTTGACTCATCACTCAGGTCTGAAAGGTCCACACCACATAAAGGACAACAAACCAACCCGCTAACACAATCCCAACGATCCACTGCTTCCTCTGCATCTTTGTCCTCGGAGTAATGCATTGGTCCCTCATCATCACACATCTTAATCAACAGATCAAGGTCTGAACCCAACTCAAATTGCTCATCACACTCGTCATCATGCACACTGGCAACCCTATCATCACCAACGTCACTCAGCCCACGATCCGATTTCACTGCAATCAACCGAGACTCGATCAAATTACTCGCAGAACCCTCATTCACCACCAACCCATTTTTCTCATTCTTCTCCACCCCACCAAAACCTCTATAATTATCACTATCCCTGAATCCAAAGTCTACTTTCGCCTTAATTAACCTAGACTCAATCGAGTGGCTCAAATAGCCCTTATTCACCTCCAACTTCTCATTTCTTTCACTAGCTCTACCACAACACTCCTCCACATGCCGATCCACAGGCGCACGCTCACAATCAATGCTCGACTCTATCAAATCCAAGCTGCAATCAGCAACGGTCAGCTCGATATCATCCGCCGCGCGGCCCTTGCTCATGTCAAATAAGCTGACAGCCCTCTGATTGAGCGACTTACGTGACTCGGGGTTGCTCTGACTGACCGCCGAGGCGGAAACGGCATTTTCCTTGCCAAGGGCTGGGGAAGACCGCCTCAGCTTCTTGGTTGGGGGAGTGAGATTGGAGGAAATGTTGGAGAGCTGAAGGGGTTTCTGGGAGCAGCTGAGCTTGGGGCGAGTTTGGAAATCGTCGTCCTCGTCGTCGTGGGTGCTAGACATGGACGGCAGAGGCTGGGTTAGGGCGGCGGTCTGGTGGCGGCGGCGGTGGCGCTCGGCGGAGTTTGAGGAAGGCATTGTGGAGAGGTTTTTCGAATTTGTGCTTTTTCAGAGAAAAGTGGAGGGAAAAATTTTGGTCGGAGTTTTGCAATTTGGAGAATTTCGCAGCTTTTCAGGGACAAATCCGACTTTTCATTGGCGACAGCGTAGGCAATCCGGCAATTTGGAGAATTTTGCAGCTTTTCGGGGACAAATCTGACTTTCCATTGGCGAAAGGGAAAGTAAACATGGCAATTGAGGACCCACCCATCGATGGTCCAATTGATAGATGGGCTTAGGACTATGCGTTCACAAGCATTAGGTTTTGGATTTAAACCCCATGCTAGATATCGGTGATTTAAGTAGAGGGTTGTGGCAGTGGGTTGTTGCTCTGACCTCCGAGAATTAGTCGTATTTCATCACTGATTTGAGCACAAACTCGCCGACCACACGAACATCTCGATTATCAAAAAAAAAAAACATGGCAATCAGGCAGGTTTGAGCTGGTTCAATTTCTCGTCACGAAACAAATTAACCCTTTTCTCAACCTTTAAAAAAAAGAATTAATTTCACGAAAAACCCCAAACTAACATGATAATTTATCATAAATTATTTTTTTGACCACCAAAAATCTCAAACTGATACATATGTAATAAGTTTACTTAAAATTAGTTTTTCAATTACCAAAAACTCCAAACCAGTACATTTATGATAAATTTACCTCAAACTAATCATTTTTATCATAAAAAGCCTAAACTAGTACATATGTGATAAATTTACATTTCGTTAATTTTTGTTAAATTAAATTAATACCACGAAAAATTTCAAATTGATATACATATAACAAATAGAAAACAAGAATCGCAATCATTTACATCCGGCAATTGCCACATATCATCTAATTTGTCACAAATGTACTAGTTTAAGACAAATTTGTCAAGGGCGTATCAATTTAGGATTTTTGTTAATAAAAAAATGATTTACGATAAATTCATCACATGTGTACCAGTTTAAAATTTTTGATGATATTAATCCTATAAAAAAAGTCATATTTTTCTCGTGTTCAAATATAAATCCAAAAGAAATAATAATATTAATAACTGCCGAATCAGTTTGCTCGATGCATCATGATAACAGAAATAAAAATGTGAAAACTCCCAAAATCCCTACGATTTAATATATTGACGAATTAAATAGAAGAATGTCTAGAAACAATATTTAAAGCTGACCACGACAAATTTATACCGAGCATAAAATATTTCGAAAGCAAAACATCGCGCCAAGTACAGTTTTTTCGAATAATATAATAGGGACTTTCTGCATTGATCAAGGAAATCACTGTTGTTACATAACTCTTGAACGAGTTCATACTCTCAAAATTTTTCATCAGCGTGATCTACTCGGTCAGAGGAAATTGCAAACTCTTCTGCTAAAATTGCTCTGTTTTGAGCTTTTTCCTAAACCCTCTTATAAACAAGAAAAGTTGAAGGGATTGATTAAAAATCACCTCCAATGATCTCTACTGTTCCTAATGTTAGTAAAAGAAATATCTTTGTGCAGATGGTGGTTAGTCTTTAGCAATGATGATCAGCCCTTGCTTTTCGAGCTCGTGAAGAATGGTCAGCACGGCGGAGTCGAACGAGCTCTTCTTATCGGCTTTAGGATCTCCGGTGGATTCCATGTCGCCATGTCCGGGTATGTGCAGGATGATTTTCGATGTGAAACTATTGAAGCCAATTCTCTTCTTGGCGCCTTCGCCAAATTCGATCGGGGTCCTGCAAGAGATTCGTATGGATTTAGGCCGGACCATGCACGGAGCAGAAAATTGCCGAGTCGGAAAAGCTTAGAAAGGTGCACAGAAGAGGCTACGGTATTACGGACCTTGATTTTTCTTCGGCCGTTTCAAACTTCGGCATCGGCCACTGGAGTTTCCTGCATAGCTCAAAGAGAGACATTCGAGGCCCGCCCTTTTTCATGTCGACAGTTAGGACAACTGCAATAGTAAGGACACATACAGCTCAACATTACCAATTCCGAACCAATAATATGATCCGAGCTATGGCAAAAATGCCATAACTCTAAGCTCGGTGTTTTGTTACAAATGTTACAAACCTGGTTCAGAGGAATCAAAATTGGATTCCTTTAAACTGCAATCCGCAGACACAATTTTTTCGGCTGCCTCTGTGGACAATTGGCTTCCAGTAGTCCTTTGTTTCTTACAAGGTTCTGGGCATGAAGAATCTTCATTAGTTCCATGACCGTCTTTGGCAACACTCGCTTCTAATGGAGAAGAATCAGCATCATCATTAGAACCGCGTTTCTTCTTTTTTGCGACAAACTGGTTGAATGATATTCCCCTTTTCTGCCACATCCAACACAACATGCAACATCAATTTAAATGCAACTAACACGTGCTAAGAGCATGCATTCAGCGACATGACATTGTACTTGTACATTGGAGTGTGACAATTACAAACCTCAAGCTGCTTTAACAAATGAACAGCCGCTTTCCCTTTGGCATCTTTTTTGCATCGGTCGTGACCCTGGCCGACCAACAGCACATCATCAAGTTGTAAACGAATCTCTGCATGCACTGTTTCTTCCTTCATGACGCAATTCTCTTTAAGGAAGTATCCCAGATGGTCACACAACTCGTTCAGCTCACGCCATGGAGGCAATTCAAGCTTCTCAGGTGTGACTATTGGAGATAAAAGCGGTTCAAATATTCTCCACACTTCCTCAAGATTAAGCTTCGTATCTATGAGAATAGCTCCTGCGATACTTTCCACCATGTCTCCAAGAGCCTGCGGAATGATAGAAAGACTAGAAATGAGCATGATGCGTGACATGTACGTATTTGACATTGGTATACGTATTGATATGTATAAAGACATTTGAAGCCACACTGGGCGTGTGCCATCTAGAAAAAGCATTTCTACAGACCAAGAAGCTGCAACAATTTAGAAGTCCTAAATTCAATGACCATCTTGTGACCAGCAAAAAGATTACCATCCCAGATAAGACACCATGCAAGGAGGTGCTGGCCTTGCCCCAAGACAAATTTCATCTACTAGATAATGCATTTGCCATCTCAATGATGTCATTTACATTTTCCTACGCATTGCAATTACAACAAACAATTAAACTAATAAACAGGAAAGGTTCCTCTACTTCCGCAGATCCCTCTTCCATCATAGGTTCTCCTATTCCTTTCTATCCAGATCAATCAAAGAGTTACTAAAGAAATCTTTGCCTTCTCTTGGGGCATGCAAAAGAAACCATACTGATATTATGAATATATGGTCTATGAAGTAGACTATATCTCTCCATCAGCAAGAAAAGCCAGCATACATAATGGGTTATTAGGCAGGTGCTAGGGATCAATGCATTCTGGTTCTTCAGTATAACTCGAGACAAATAATAAACAGAACAATCCACAAAGTTGTTTGTAGCAAATGATTCGTTTGCCCACCCATGAAAAATAGACCAATATGCAATCTTACCTTAGGGCCTTTCATATGTGTTAGGTCTCTCATCTCAATTTCAGGTCTGTGAATTGACTGCACGTACTCCGTTATTTGGCTTTGCAGAAAGGATGAGCAGTGCTGAAGATGCTTTTCGAAGTTGTGCCTCACAGCAACTTGAGCGAAATTTTCATTATTAACAGAAGCCGAACGCAAGTCGGTCAACTCACCAGGGTCAACATCAGCATGACTCTGATAGAGATACCACGTAATAAGAATGTCCAGCACAGAGTCACCAAGAAATTCAAGCCTCTGCATGGAATTGAGTCTTTAATGGTAAGAAATAGTCGAAAAAATTATTTTCACATCATTATTTAATAACACATCTTACATTTGCCAACAGTTATTCTCTCAAATTTAATCCAGTTACAATTAAGCGAGACTTTGCTTGTTACCTGATAACAGTACGGGAGTCCTTGTTCTTGGCAAGATGCATGTGCTACAGCTTCTTGCAACAGCCCTTTAACAGAAAAAGTGTACCCAATTTTCATCTCCAAAGTTGCAAGGTCATCAGTTGACAAGATGAGTGAATGTAGAGATGCGCCATTAATGGCTTCGACAACAGATGAAGGGTCAACTTCAGCATCGATTCCAAGCCACTTCATCAAATGAAGAGCACAAACTAATCCACCAGAGACATGGTATGCACCTATGAGGGCCTCCAAACAATCCGATATGGTTTTTGAGCCCATCCATCGGTGGCCCCGGTCGCAGCACTTTCCAACCACTATCTTTGGGTCTTCAGTAGAAAATTTACTGTCCAGAGGAACTTCTGATGTGTCCACACCACAAGTACAAGGATAAGGGAATAGAGTGCGCTGTCCCGGAGCCACCCAACGACGTGGATCAAAGGCACTATCTCGGATGTATCCCTTTAACATAAATCAGAATGCATTAGAAGATCAGATTTTGACACATAGAGGACTCTTCGAGTGATATACTACTGACAGTTTGATGTAGTAAATATTACTACTCTCTATACAGGGAAAGATAAACTTCAGGACAAGATACACTTTGCTATTCAAACAAACGAGAACACAAACTGCAAAATCATGTTAAATGGACACATCAATGACAAGAAAACGTCTAAAGGAATTTCCAAACAATAAGTTATGCAGGGGATTCACTCCTAGGACCTGCAAGATTAAATACCTGCAATTGACGATCCGTCCCCTGTTTATGCAAGGTTGCATTACAAACAGCCCATGATCGCTGAGCTGATAGTTGCCCTTCATGCTTCTTGGGATATTTAAGAAAGAGATGGTTACTGACAGCATACTTCAAGACAGAGTCACCCAGCAATTCCAACCGTTCCATTGAAAAACTCTCACAGCATCTCAGGGTTGTAAGTGCCTCTAGGATCTAATCACAGATCACAGTATCGTAATTTAGCATGTTTCCATCAGCATTAAAACATAGGAATATAAACTCAGTTTTATGTAAGGATCAGACAAACCAGAGAGCTTGGTATGTGAAAATTGCTAATTTGACAGTTGATCTCTCCCCTAAGTTGGCTGGCTAACATCAAGGATTCTAAACGATGCAACAAAGATGGTAGCAAGTAGAATGCTTTCATTGCATATACTGGAACATCAACAGTAAGTAAAAGCTCAGGTGGCATATAAACATGATTCAATGGCTTCTCAACATAGCCAGGTTGTGATGCCCTGCTCTTGCGACCTGGCGAAGAAAGAGAGAAACTAAAGATAGGGTAGAAAGCAATTCGAGACAAATGTTAACCACATAAGTGAAAAGATAATAGAACAGACAGAGAAGCAACAGATCATGCTCCCTGATTTAACCACAAAGAAATCTGTAACCATACAATTCATACCTTTTTCCACAAAATTCACTAGAAGATTGTATGGATTATGACTTTGCTTTAACCGCAACAAAGGCTGTCCTGGGTATTTTAACACTATGCCATACCTGATAAATATATATATATATATAAAATAGATGCCGGGAAAAATTATCGGTGAGCTTTGAAGTAATGCCGGAAATTAAAAATATTATACAGAATCAACAATTACCTACTTTTTGTTAAAGTACTTAGCATAAGAAGTAGCTTTTGAGGAGCTACCATTCACATTTCCCTCAAAAGGACTGTCTGCAGACATATCAGAGGCAACGTCAATAATTGAGTAGATCCTTCCAGTGTGAATAGCCACGACCACTACTTGTTTAATATTGCAAGCGCTGAAGGAACCATTGGCAAAGCGTATTTTCTTGTCCTCGTCCATCTCGGCAGGGAGAATCCCAGTAGGAAATGAGCTTACTGTCTTACTTTTATTATCTTCAGTACCAAAAGAATATTCTTTCTTCATAAACTCAACTGCATCGAAGCAGGAAGTTATCGCTGTCCAATTGATTTTCCAAGAATCACCACTTGATATTATCGATGTCTCCAGGGGGAGAAGTAAATACATGTATTCTGGGTTCCAGAATAAGCTTGCTTCCGTGTTGAGAAGAAATTCCCTCCGCTTTCCAGATGATTTGGAGCCAACAAATAATCTCCCAAATAAACCATTAAAAAAGAATTCTTGAAAGAGCCTTGCTTTCATCATCTAGTACATCAAAGCAAAACATCTAAGCTACAAAAAAGATATCAAATGCAGAATAGTTGCATAAAAGATTTAGTACAGTAAAATCGGAAGCTCTGGTTTTACCTGTTCACTATCCAATTGCACCTGTCCACACGAAGATACTGAAGCCTTAACTGTCTTTTTAAGCAAGTAAAGATCCACTTCCGTATTGGCCACATCATGATCAAGTCTACACTCAATCAGAAGAATAAATGGAGAGTAAAATTCGCCAGCAATACTACTGGAGAAATCAAATTTATAGGCCTCGAAAATTGCCCCATCAGTTTTTCCACCCCATGCTCCTGATAATGCGCGGATGCTTGTTGTTCCGTGTAACTCCTTTCTTTTTGTTGTACCTTGGGAAACAGAAGGTATATACATTTTCAGAAGGGAAAACCAAACTAGGAGCAAGATTTATAGATTGAAAGAAATCAAATATTATCCCTCAAAACCACAACACTATTAAGACTTGAAACATGATGAGTCAGTAACATCCATTTTCAACCCCCATGAACAACCCAAAGGTAACAGCAACTAGTTGTGACTGGATAACAGTGCCAACATTTCATTTTGCATGAGTACGAAAAACAATTTCATCACCAGCCACATAATACGAACAATTGTTTATTGTGATGAGAACATCTAAAAGGAAAAAGAAGATGTGCATGACTCTAAACCATTTCAACATAATCTAAACAGCATTGAGTTGCAATATTAGATCATATGAACATTTTATTGTTTCAAGAGAAGAGGGGGAAAAAAGAGGTGATCTGTGATCATAATACTGCAAACTGCACATTTGAGATTCTGTAGACTTGCACAATGCTGGAAAAAGGAGCTGGTACAGAGAACAGTACCTACACCCGCAACAGATGGTTCTTTGCCTTTAGAAGTAGCAGCCTTTTCTGAGGTCTCCTCGATGCAGGGAAGAAGATGATCATCTAAAGCACCCATTTGATGCAGCTTCTTACAAGCTTCCAAGCATACTTGTTGCTTGGCTAAATGACAATTCCTGCTCGAGGGACCTACTAATGTCTGAAAGGCTGCATTAGGAGGCAACGTCAAAGTGCACACACAAGATCCACCCGAAAATGAAAATTGAAAGTCTGGCTTTGGGATGAAGTACCTACATTACACCAGAGCCTTGTCATGTGTATCATTTAACTTAACTATAACATTGTGTACAAAAAAAGAACATTCGCAACTCCAATAAGTATGTATGACCAGTTGAAATAATCGATTTTCGTACTTGTCATGAGGTAGTTTCTCACAATATCGAGAAATGAGACTAATGCTCGACTCTGCAGTGACTGAAGCTCCTGTTATATCAACAAAATATGCACCCGTTTCCTCTAATGCGCATGCTTTCAAGTTGCACTCAAAAGGATCTCTGTTTATGGCTGTGTCGATCATGGATCGTTCACTCCTAATCAGGTCATATAGTTGATCCCTATGCTTTATGTTTCCCCTGAAATAAGGATGTAGGGAAACACATGTCAAGGTAGGTAAAAATTGCCGCCAGAATGCTACTTATTCATCCAGCGCACTTAAATTTTGTAAGGAATTACGTAGGACAAGACTTTACCTCTCAAGCATGACAATAAACTGGGAGTTGTCCTGCCGTGCCCGTCCACGAGACTGGACATAACTCCGGACCGTCTTTGGAAGGTCAAAGCGTATTACATATGAACAGTTCGGCACATCAATCCCTTCCTCGACCACGTCAGTTGAAAATAGTAGATTCACCTACATAGATTTATTTTGGTTGACTTAAACGTTAGGAGTCCTAGGTACCTAACTTCCCATGACTTGTCTCACTTTAAATTTACAGATACCTTGCCAGAGCGAAATGATTCCAGGGTTTCCTTCTGCACTTTTGGTGCCGGTGCATCGACTGATGAATTGGTTCCACTTATGTACGACACTGTGAAATGAGATAGGACAGAGACTCTCTTCACAAATCTTGCTATCACTTTTGCTGTGATAACTCTGTCAACAAAGATGAGGCAAAGTACTAGCCCTGCACCACTGCAAACCAAACGATGACCTCAGATTTCAATATGAAACAAGCAACATTGACAGATGAAGTAGCTCTTATCACCCAAATGACAGAAAAATCTGAAGGAGTTCATATAGCTTCGAAGTTATGTAGCCCATCTCCAATGCTGTTTGACAGTTTTCCCCAGCTTCAAGAGCAAACTCATCACCTGCGACACAAATCAGATGTATGGAATTCTCATACATGAAGCAGAGCAATGCTGCTTACTGCAGAATGAACACAAAGTAGGAAAAGGTCATCATCTTTCTTATTTATCATCAGCAAGTTCCAAGAGCTTTATTTTGCATAGTTATTTCAAGTTCAACATTCCAAGATATCATTTGGATAGATGATACAGACCAGCACTAAAATCCCTCTCTCAAGAAAGTGCTGCAATTGATGTAAATGAGAAGGAGTCAAAAGGATAATATCATACCAAGTGATAAGGAGTCCCCAATTAACTGTGACACTTCCTCGAGATAATATCTACACTGCAAGGAACTCTCTCTATAGATACCACATTCCTCATTGGCGTTTGGAGCATTCTCTAAACAAACTTTAACTGCCTGCCAATTAAAAGAAAATGTGAGAAGTCGTGAACAAACAGAACATGAAATCAATCCAGCAATGTAACTACCAATTGTACAATTAAACCTCTCACAGGCATGGCTTTCCAATTAACCTGTGGCTTTCCAACTTTTGATGAGGAACTAGACCACTAAAGATTGCTAGAAGCACCTTGTGTTCACTGACAACAAAACTAAAGGATTTATGAGCCTAAGTCTAGCAATATTCCTTCTTGGCCGTACCTGCACATTGAGTTCAGAGACACACTCGGACTAATCTATCCCCAACAGCTTGTGCTTAACTTATGAGTCTGACTACTGGTTGGCCAGCCATATGGTAGGTCTGATTGGTGGGGCTGTTCCCATCATAACAGAAAATCAATGTCTGGAACTAAAACAGAATTCACTGTTTCCTAAGTTTCTCCAGCGAGGAAATTCATGAATTTCTTTGGTATCTGAACCTAACTATCAGATAATGAGTGTGAGATTTTATGGGACCACTACCAACTGTTCCAAAAGCTTAAGCTGTTGGATGAAGTGTGATTTAATATTTAATTACTCTAACAAGGAGGAACACAATCTCTTTCTCGTGTTAGTTCAGTCAAATCAAGTTATATTGACATCCCACACCATCCAAAAGTCCTATCATGACAATTACAGCTGCTTTAGGCTATATAAGTTGTGTGAAAAAAGGAGAGTAATTTGTCCACCAAACTTATGGCTCAAGCATAAAATATGACTATCTCATACCTCAAAAGCACAAATGAGACCGAGATCATCAAGGCAATACATGATCTTTGAGTGGTCGTTGGACAACCGCTTCTGCAGCGTCTTAAACTTTTCATCTATGTCTTTGAAACGACTTTCGAGGGAACCTTGCAACTTCAACAAGGAAGCATCAAACTGCCAATGCATAATGAAACCTCTTTAAAATAGTTTCAGCCAACAAATGCAAAAGCTTGACATGGAATATTCAAGTATCATGAGGTCAACGAACATGTGCATTAAATTAGAATACCTTGGACCATGAAGCTTCCATCTTTTCCTTCAAAGATGCATTTGAAAATTGTGGTTGGTCAAAGAACCAACATACATGTTTGGCAGATGGAACGTGTACTTCTATCTCCGTCCTGTCCTCAACAGTGTATATCTGTCCATGTAAATATATTTCAATGTGAGTATGCTACGAGTTCATGATAATGTAATGAACGACACAGGAAAACAAGAAGTCTTTTGCTACCTGGGAATCCAAAATGCTCTCAAGCTCGGATATCTGTCCGTCACAATGCACAGTGGAGGAAACCCCTAAAATAATGATATTTCTCTAATTAGTGGCAAGTCGAATTAAACATCACATAGAAGCATAAACATACGGAAAAGGAATTTGTGGTGGTGTATAAGCTTACTCAATGTGAAGCAATATTTCACGTTTTATAAGTATAATTGGATATCTTTTACAAGTACCTTCATATGAATTACTTTTGTTAAGACTGTCATATGAAGGTAAATACTATGTATTCCTTTCTCAATGATGTTTGGCTGAACTCAGGATCAAACTTGGAGTATAGGCAGCTTATGAGCATATCCCCATCAGACGTGACAAGACCATTTTCAATTCTTTAAAGCTGGTTAATTGGCTTCTCATCATGTCAAATAGAACAACGACATTCACAGTTTATATAGTTGTAAACCAGCATTAAACAGTTGACGCAAAATAAATTGACAGGTTTGTTCCAGGAACTTTTCAAAGACAAAAGAGGGCCTTTTTTTCCCCCTTTGCAACAAATCATAAGAATAGGTGCTTATAGAAAAGCACATTAGAAAGCAGCTAAAGTAAAATGAGTAATACTGAACTTGATGGCATCACAGCAATTTTCCAGTAATTAAATCAAATCTCAGATAAAACAGATCATTGCCACTATGCGATGGAATCTCAGGATCAGTAATTTAACTAGACTGCTCTTTTTTGGCAAGCTATCAATGGTAGGAAGAACTAGGACACAGATAGAATTCATTGCACTCTCGTACCCGTAATGTGAATTTGTGATCGATCATGAAAGAGAGAAATATCATATTAGGCTTTTCAATGATGGTTTTTATCTCTCCTTGCTGCCACAAGAACTGTACCATTCAGTCACCTAGGATGGACAACTTCATCACAGTCACACCTGTCTTCAGTTTAATTGTTCCAAAAGCAAACTTGTTTCGCTTTCATCATCAAAGGTGGATTATGGGTAGATGGTTAAGAACTAGAACTGCTGACAGGACTAAATATTACAAAAGAATGGAGGCAAGAGGCTCAGAAAACAGTTTCTTCATGTTCAATATTGCGCAACCATGGAGACAGGAGTAAGCTTGACTTTTAACACAAGTGAATCCTATATTCCATGAAAAACTTTAACTCTGTCTATATGCTTCACCTTTATATTTCTTGATGAAAGTAGGGACAACTCATTTACGTAATTCCTGAATAACTAAGGCTACACGGTGGCGAGATTCAATAAAAAAAAATTGTCTGGAAAGGATTTCTTTTTCCCCTTTTAGAGCCGTGACTGCACATCGACATTCCAAAACAAGAGCACAAAGGCAGAAAAAACTATTCTGTAGGTTCACTGCAAGTAATGAACAAAATCAGAGTACCAAAGAAAGATGGATCACCAAAGCCTTTATCTCTAGCAAGGACACACAAGGTTGACTTAGATATTTCTTACCTCTACAAGATACGGGCGAAGCTGTCATTCCAAAAATTTTTGGCTTGTTACTGGTTTTGTGATAGAACTCCTTCAATAAGACACATACCCCTCATGAGTAATAATTATTGAGGGAGAACCATGCATGAGATGATGGCATGAGGATGGGCACTAACCTTCAGTATCTTTGTATAAGGATGGTTTTTTGTTGTACGATGGCATTCATCAATTATCATCAGGCTCACCGTGTCCAAATTGACGAATGCTTTTCTCAAGGCATCCAATAAAATCTGTGGGGTCATAACCAGCACCTGTTTGATCAAAACAGTACATATCACAACTAATTCAAATGAGACGAAAATATGCATTTATATATTCAAACATCCAAAAATGCAAAGATAACATTGAGTATGCAGAAATATATCAGATCTTCCAAAACGCTGTGTAGTACTGTAAAACCAATGCAAGTAAGATTACCAGAATCCAAACAAAAACAGTAGCAGTAACATTTGCATTATGCCAAATATCCAGTTTTGAATACAAGCCCAAGCGCGAAAGAAAAAGATAAAGTACAATGTATACTAATTGTACAAGCGGAATTAAGAAAAAGGAGACATTTTGATATTTGCTGACCCATACAACTGCCAAAGGGATCCACAGAAGCAAGGGAAACTCACGAGCAGATGTAATTAATGATAACATCAGAAAGGGAGCGACCAGCGCTGCAAAAGAAAAAAAAATTGAACAATTGCACCACGTAAGACATTCATATGCTTGCGGCTAGAGGCAAACTCACATCGTGCTCACTGATTTCGTTCTGCCATTTTTTCACGTTCCATTCATCGATGCCTTTGGCTCCGTAATATTCCCCCACTTGCAGACCAGTGTGACTCCTTATAAACTCGCATTGCTGTAAGACAAGCAATACCAAACAGAGAATAGGATCACTCATTAGAAGATGGCAACAATATTCAAAGGAAACACAACTGTCTTTCCAGCCGTGTACACAAGTCGGACTTTTCCGTCGACGAAAATTCAAATTCATCCACATTGAATGTGCGGATCAAGATTACACGTTACATGCCTGATTAACGAGATGGACCGTCGGAGCCAAGAAAATCATCAACTTTTTCTCCCCACTCGACTTCATAGACTGAGCTATTTCCTTAATAAGCATCACAGCTATCAGTGTCTTTCCGGAACCAGTTCCCAGCACCGCAATGGTGTTTCTCCTCATAGCAACCTCGTAAACCTCCAGTTGATAACTGCATGTCCAATCCACACGCGCGCACAACTCAAAACAGGTCTCTCAAATGAATACACCACACACTATGATCGCATACCCATTAACACGCTATGATCACTATCGAACCAAAATTCGTCATTTAAGCAAGTTCAGAAAGACAAAGATCGAGGGTAATACGAAATTCACCTTCTGGGGTCGAAAGTCTTGGGAATTTTGGGAGGGCCTTGAGCAGAGGAGACCCGTCTCTGCTCTCGACGAGCTCATGTCGTCAAAACGTCGCTTGAGGTTGTCCCGCCGAGGCGATGCCATGTCGAACTAGCGAAGGGGAACAAGAACAAAGACAATGCGAGTGCTCGAACGAGTCGCGTGACCCAAAAAGACTCCGCCTTTTTCCCGGCGTGATCAGTCTTTGGGGGCGAGATGATCAACGCAGCGAGCGTGAGACGGTGCTGCTGGAGTGGGTGATGAGTTGGCGGGGCGACTGAGTTGAAAAAGGAGATGTTTTTTCGTTGAGAGTAACAAGGGGAAAAGGGAGGACGAAACCAGAAAATCAAGGACGAAGTGCGAAGGATCCGAACACTTTTGACTGAAGCGACCAAAACCAAGTTTTTATCTCTCCGCAGGGGATGAAGGCGACGAAGTTAATCCCGTCTTCCCAAAATTTTCGACCAAATTTTGAGTTTTTTCCCATACAATCGACTCTTCAAATTATATATTTTCCGTTCGTGCTAGTGCTTACCGTCGAATTATGGACAGAGACATCGACCCGATCACGCGTTGAGCTCGGCCTAGCGCCAAACAACCAAGCAAGTGCCCGACGACCCTCGCCGGCGCATGGGCCACAATATGCACCAACAAAGTCTCGCCTTAACTATGTTTTCATATGGCAGGTAAAAAAGGGAGGTTATATGTTATTAATTTGTGCGCTCATCAATTATATAACTTTGGAAGATACCATTTCCGTTCCCTTCGTATTTAAAGAAAAAGATCAAGTTCCAATCGAAAAGTAAAGACTTTATGGACCCAATATCACGAGAATAGTATAAGAGTCCGATCGGACGATTTGAAAAAACTTAGAGACCTATGATGTCCCTATCTCTCGAGATATGCCGTTTCCTTTCCTCGTTAGTGTCAAAAGTACTTTTAGGCCCGTCGAGCCCAAGTGTTGTCATGTTGGAATCAATTGTATGGGCAAATCCCGTGAATGGTTTGTGCAACGTTAGTCAAATTTTCAACTTCTTTCTTGAATTCTAATCAATTTGAACTTCGTGCTCTTTGGACAGACCTAAGTTTAGCCGGTCAAATCTTTTTAGCCACGTTAGCATCCGAAGTCCTTTTGTCATGAGACCCACTTTTACTAATGTACTTTGTATTCATACAGCCACATCAGCAAAAACACCTGAAAAAAAAAACAAAACAAAACAAACAGAGAGAGAGAGAGAGTGTGATGGAGCTAGCAATTTGTACTTAGTATATTTGCGTTGCCAGTAAATTATTTCGACATGGACACCGATATTTTTCATAAATAAAAACGTATCGATGTAACGTGTCATGTGTCACAAAATTTGAGTTTCTCTTAGTGTGGTCTTCAAATCATATTCTCGTAATGTTTTAGAACTACAATATTTTTTTTTTCCCTTTTTTGGCTACGGGATCAGAGCTTGATACCATAAGCGATCGCCAATCACCATTTCTCAGATCCAAGCAATGAGCACATCTCCGCTCAATAGCAAAAGCACCGCTTGCTACCAACGAACAAGGGTAAATAATAATTACTCCAATGACAAGAGGAGAGCCACCTTCCTCGCCTAAATCCAGCAAGGGCGCCCTACCAGCCCCCACCCCCCCCCCCCCCCGCGGGCCGGTGAAGGCCAATGCTACCCCCTTCCCCCACATGTACTCAAGCCAATTTTTTTTTTTTTTATGTTTTCTCGTTATGTGAGAGCTGGTGTTTACAATTGCAGCAATAAAAATTACGGATTTTAGAATTTAGCTAGATTGCCCCTCAAATGCTAATCGGATCAAATTAAATTGAATGATTAAATATGTTCAACCAAGGGTCTGGCTAAAACGTCTAGTTGATTAGACTTTGATATAACACAGGCTCAATCGGTGAGAGCCGAAACACTCGATAGGGGCTTCCAGCGGTAATTCAGTAGCTCGACGTCTAATTTGGATGCACGTTTTATTTTAATGTGACGAGACCCAACCCTCAATTCTCGCGGAATATTTATCAGCGGGCTCAAAATTCATACAGGGCCTTTCAAGGTCACGCTTAGGACCCGCCTCTTAAATGCTAATCGGATGAAGTCGAATTGAAGGAATAAATATATTCGGTACAAAAAAAAAGAGTGCGAGAAACAAAGGGTTTATTTGGTAACGTTTCTGTTCTCAGGAACAAAAAAAATCAGAAACATGTTTGGTAACGCAAATAATTCTGTTTCTAATTCTACTCCCGGGAACACTTTTGGAGCAAAAATCAGAAACAAAAAAAGTTATTTCTAAAAAAAACACTTTTTTAGGATTACTTTTCAAAGATGGACTTCTCAATCTCTTTCCATGACACTTTTTTAGGATCAATTTTTTAGGAACACTTTTGGACAAAAAAATCAAAATTTTTATGTAGTTACCAAACGTATTTTGATTCTTTAAAAGAATAGAATCAGAAAAAAGTGTTTTTAATCGAAATCACTTTTTTGGAATAGAAACGTTACCAAACATACACATCAAACTTATCGAAAAGGATAAGAACCACCTTCGCGGTGGGCCCACCGAGAAAAAAAATATCGGACAGTGGAATTTTCACGACAGCTGGCATTGTCTCCCTTTTTTGTTTTCTTTTGGTCGTACGCATTGTCTGATTCGCAGCCTCTACAGTACGACAGCTCGTTTTAGGACACTCGATCACGCTCGTCCATTGTACCGTAACCGGAGACGTGGAAAGATCGCGTTCGTTCCGCTCGCCGCCGTATCGTGGGCCGCGAAGTAGGGGAACCGTTTCGGTAGGACTGCCGACGTGTAAAAGGGATAAAAGAGATAATTATGGAATAGAAGTATCTTTGAATTTGTACGCAACGTTAAAGAATAAGTGCACGAGGATAAGAGAGACAATAAATACGGAATAGACCTATTTTATATTTGTACGTCACGCTAAAGAAATTAGAAAACTTTCAAAATCTAATATAATTACAAATCCAAATTTATACAATGAGCGGATCAATCGATTAGATGGTATTTTAAATTGTCGATCCTACAAAAAAAAACCCGAAAATTTTCAAAGATGATCTTTTCTTTATATATGAAAGACCCTCTCTCTTAAAAAAAAATCATGTGGCATTCTTGCCTATATAATGCGTAGCCATATACAATTTCCAACCCTTAATTCAAACCTAGAAACCCAACAAAATCCATGTCTCGAGCAATAAAACTAATCGATTTGGAAGAATAGCCGCACCGTATTAAACAACTCGAAATGACAATTCAAAAGAGTTGTTTTGCGTACCTTGTAAATCAATGGATCTAAATTATATTTTATCCATCCTCTTGATATTCTTATATAAGCCAAACCCCAGGACATGATCTTCCTTTTAATAAATATTCTGCACCAATGCGAAAAGAGCGACTAATGAATAATAGACTTTACCAAAAAAAAAAACAATGTAGAAAGTGGAAATTTCATGTAATTTCAAGATAAGGATCCGTTCCTTTCATATATATGAATTATTTAAACTTTCTAAGAACAATCGCTTTTATTGATTATGAGAATAGATAAGTGAAAAAAATAAATATTTGAAATAATAAAAAGATTATTTTTATTAATTAATTATTTTAAGCTATATAGAAGATTATTTAAAAATATATTTTTTGAAATTATTTATTTTTACCAAAAAAAACGCAACCTAAATTCGAAAAATAAGAAGAGACTACGTACTTCCGTACGTGGATCAGAGGAAGATCCGAATCTACGGACGTCCGAGCTACATGATTAAAAATGCCTCCCCCTCTCCCTCTCTGCCATCTCCATTCTCCAGTCTTGGTGGAGAACACAGAACGATCCCGAATTCGCTCGAGGAAGAAGAAGAAGAAGAAGAAGGAGAAGAAGGAAGAAGAGCCCGTCGAGGCTCTCTGAGATGCATATGCCATTCGAGCTCCTCCTTGCGGACGGCGGCGACATCGACAGCGACAGCGAAGTTGCAGAAGTCCAGTGGGAGAAGGAGCGGTGACCGCGAAACACGGCATTCACTGGCTTGTTGCGGAACGTTGTTGCCGACGAGCGGAACGCCGATGATCGCGACGGTGCTGAGCGAGACCAAGGCGAAGGGGCCCGCCGGCGGCGCCGCCTCCTCCTCGCAGCAGACGTTCAGGCTTCCCACGCTTGAGGTCGCGGAGTGCTGCTGCTGCGGGTTCAGGGAGGAGTGCACGCCCGGCTACGCGCGGCGCGTGAGGGAGCGGCACGGAGGCAGGTGGGCGTGCGGTCTCTGCGAGGAGGCCATCAAGGACGCCATGGCGGCGGCGGGGGGAGGGCCGGGGAAGGAGGCGACGAGGCTGGAGGAGGCGCTGAGCCGGCATTCCGAGCTCTGCAAGAGGTGCCAATCTCCGGTCCCGCTGGGCCATTCCGCGGAGGAACTGATAGACCGTCTGAAGCATCTTCTGCGGCGAATCCTGGACGCTCGGCGCCGGGCCGGGGGAGGCTAAAGACCCGGCGAACCACGCCGGAGCGAGTTCGAATTGCAGGTAAATGTCATCGATCCCGCTTCCGCAACTAGCCAATCTAGTATTTAAGTTGAATAATTCTGCCCCGCGATAGGCATCGGGCGAAGAACAACGATTGAATCCTAAGGATTGCAAGAGGGAACGAGTTCTTCTTGCGAATCAGATGGCTGTTCCTTCACAGTTACGTAATGCAACAGTATTGCCCGTGAAGAACAGGGGAAAACACGACGGAGACTTTTCGTTATGGTCCCCAATGAACATATCAGGATAACTCCTCTTTCTATTCCTCGCGAAAACGATGCGAATGGTCCCTAAACCATGCAATGCGATTCTGGAACTTTTTATTTGACTAATATAATCTCTGAGTTACTTCATCCCAATATATAATATCGTCCTTGAATTTTCAATTTGTTCAATATGATTCCGAACGTTTGGAACATATTCAACTCGATCTTTGAATTATAAGAAAATGTCTAATATCGTTCTCGAACTTGAATTAATGGAAAGATTATATTGAACATCTTTTTATAGTCATGGATTAAGCTGAACATGTTCCAAAAGTTCGAAGACCATATTGGTTAAATTAAAAGTTCGGAGATCACATTGCATGTTGAATCGAAATTCATGAACCATTTATGTCATTATCCCAATTTTTTCTATCTTCCTCGGAGGCTTTGGAATTTTCGTCTATTATGTGCATAGACAATGGGACGCACACATGGTTTTTAAGAGCATCATCGGACCTAGGTAGACCATCATGTGGGAAAATTATTAGGTACTCTTAGTCATATTGAGTCAGGGGCCATTTGTGTCATTATCCCAATTTTAGCTATCTTCCCCAAAGGCTTTGGAATTTTCGTCCGTGATGTGCATAGACAAAATGGGACACGCACATGGTTTCTATGAGCATCATTGGACCTAGGTAGACTATCATGTTGGAAAATTATTAGGTACTCTTGGTCGTGGATACTTTAGGAAAGGGTCGTGTGAGTTGGGACATGGAAAGTTTTAAGGATCATATGCATCGAAAAGCTAGATAAGCCTATATATATATATGTGCTCGGACGGATATTATTCTCGTCGAGATAGATACCGACCGTGCATGATTGTCTCTTTTGTGAAAAGCAACCTCATCTCCCAAGAGAGACAATAGGATAGAGTTGGCGATCTTTCTTCCGGGGTTAATCTCCACGGTTGGATTGTCTTTCTTGACTGGATATGATTCTCTCCTTTACAGAAAACCGCGATCGCGACCAACCATATCACCTATATATTTTTACGTGGAGGACGAGCCCCGCAAATGGAGTACTTCTTAATCACGATGTAGCTTGTATGATATTCGACGGTAGCATTGTGAATCGATGGGCATGATACGAGTCGATGACATGAAGTGTAGCAACCGTGAAATGTAAGTGAGGTTGTCGGCAAGTTGGAGATCGTGGAAGGATCTCGTCTGCCTCTTACGCGAAAAGCAGATATTCCAATGGAAAAAAAGGAGGAAGGAATGTACACGACGCGCGCACGTTCAAGAGAGAAAAAGTGAGGCTCTTTCTGTCATCACGTATAATGAGTCATGTGGTGCCAAACTAGGGCTATAAAAGTTTCAAAAAGAAGGATCTCTGAGAAAAAAAACTTTCGTCAATTTAGTTTTGGGGGGTAACAAAGGAGTCGATACATGTCGAAATAATTGAACTTTCATTAACCAAAGGTTCTTGAAAAGGAAGCACAACTAGCATCTGAACATAGTAGATTCCAAAAGGGTTGGGGGGCTTAGAAAGCCAATTAAGGGGGAAGAGAACCGAGCCTATGGGCCTTTGCGATCCGGTCTGCGCAGCGATTTGCTACACCAGGAGCATAGACTACATGAACCTCTTGTAATTGAGTTACCATTTCCTTGCGATCTTCAAGCAAGTTCTTGATAGGCCACGTGCTTTGGTCCACTCTGAGGACGCCCTCCACATTAGATCTGCAGTCAGGTACAATTACACACGGGATAGATTTCCTCGCATCTTTAGATCTATCGAGTATGTCCTTCTTCTTCTCTCCCGAAGCTTCCTGGAGATGCTTCACCCGCTCGCGTAAGGCTAGGGTTTCAGCCATGGTAGCTGAATTTGCATGGATCTTTAGGGTGAAACCGTCAATCAGGATTCCATTGCTTCACGAGTTGAGATATTAGAATGCACATATTTCGGTCCAAAGCTTCATGCGCTTCGAAAAGTATAGGATTTTGCAATTAAATCCTATCAACTCTTGCTTTAATTATACACATATATAATATTTTATATAATGTACATAATAGATTGGGGTTTTGAACCCCGAGCACCATAAAATTGTTTTCAATATTTTTGGCCGTTTTCCCTTGAAAGCTGCCTATTGTCAATGATGAAGAAGGATTAACAAATTATCAGTTACGTATTGCTTACCAACAATACTTAAAATCCTATCGATATTCATAGTAATTTATCAATAAGGATAGCTTTTTCATATTATTGGCAACAAATGGAAAATAAAAAAAAATTCTAAACATATTGTAGTTGTGCGAATTCAATTCTGGGCTTTTTTTTTTGCCAATTGAATCTCAGATTTTTTGCATCTGTACCAATTTAGTCCTAAAATTTTTAATTAGAACATTTTATTCCTAAAAATTTTCATATCCATTAGCCAAAACGTGAATGATGGCTATCTCACGTGTCACGACTAGTACTGACGTGAGCATTTTAGATATCTTCAATATTTTTAAATTTTTTTTGTTTTATTTCTTTATTTCCTTTTCTGTTAGCCTTTTTTTTCCCTTCTTCTTTTTGCCAATGGTCAGTTGAACGCCTAGGCAAGGGTGAGCGCCAACGAGGCCCCCCTCGCTAGATCTAGCAAGGCTGACCCTCGCCTAGGCCAGGGCAGCCTCATCGGGCATCGCCTAGGTGAGGGTCGGCATCGGGTCGCTCGGCCTCGCTAGCAAATAGAAAAGGAGAAGAAATAAATAAATAAATAAATAAACTAAACAAATATTTAAAAAGATATCCATGTCAGTATTAGCTATGCCACATAGGATGGAAGGCGTCCACATCAATTATTTTTAGTTAAAATTCACCAGATATATTGAATTGGTACTAATATGAAGATGTTTAGTGTTAATTAGTTCAGTTAAAAAATTTATGACTGAATTGGTATGAATGTGTAATATTTTTAAGATATTTTTTTGGGTACTTTTCGGCACTTTGCATCCGCCAGAAGAGGAAAACCTCTAAAACTCCAAACATGAACAACCTCGGCTGCCTTGGTGGTGGCCAGTGCAAAACAGATGAATGTAATCCATACCGTACTTGGTATCCGCTTGTCCCTAAGAAGGCCGATGAAAGTGTCCGAGAAGAAGTATAATTAGCCCGAATGTATATAAGGGCCAGGAACAATCAAATCACCACTGACCATCGGCCGATATTGAGAATCATCTTGGCGGAAACACCCCAGAGAATGGGGAAAAAACGATCGGAAGCCGACAAATGGAGAACCGACTAGCCCCGGCGCCGTTGCTTCTACCTCTCCATCCACTGTATTGGAAACCGATGGGCGGCCGGCAGTGAGTCCGAGAGGGCCAGACTTCCGAAGCGTCAATCTCATCGACCCCGACTTGACGGCATCGGACTGCATCCTCAAAGTACTATGCCAAATCATGAACGGGCTTCAAAGTGATCAAGACTCTATGTTCATGACTTGATTAATTGTTCCACAAGATAGCATCAGATTGGACTCGAAGCGCACTCTATCGTGCGTGATAGAATTTGGGCAACGTGTACTGAGGCTCTGATCCCATGTCATCAAGAACTTGCACCAGAACATGCTTCAAGGAGCATATGAGCGACTCGTCACAACATAGAACAAAATCTGAACTGAAATGTGGGAATTAGCAAAGCTCAAATCACCAATTACCCAAAATGAATGGTTGAAGTTTGTTTGTAAGACAAAAAAAAAAGGTGTCCCCACATAAAATTGAAAGAAGAGTGCAAGTCACTTTGTCAGTTAGAAGGTTATTATAGTCTTTTAAAATAAAGAAATGGGTAAGTGGGCTATACCCTACTATACCTGAATGCGGGTGCACGGCCACGGTTAATTATTGGCACTAATTATCGATCCTTTTATTTATTTATTATTTTTTAAAATTTATTTTTGAGTTTTAAATAATTATTTATGTCCAAGAGTTGCAATTTACAGACGAGACAGTTTTTGGGCATTGAAGAGTTGTGTCCGAATAAATTATTTTTGGACAATGAATAGTTGTGTTCGAATCAACTGTTCTTTAGAAAAGAAGATGTGTGTCCGAAATTAACTATTCTTTGAACACAAATAGTTGTGTTCAAATGATAGTTTTTCACACATGAAAAGTCGGTCTTCTTTCAACTATTATATATTGGGTGATTCTGTTCATTTTTAGAATTTTAACTTCTATTTTTTTTTTCATTTTCTCAAAAAGATACAGAGCCATTGTTTTCAATTGTTTCTCTTGAGAGACCCCGAAAAAATATCGGAATTATTATATGCTATTATTAATGAGATTTTGTTGTATCATAGAGGATATTTGCCAAAAATTATTAGTAACGTTGTGGGGCAAATAAATTCTTAAAGAAAGTGTTATCATGTCTTAAAATCTTATTCCATTTCGTCCCACTCCGATTCATATTTTCCAACATGAATTGCATGGACAACAAGGCAAGATGCAACTATAGAATCCTAAACCATCTGCAACGATAGCACGAAACCGAAAACTGCCTCCCCCTCCTCCTCCGAAACCGGTTGAACAATATACGTCGCGTCCTGCAGACAGTTCGGATTACTTCAATTAAGTTCAGGATGCAACCGAAACCCGTCTCTCGGATCAGTCAACTGGTAATTCCGCTCGGCTTTTTTCTTCTTCTTCTTCTTCTTTGCAGAGAACCAATTTAATTATGACCATCATTCTTTTCGTGCCGGGGTGCGATGGATATTCTTCAAGGAACCAAGACTTCTATACCCAATAGAACGCCATTCATTTAAATCAACGACGAAGTAAGTAGTTAAGCATTTATGTCCTCCATTTTCGCACCAGCCAACCAGAATCATTCATGTGGACCTAAAAGAATCACTTGTTGAAGAAATACAGCAATGTATTAATACTTTACTTTGGCAAATTAGGGTTAGAGAGGGGGAGAGAGAGAGAGAGAGAGGAGAAAGAGAGTTTGGTGAGAGGGTTAGCTCAGTGGGTCACCATCAGAACGAAGAACACGGCAAAGAAACTAAACCAACCAAACCAACCCATCCGGACACCGTTCATTTCCTACGCACCCTCCCAACATATACAAATCAACACGACAAGAAAATCTCCCTCTTCTTTCAAGCACTTGCATGTAGGGTTTTCAGACACAAAGAGAGAGAGAGAGAAAGCTCACTCTACATACGTAAGCTCGAATCTTTTGCAAAAAACCCACGAATCATAGTGCGCATGCCAAGTTCATTTCTTTTGTTCTCTATACGCTTAGCATAAAGCTTTGCTAACGTAACAATCTTAGGATGGCCATAAGAGTAACAATACCTCGAGAGCCATAAATTTTTAGGACCCCGCAATAATTTTTACTAAATTGTAATTTTTTTTTTGCCAAAATCAGATAATTGATATTACCGTCACTTAAAAACCGTCGTCATTAAATAATCAATTTTCTTGGAAAAATGCGCACTTAAGGATGAATTTAGGCAGCATCTTCTTCCACTGAATGCAAAGTTGCATGCATGAGGTGCCTGGTGTCGTTTGCGATTCACTCGGGGTCAATGATCATGTGAGTATAGGTTTACCTACTCAGAAAGAGAGGAACATGGAAAGAATATTTTGCCTTGCCACTTACTTTGGTATTTTACTAAAGTTGGCCAGTTGGCCTCTCCCCGTTAGCAGCCAAAAAGTACGCGCTCGCCAAGTCAAATTCAGATGGAGTTTCCCCCAGAGCAACTGTAGAAACTGTCAGCATCTCTCCTCTTCCTTCATCTGGGAAACCAGTCTTCTCCTCTCCTTACTTAGCACTCTCCATCGACACTTTGAAACAAAGATGCTGAACATACCGCCCTTCCTCAGCTTCGTCACCTTGTACGAGACCTATCTCCGCCGCTGCTTCGCCAATGCTGGCCTCTCGCAGCAAACCCTGAAGCTCGGCGACGAGACCACCATCCAGTTCTGGGGCCCCAAGGTTGAACTTGAAGGCGCCGCCCGGAAACCCCCCGTGGTGCTGATCCACGGGTTCGGCCCCCCGGGCTTCTGGCAATGGAGGAAGCAGGTCCAGTGCCTTGCCCCTCACTTCGACGTGTACGTCCCTGACTTGGTCTTCTTCGGGGGCTCCACCACCAGGTCCGCCGAGCGGACCGAGGTCTTCCAGGCGGCCTCCGTCGTGAGGCTTGCCGACGGGCTGAACCTGGAGAGGTTCCACGTCGTGGGGACGAGCTACGGCGGGTTCGTGGCGTACCACGTGGCGCGGATGCGGCCCGAGAGGGTCGGGAAGGTGGTGATCGCGAGCTCCGGGGTCCACATGAGGAAGAGGGACAAAGAGGCGTTGGTGGAGAGGGCCAAGTTGGAGAACATCGAAGACCTCATGTTGCCGGAGACCGCCGCCAACCTGAGGACGCTGATCGATCTGGCCGTGCACAAGCGGATTACGCACATGGTGCCGGATTTCGTATTGAACGACGTCATCAATGTGAGTTGCAGTTTGCCTCCTCTCGTCCTCCGAGAATCTCGTTTCATTCACCGTTGCTTTTCTACTACATTGTTATCAATCTACAATTCCCTGTATGAACTCCGAAGTTCTACTACGACTTCAGGACCACGTTAAATTGAACCTAGCTAACATTAGTCCCAGAAAAACAAGTGTAAGCGATTAGGCGAAAGAAGAAAAAGGAGTGCTCAAACTTCATAATCGAGCGAGATGGCTAGCTGAGACTCTTTTAAGTTTTGATATTTTTATCTGTTTTTCCTTCTCCAAGTTAATAACCATGTAGGCAAATTGCAACTTTATCCACTGGCAGGTCTTTGTGGTCCTCGCCCAGTGGCCGGCGAGCTTTGGTGACCCTTCCATAGCTAGTAAAAGAAACAAAAAATTTAAAAATTTTAAAAGAATTAAAATGTTGTAAAAATTATTCATGTCAATGTTGATCAGCCAAATGTATTAAATTGGCACAAATTCAAAAGATTTAGAACTCAATCGACGAAAAAAAATGGGTTTAAGACTGGATTGGCGCTATCGCAATAGGTTTAAAAAATTTTTGGTAATTTTTCCGGATCTAAAGGGTAGATAACTTCAATTCAAGGTGGGCAAGATGACATTCAATGCTAGCTAAAGCCCCCATAGCTCAAGGGTTTGGTACCTTCATTGAAGGAAATTGCTAGGAGAGTTCCTCTGAGAATCACAGGCTCAAAAAGCTGGTGGACCACCATGGTTTCCTGATTTGAGTTTTCACTTCGAAATTGTCACTCTCTCTCAGGACTATTTTGGATGGACTGCTATCCTATTAATGTTGCATTTTCTTGTACTCCATGGATGCGTTTTTCTTTCGTCATGTTTGTCTTGTAGCAAATAACAGGAAGAAAGGACGAATAATTCTTGGTGGGAAAAAAAATGGAAATCATATGTACTTAAACCTTTTGATAACTTGCCAATTCAGTCCTAAACTTTTTAATTGCAAAAAAGTCTTAAACCTTTTGACAACTTGCCAATTCAATCATAAACCTTTCAATTGTCTCAATTTAGTTCTAAATATTTTGAAATTGTGTCAATTTAGTCTTTATTTTTTTTTTGAAATTTTGTCATTTTAGTCCTAAACTTGTTATTTGAGTAATTGACCGAAAGGACTAAATTAGCAATTCGTTGAAAGATTTAGGACTAGTTTGGTAAATTATTAAAAGGTTTAGGCTTGAATTGGTAAAATTGAAAGTTTTAGGACTGAATTAGCATAAGTATAATAGATTTAGGACTTTTTAGACAATTTTCTCCATATCATATGATAGATAGTCCATAATACAAAGGTGGATTTTTTTTATTGAGTGGTTAAATTGCAGAAATTGTATTCGGAAAATAGGAAGGAAAAGATAGAGCTTCTTAAGGGAATGACCTATATGAGGGAGGACCAGCCACAAATTTCTGCTATTCAACAGGTAATTGTCTTCTAGACCCAAAAAAAAAAAATTGCCATTTTTCATATGTCTCCATTGGGTCACTGATGTCAATTTTTGGGACTACTGTAGGATGTCTTGTTGATATGGGGAGACCATGACCAATTATTCCCATTGCAAATGGCAACTGAACTCAAGGAGTATGTATGCTCTCCCTAACGTATCTATCACTTCATTAATATTCAGCCTAAGTAGTTAGATTAACTATCTTTTGGACAAGGAGAACTTTCTTCATTAATCTTTGATCCTCAAATCATGATTCTGCCACCTAAAAACCAAAATCCTTTGGTTGGATTAGAGTCGAAGTGGAGTGATTGAGAAAGAACGAATCGCAATTTAGCAAGTAGGGTGAAAGTTCTTTCAAAAGCCTCATTTATTATGCGGGAAATGAATGATTCGGAAAAAAAAAACATTTTCACAAAAAACAATCCCTTGTATTATTTTCAATAAATAATTAATCGGTGGAAAATAATTTCATTACCAATAATAATTTAGGTCTAAATATTTTCATCGATGATGAATTTTTTTTTTCCCAATTTTTCATGTTTAGAAGTGGTATGTGTAATCGTTTCTAGGAAAATGTTCTCCGAATGATTCATTCCTCGAAACAAATGTATCCTAAGTATGCTTTTCTACCGATTTCTTTTTTTTTTTTTTAAGAAATGGTTTTCTAATAATAAATAGTCGCAAAGTTTTAATGACTATACACATCAACATGCGTTTTAACGATTGCGTTTTAAAAGACCGAATTTTTTTTTAACACTGCAAAAGAGTCAAATCTCAAAATGTTACAAAAGGCAAGAAAAAAAAATATAGAAAAATCAGTAGGAAAAATCACAATATACACTGAGTTTCTTCTGTACAAAAATTGAAATTGTCAGGCTTGTGGGGAAGAAGGTGAAGCTGGAAGTGATGGAAAACACGGCGCACGTGCCACAGATCGAAGACCACCTGCGATTCAACAGCATCCTCAAAGGATTTCTCATGTGACCAGTCTTCTTAAGATTTCTTGCGTTGTAATTAATCAATCTTAATCCTAAGCCTAGCTTGCTTAGCTCTAGCTTATTGGTGGACTAAGGCAGACTGGTCCTTGCCCTAGGAATTCCACCTTGCTATCTCAAATTAATGCATTGCTTGTCTATGACCGTTTCCAAGATGAAACCCCGCTGCTGTTCAAACTTAATGGAGTGATTAGGTCTTTCTATACTTCCATGTATGGACCAACGTCTGTAAGTGTGATCTCGAGCCCGGGAGCTGATCGGCTCGACAACGATATCTGCCCGAGCTCGAATTTCTAAGAACGAGTTAGCTTCGAGTCGAGTCAACCTCAAATTAACTTATTGGCAACTTATTAATCTATTCGAACTCGAGCTTATCACGATCGTCCATCCGGCCGAGTTCGAGCACGAGAAATCATGATCAAAGCTTGAGAAGTCGAGCTCAAGTCCAGCGAAAACCTGCGGCGATAGATCGATGTGCCTATGGAGTGATAGATAAATTTGACCGTATCAAGTGAAACTTAAGCGACAAAGTTGGTACTTTGTTGCCTCCGGAGCCAATTTGGCCTAGAAATGACTTAAGTTGACGAACTTCTGTCGCCATAAATTCAAGGCATAGAGCCTAGTGACAGGAATCAACGAAATAAAATCTAATTTCATCGGATTTCGGCCAAATAGAAAACGAGATCTTCGATAATATGTTCTTAATGGAGTGAACGTAGACATTCGGATCTACCTTGAAGACGTGATTAATAGTGGAGAACTATGGGCAAATCAGCAAATATAAGAGGTTTCCGAGGTCTTGTCGCTGGTGATCTTGACCAACAAAGAGGTCCCGAGCGCATCTAAGCTATTCGTGTGCCCTCCCGGTCGGAGAACAGGACACGATAAGGCTCAGTTATGCGATGGTAGAAGCGGTCGGCGACAGTGATAACGACGAAGAGCAGTGTCTGAACTTTCAAGACGAAGGAATTATTCCGGAGATGGAGAAAGCTGAGGAGTCGCTCTCAAGAAGAAGAATAAGATCAAGGTTTCATAGAATGAGAAAGCCAAAGTGCAAGAGTCAATTTCTATTTTAGGGTTTTTGTCGGTGCCCGGTTTGGTTTCCTCGGAAATCAAGAACTCAACCTCATAGTCCATGTTCCTTAAAAATGAGATTGGGAAACGGTCTGATTTCAGGTTCTGGTGGGATTTAGTCCGATTCCTAGTTCCATGTTTTTTGCTATGCGTACTACTTGATTTTTGTTCTCCGTTTCTAAGAAGAAAGCGAACCGGGAATTGAAACCCTAAGTGGCCCCATTTATAGGTTAGTTTCCATGTGCACACGTACATTCAACCACGTCTTGGATCTAAGCAAATCCTTAAACTATTTCGTCTAAACTTTGAGACGTAAAATTTGAGGATATTCCTTGTGATGAAAGGAAGAAAAATATTTTCTCTCAACTTAGAAAGTAACGGTGGGAAAGGTAGACTCCGCGTTAACTTCGATTGGTTATCGTCGGATAAGCAAGTATAGTAGCCTCCCGCGCTTAAGATGAGTCATCGAAACTTTAGCTCCTGTATTATTGACCAGTGCTTCGCACAGTCTCTTAAGCCGACTTGCCGGCAGCGTACTCGCTGTTTAAGACAGTGTCTCAAGACACTTGTCGGCGGAACTGGACCGCTAAAGCGGCCTCATTTATATGTTGTTTTCCACCTGCACCCGTATATTCAACCACGTCTAACAATTTCTTGCTTAATTAATGCAAAAACCAAATCCCCCAGCTTATTTCCCACGTGCGCACGTAGGTCTAACCATTTCACTTGAAGGAAACAACGCTCCAGTTTTCAATTTCATTCAAAATTTTGGAAAAATGCATAACGATATGATAGTCATTAAAAATATACTTGAATAAATGTCTTCATCAGGTGCAAATTTGTTCGCTTGATTGAATCAGTGATGATGACAAGCAAAAAGTAGAGCAAGCAATTGCCACGAAAAGAAAAGAAAGTGCAAGTCCAAAGTTCTTCGATTATTGGCTCTATTTGACCGGGGCTTCTTTTGTCTCTGTCTTTCTAAGGAATTTATGCTTAAATTGCGATTGAGTTGTTAACGGTCAATTTTTCGTGGAAGATTGAGTGCTGAAGTTCTGTAATTTAAGTTTCACGTCATCTGTTTTGAACTTTGCATTATTTATTTTATCTTTACACAGTCGCTTTTTGTTGTTGCGTCCATTTTCATTTTCGCTCACGGAAGAAGAAATTGGCCAATCCCCTATGCGAGGTAAGTTCCATATTTTAAAAAATTGAAGAATCGATTTCGATAGGTGTATTTCAAGCGAAACCTGAATCGACCCTAGAACCGTTCACCCCATCACACATGTAGAATTCTGTAAAGAAAAATTACAAAAAAAAAAAGTCTCAAACCTATTACAATTGTGCCAATTTAGTCATAAGCTTTTTTGGCCAATTAATTCCTAAATATTTTGCATTTATGTCGATTCAGTTTATTTAATCAGTCAAGGGTAACATGGATAATTTTTAATAATTTTTTAAATAATTTTAGTTATTTATTTTTCTTGATTTTTTTTTGTCTTTTTCTTTTTTTTAGTTATCAGCCCTAACCAAAAAGAAGAGAATAGAAAAAAAAAACTAGGGAAAAAATTTAAAAAATAATTAAAATAATTCAAAATTATTATTAAAAATTATCCACATCAACAGTATTGAATTGATATAATTGTAAGAGGTTTAAATTTAATTATACAAAAACTGAATTGACACAATTGTAATATATCTATTTTTTTAATTAATTTCTTAATATTGCAATCACGGCGATACTAGCGATGACGTACGTCATGGAGTGCCAACGAAGAGCCTGGTAAATTCGTAATTTCGCCAAATGCGAAGGGCTTTTCTCGCCAACCCGTTGATCAAAAGAAAGCACCGATTGGGTTATTCGTTGATTCATGCGTCAACGACATAATGCTTCCATCGTTCCTTAGCTTCGTCGCCTTGTACGAGAGCTACCTCCGCCGCTGCCTGATCAAGTCGGGCCTGTCGCAGCAGACCATCGACGTTGACGGCGAGACCACGCTCCAATTCTGGGGCCCGAGCCCCGCCCGATCCGCCCGGAAACCCGCACTCGTGCTTCTCCACGGGTTCGGGCCGAAGGCCATATGGCAGTGGCGGCGACAGGCCCAGCACTTCGCCCCCGAGTTCGACGTCTACGTCCCCGACCTGGTCTTCTTCGGCGGGTCCACCACGAGGTCCGCCGAGAGGTCGGAGGCCTTCCAGGCGGCGTCGGTCGGGAAGCTGCTCGAGAGGGCCGGGGTGGACAGGTACACCGCGGTGGGCACGAGCTACGGCGGGTTCGTGGCCTACCACATGGCGCGGATGTGGCCGGACAGGGTGGAGAAGGCGGTGATCGCCAGCTCGGGGATCAACCGGAGGAGGAGCCACGGCGAGGAGATGGCGAGGAGGGCGCAGATGGAGAACCCCGCCGACGTCATGCTGCCGGAGACCGCCGCGAACATGAGGAAGCTCCTGGGTTTGGCCATGTCCCGGCGCCTCTCGGGGGTGGTCCCGGATTTTGTGTTGAATGACGTGATCAGCGTAAGTATATTAGGTCGTCTTCTCCTTCAATAATTTCTTGATTTTATTTTTGTTTTTTTTTCTCCTGGCCAGGTTTACGAATATTGACGTAATATTGTATATATATTTGTTTTTGCAGAGGCTATATTCGGAAAATAGGAAGGAGAAAATAGAGCTCTTGAGGGGATCCACCACTGGGAAGGATGATACACCTCAAGTTTCCCCCCTTCCGCAGGTACCGCCCTATTGAAGTTATTATCCCACGTAACTTAACAACGAGTCTTATTTACTCTTTATATTAACGTGATTTCTCTTCACCTATCATGTTAAGTTTTTTTTATTGGACTTTCTAACATACTCGCTACTAAAAATCATCGTATATTATTTATACAGCTTTCGATTTTAAAATATCCCATCTAAATTTATTTCGCAATTATCTAAAACTCACTATTAAATATATCGCAGGATGTGTTGCTGGTGTGGGGAGAAAATGACAAGATATTCCCTGTGGAAATGGCTGGCGAACTTAAAGAGTATGCTTTATTTATTTATTTATTTATTTTTTTGCTATTTAATCAGAAATTAAAGTTGGGACTATTTTTCGCATCGTGTCATCTATCTTGTCGTGCGTTAAAAATAATTAATATATGTCATTATAAAAGTAATTTTGCCAATTTAATGAGGATATATTGTTGTTGTTGTTATTATTATTATTATTATTATTTTGGTGCAGACTTCTGGGGAAGAAGGTGAGGTTGGAGGTCATCAAGAACACCGGTCACATGCCTCAGGTTGAAGACACGGCACGATTCAACCAGATCGTGGAGAGTTTCCTGCGTGGGCCCCCCGCTGTTCCTACATAAGATAAACAGTTTAATATGGGGCCCACATAATTGTTAATTTATTAAATTATTAGAAAGGGTAGCTGACTGAATTTGTGCGGTTGGTTTACCTTTTAATGTCCCCGCCGAGTTAGGTGTGGCCGATGTCGAAACCTGTCGCGTCGCGAAACATTGATGACGTCATTTTCAACGCGTGCATGGGAGCGTTTTGCCTTCAGCCGACTCTTCTCAGGACCCCCCTCTCTTTCGCAATTTCTCTTTGCAACGCCATCCCTCGATCTTCTTCGTCGTTAAAATGGGGTTTGAATTGACAGGCGAAACCGGGTCGATTCTGAAGTTTCAGTTAGTATTGAGGTTTTCAAAATGTCGGGTTTAGCTTAATGAAGCGCGATCGTTGAGTATGAAGGTCAGTTTCGGTTAGTTCGAAAGTTTATTTACGACCGGATGGTGACGTGGAAATACTCGGTCGTGTATTGTCAAATCGTAGGTGGCGCCTTGAATCGAACCGGTTTGAGCTCTTTGAAAATTTCACCCTCGCGTCTTTTTCGTCAACTAAATGAATTTGAATTTGGAGGTGAAACCGGATCGGTTTAGAAGTTCAGTTAGCATAGGTTTTTGAAAATGCCGGTTTAATTACCGAGGCGCATGTTGAATATGGAAACGAATTTGGTTCGCTGAGGAAATAGTCATGATGCTTGCGACATTAGATCAGTTTCGTCAATATTATCGCGTAATTTCTTTATTTATTTTGTACATAGAAAATATAATTTGGAGAGAGTAGAATTGTATAATTTGATTAAATTAGATTAGTGATCTATTCTTCGTACCTTTTTTTTCACGGATAGGAAAGAGATATCGGGAAATTGTTCGTCTGTATTTGCATTTTTTTTTTATATATTTGGAGAAATGTAGTATGGTACCAGCAAACGATGATGATTCCGAAAATGACAAGCATATATGGCACTTTCGATAATCCAGATTTTATTCCTTTTTTTTTCAAACATAATATTCATTTCATTCCATTCTTTATATTTATCCGAACTCATTCTACCATCTGATCATTCTTACGATATTAGTTACGACGTACTTTTATCAAACACCATTTATCGTCTATTTTTTTGTGAGATTTTATGAGATCGTCATCAATCAAGGCTTGATTTAATATTTAAATATTCTAACGCTTTCCTTCACGGCTTCAATCGACTCAGGAAATATATAATAAGAAAAGTAAATACGGGTCCAGAAAGACTATCTCGAAGCCCCTTTATTCAATAACTTGATGTATACATTGAAATTAACATAACATATAAATAATTTGCTCAAGCAGGCTCCACGGAAAGGGGCTGATCTGTACGACTCCAAAAGTCATGCGAATCGACGGCGGATATGAGCGGCGCTATCGCATCGGCGCCACACGGCGTCGCACCGGAAAAAAAGAAGGGAAAGGGATAGGGAAAGGGGGAAGGCGAAGACCGGTCCACGCTCTGAATTACACCGAGATTTTAGTCAATGATGTGTTCTTCCCAAGACCGCTGTTCGCTGTACCCACCTTTTCACATGCCACAAAAATTTAAAAATAATCAACAATCTTTTTTTGGTTGAAAAAAAAAACTAATAAGTTGATCATGTGAAATATTATGCACTTTCATTCGGCTCTTATTCATATGATATCGAAGTATTTTAGGCTTTTTCGAGCACTCCATTAGTCCCCTGTTCTGTCGACTTCTTTATGTGCCAAAGTTAAACTAATTGAGCCATGCGGGTTTGTTCGAGCAAAAAAAAAAAAGAGGATAATACGGTATCGGATCAAAAGTAGACATATGAAATTTAGATGAGCATAATAGAGTTCGAATGACAAGCTTGAGTTATTAAGCGAAAAAGATACCATGAGTACGATAAATTTGAGGAATGATTTTTCTAAAAAGAATGGTCGCTCGTATTACTTCCGTAATCTATCTATATTGACAAGTGAAATTATTTTTATGGCCGTCTGCAATAATTCGTACTTAAACATTTTCACGGAAGTCCAATTCTTTTGGAACAATGTTATAAGCGATTAAAGGGGAAATTTTTTTTAAAAAATTCTTTTGAAAAATCGTTTATTAATTTTTTTTTTGTCGGGGATATGTTCATAACATTGTCGTGTCGGAAGAATATGTTGCTTTTTCGAGTCTTTGACCGAAGAGCCTGCGAAGACGCGGCAGCTTTCGGCGCTCTTTTTTCCCCTACGTCTCTTCCGAATTTCGCCATCTCTCTTTCTGCGACTGTGAGAAGCTGCCATTTTTCTTCCCCTTTCGTTGCCGAATCAAAGCTCTCTCGCTCCTCGCTCTCTCTCTCTCTCTAGACTCCACCCCTTCCTTTTCTTCCATTGTTAATCCCACTGTAAATGCTTTGATTAGACTAGATTATCATCCTTTCTCTCTCTGTGTGCTGGCTCTTCTGCTTTCTCTGAGGAGGGCGGTATCTGGGGGCGAATTTCGCTCTTCTTGTACTCCTCTGTGCTCGAGGAAGCTTGAAGGAGTAGCCACGCGTCAGGTAAGCGAGCTCAATTACTCGGATGTTTCGCTAGATCTTCGGTTCCCCTGGCTCTTCCGCGGAATTTTCCGTGCATTTGATCTTTTTGGAAGCTGAGGAGATCGAGCTGCGAATTTGCTCTTTTGTTTCGCCGAGCGTGAATGAGTGGTCGGATTTTCGCCTCGCGAAGGAGGGAGTTTGAATTTTTTTTTTGGGGGGGGGGGGGTGTGGTTCCGCGATTGGGTGTGATGGTTCCGTGTCTTTTTGGCGGATTCTGTGAAGAAGAGTGTTGCGTCTGCCTGCGGTAGTGAGCGAGCTTGCTCCGGAACGGTCGCTAATTGTTGTGGCTGACTGCATTCCGGAGCTTAATTGTGAGGACTTTTCCCTCTTATTGAGCTTGGTATGTCGCGTACACTGGCGACAGAAGAAAAGTTTTCGTTCTGAGGCTGCAGTGGCGTGTTAATCAGAGCGATGAGATTGCGTCGGTTCCTAGATATTGCAATATCGGCGGTTTCTTTGCTGGGATTTATTCTGGAGAGGAGGCAATGTGCTTATATTGCGAGCAATTAGTTGCTATGTTTTGTGGTAAATGAAAAGGAAATAGACTAGAGGAGGTCTAGTTCTACATTTCTCAAGCAGATTAGCGAACTCAAACCAGAATCCTTGCACGTGGAGCTAATTATAGATATGGGTGTACCCGAACTGATTGAATAAATTTTGGGATAAGTGTCTGGAAATTTTCGGGGTGTTTTCTTTCTGCTATTAACAGGGGCTTCTAGTGGCCTGATTCTCATGGACTTTTTACCTCCACTAAACCTCCCATCACCCTCCCTCTGGAGTTCTGGATTGGATTTTTGCCCTATTTCGATTACACTTCTGACCATAGGGACTGGAGTTCGACATTTATTTGACACTTAAATTTGTCAAATCTGTTATGAAATGTAATCTGGATGTTAAATTCGTGTAGAAAATTTTCATAGCTTTTTGATTGTGGAAGAAGAAAGGAAGTACCTTGACTTCTCACTTGCTGAATCAAACAACCTATCGAAATAGGGGAATGCAGGTGGGGATATTTACCTTGGCAGGAGATATGAATCATTTACTGGTTGGTTGGGAAAAACACTCCTAACTAATAGGCTTGGAGGCCAAGAAGTGACATGTTTATGGCTTGCAACCCACTTTTGCAAAGATTATGTCACTCCTGTACACTTTGCAAGAGGACACTTATTTAGCTTGGAAAATCCAGGACTAGACTAACTTAGTACATATCTTGCCGTTTGATGTCAAATGTGGCAGAGTTCCCCCGAACAGTTTCTAATTGGAATTATTTTGTATTCGCTCCTTTTAGGCTCAAATCTAGCCAATCTAGAGCACATTATGACCAAGAGTTTTTGGAGGAAATAAGTACAGAGTTGGTGAGCTGGATAGCTTCTCTTTCTATGCTGTCTATTGTCATAGAAAACATGGGATTGCTCTGCAGCAGAAACCGTCAGTATCATGACACGGATGCAAAAGAGAATGCACAGGTAATTATTTAACCAGTTGGATGCTGAAAATATGTTCTATTGCTAAGTAGCCAAGCTGTGTATGCTCTTAACTAATGATTCTTTCACTCGCTGTGATTCCTTATTTTGATTGTGCATCTTCAATCACAGGATGTGGAAATCGAAAGACGGATTGAGCAAGAAACAAAGGCTGAAAAACACATTCAGAAACTTCTTCTACTTGGTAAAGATAAAATTGATAATCCTTTACTAGATTAGTTTTTGGAAAGAGATTGGACTCGAATGTATGAAAATATGGAGATTTGAAAATTGCATGGAAAAGGTCCAAAGAGAGGCAATAAGTGTGGATGATTTTTATCATTTACGCCATGCGAAGATAGTTAGGTTTATGTCGAATGTGACTTTGAGGCTACTCTCTTATCATATGCCTGCCATGACTTTTAAACGGTGTATATGAAGCATGTGGTATGTTAAACTTATTGTTTAGTTTCGATGTGTAAGTTTTCTATGAATCAGGATGGTGAGGAAATGGGTGTTTTGATGCATCTCTTGATATTTGACAAAGTTCCAGTTCAAGAAAATCGTATTTGGAAAAATGTGGTATCACCTCTTAGAAAGTTCAACCAAAAGATTAAGTCCTAAGGTAGAAGGGGACCACATATAGATAAAGAGCATGTAAATCCCCTGGTCAAGCAGTATTTTAACTGCCCCTCTCACATGCAAGCCGATTAGGAATGACAAGCGCAATTTGACAATGGAGTTTACTTACAGGCGAAATAAACAGGGGTAGAACCTGGCTTCATGCCATGTTAGTAAGTTTAACCCAAAAAATTAAGTTGAATAGTAGATAGAAAACCACATGTATACATCAACATCAACATCAACATCACTTTTATCCCAAACCAGTTGGGGGTCGGCGGTCGATGAACCCGAAGCGAAAAGCTTAAAATATACTAAAATAAAAGTAAAAATATAGATACCCAAAAATAAATAAATAAATAAATAGAAAGGACTAAACAGGGCACTCTGGAATATAGGAAATCTCCCCCTCTACAGTGCGGATAGCTTTCTTCCACTCCGTCCTAAGGCAAACTATACGCCAATCTATTTCCCACTCTATTAAATCTTGTTTTACTACCTTCCCCCAAGTAAGTTTCGGCCGACCTCGTCCTTTCTTCATAAGAGCATATAAACCCCGGAGTCAAGGGATGTGTAATATTCAGCATCACTTAATAAAATGACATGCGAGGATATTGTTCAAGGTGTTTTGGGTGTGGAATATTGATGGGAAGATATTCCATTTTTAAAAGGTGGTTTGAGGACTTACAAATTGATCCTCACAGCCATCCCCCTTAATGAAGAAAATGTTCTGTTGTCATAAAGTATTTATTGTGTTTATCTTCTCCAGTTTTTTCATTTTTTATTTTTTTGGGCCTACAAACCTCTGGGAGTAAACCTCATTTTGAAACTTTTGCTTTGTTGGAGTATTAACGACACTAGTTTACTTTGATTAAGCCCGCTGATTACGAGTAATCAGAAAACTGAGGCGCATTGTCGTGTCCTTTGACTAACACATTACAAGATGCTAAGTGGAAAACATGATGCTATAAGCACAAGCAACCCTTTCTATGATTTGACTGGATGCTCTACGCCAGCTAAATTGTTCAGAGAATTGTTGCGTTTTTGTCCCTTGAAGTGCAAACGTTCTTGTCCTAAATGAGCTAAAGTATGTCAAATCATCATCTTCATAAACCTAACGCAATGTGCTGCATCTTCCACTTGGATCAATTATCTTGTATGCAATCTTCCTGGCTAGCTTGAAAATTTTCATATTTTTTATGAAGGTGCTGGAGAATCAGGGAAGTCTACCATTTTCAAGCAGGTAATGCATTACTCCAGTCTTCACCACAATCGAAATTGGACTACATTGTCAAGTGCAAGTCCTAATATTGGATTCTACTGTGCATTATCCTGTGCAGATAAAACTTCTATTCCAAACTGGCTTTGACGAGTCTGAGCTAAAGAGTTATGTCCCAGTTATACACGCAAATGTCTATCAGACAATAAAAGTATGCAATACGTGAAAGGGTGTGTTGGTTATTTTCCGTTTGCATAACGAACTGTAGATTCATATAAGGTGTAATTCCTGAACTAAGAATCACGTAACAAGTTGTATCCTTTGTTCTAAAGGCGTGTGAATATGCATGAACAGATTCTGCATGATGGATCGAAGGAATTGGCTCAAAATGATGGAGATTCATCAAAGTATGTTATAGCCAATGCAAACAAGGTTTTGAAGCTTGACCTTTTCTAGCATCTATGATAATTTTTTCTTAGTTGGGTTATTGAAGCATTATATTTGTAGAGAATAACTAAATAGAATGTACCAGATGATTTAGAAAAAATAAAGAGGCTTTACTGCTACACCTACCAGAAGAAAATTTTTTTGCACAGGATATTGGAGAAAAATTGTCGGAAATTGGAGGCAGGTTGGATTATCCACGCCTCACTAAAGAGCTTGCTAAGGAGATTGAAAGTTTGTGGAAAGATGACGCAATTCAGGTTGTTATTTCCCATGGTTGAAATGAAATGAATGTGTTGCTTGAAAGGCAATAAATTCTTCCTAACTTCTCAATTCAGTGTTGGCAATTGCTGTATGAAGCATTCTGATCGTTTCAGTTTTGCCCCCTATGCTGTAGGAGACTTACGCCTGTGGTTATAGGCTCCAAGTTCCTGACTGTGCTCAGTATTTTATGGAGAACCTGCAAAGATTTTCTGACATCAATTATGTCCCAACGAAGGTATCTGATATTCATTATGCTCTCTATATATTCATGCCATCATTGTAGAAAGAATGAAGACATGATCTGTGTTAGAGATAAAAGAGCAATTGTTTTATTTCTGATATCAAAGGAAGTACTTATAGGCTTAGGGTTAAGCCTAACACAATTACATATTTGCCCCAACTTGCTAATACTAGTAATAAACTCAACACTCCCCCTCAAGTTGGAGCATACATATCAAACAGACCTAACTTATGACAAATATATGAAACTCGTCCACTTCGAAGAGGCTTTGTGAAAATATCCGCTAGTTGCTCTTCAGAACGTGTGTGCGCCAGCTGTATGTCCCCACAGTTCACCTTTTCCCGAACAAAATGACAATTCACCTCTATATGCTTCGTTCGCTCATGAAACACTGGATTGCTAGCAATATGAATAGCAGACTGGTTGTCACAACAAAGAGTAGATGATCCGGTCATAGGTAACCCAATTTCAGCTAACAACATACGAATCCATTGAAGTTCACCCGCGACATTAGCCATAGCACGATACTCGGCCTCTGCACTAGATCGAGAAATAACAGTCTGTTTTTTGCTTTTCCATGATACAAGATTACCGCCAAGGAAAACACATTATCCCGAAGTAGACCGACGATCCATAGGACAACCAGCCCAATCTGCATCAGAATATCCCGTCACCTCCAATGACTCAGGGTTAGAATAACCAGCTGTACGAAGATGACCCTGATTATGGAACATAAGTCCTTGACCCGAAGCTCCCTTCAAATATCGAACAATTTGTAGAGCAGCTTGCCAATGAGTAGTACGAGGAGAGCTCATAAATTGACTTACCACGCTAACAGCAAATGAAATATCTGGACGAGTAATGGTAAGATAATTCAACTTGCCTACTAATCGGCGGTACTTCTCTGGATTATGTAGAAGTTCTCCGTTTTCATTATCAAGTCTCACTCCAGGATCCATAGGTGCTTCACCAGGCTTAGCATCATGTAAGCCAACCTCCTTAAGAATGTCAAGAGTATACTTTCGTTGGGAGAGAGCAATACAACCATTAGCATAGGCAACTTCGATACCAAGAAAATATCGAAGACGGCCTAAGTCTTTAGTGTTAAACTCTTTGTGTAGAAATTGCTTGAGTCGTTGTATACCTTCAACATCACTTCCCGTGATAATGATATCATCAACATAGACAACAAGAATAACGCACCCTTTAGAAGATGACATACTAAATACTGAGTGATCCACACTACACCGATGCATGCCAAAAGTGATAATCGCATCACTAAAGCGGCCAAACCAAGCACGTGGAGATTGTTTAAGTCCATAAAGAGCTTTTGGCAATCGACATACCTTCTCCCCCTGAGCAACAAACCCAGGTGGTTGCTCTATATATACTTCCTCGTGAAGATCTCCATGAAGGAATGCATTCTTAACATCAAGCTGATGAAGAGTCCACTGAGATCGTGCAGCCAAGGAAATAATGATGCGAATGGAAGGAATTTTGGCCATTGGAGAGAAAGTCTCATCATAATCAATACCATAAGTTTGAGTATAGCCCTTTGCCACAAGACGCGCTTTTAAGCGCTCAACTGAACCATCCGGATGGTGTTTAACAGTAAAGACCCAACGACAACCCACCAATTGTTTATTAACCGGCAACAAAACTAGCTCCCAAGTTTTATTTTGATGTAATGCAGTCATCTCTTCCTTCATAGCACAAGTCCAACCTGGATGAGCCAAAGCCTCCTGCACACTACTTGGCACAGACACAGATGCAAGGGATGACACAAAGACAGACATCTGAGGATTTAAGTTATGATAAGAAACAAAATGAGAAAGAGGATACCGTGACCGAGTACGATGAGCAATAGGAGAGCTAACAGGAGATGGTGGAAAAGGATCGGAAGCTTGGACCGGAGATGGTGGTGGTGGAGCGCTTGCTGGTGGAGAAGAATGGCCCCAAACAGGTCGAGGACCGCGTGTATAAACCTGAAGAGTCGGAGCTGGTGATCCTGGATCTGGTAAGGTATCATCAGAAATTGTAGAAGATCCAACTGATTATAGGCAAGCCATGCTAGAAATCTCTAACATTCTGAGACAGATCTTCTATAATTGTATCACATCAATGTGAGTTGGTTGACCATTCACTTTCTTAAAAAGGTTGAAACAAGGGGCTGTTTTAGTAAAATGAGTTACAGCAAGCGCATGATTAGGATAGAATAGGTCTTCTATCTTCTATTTCCGAGGTTTAACTTGCTGCTGTCGGTAAAAGCCCTGTGATGTTTCCATATTTCTGTTGAAGCACTGTGGTTGTTTTTTTGCTGAGCAATACAAATAAATGAACCATGAGAAAGGCTGATCACTAGATCTAGAAGTAACCTTGCTATGATGCTTTTTGTTATTTCTCTCTCTGCACTATGGGTCAATTATGCTAGATGGTTTCTTGCAATTGTTAGGGTCACTTTGTTTCAGGGGTTCCTCCAGTTACTGGATAGTGCCATGTTACTGTTAGTTCGGTTGCTTCTGTATTAATAGGATGCACTATCCTTTTAATCTAGTTCTAGGTGGTGCTTCTTTACTGTCTCCTGAGGTACTTTGATTTTGTAGGATGATGTTCTCTATGCCAGAGTACGCACTACTGGTGTTGTAGAGATCCAGTTCAGGTGAATAGTTTTTTGCTTGGAGATTGGGTCTGCCGACCTTTTATTCTTGCTCTTTTTAGTATATTTTATTCTAATTTCCAAATATGTCAATGCGACTGTTCTTTGTCGTTGCTAATTCCACTTAACAATCTAACACGAAAGAAGCAGTTCCCACTTCAATGGAAGCAGTTGATTTGAGACAATTTTATGTCTGATCTTGAAAAGTACTCAGTGGCAGACAGGCTATTTTCTGGCATGACCTCTTTCCGAAAATAACTGCGTGATTTCTTAGTATACTCGTCTTTTAGGACTCTCTGGTTTGTAGTATTGTAGTCTTTAAGACATGTCAGCAGTTCACTCTTACGATTTCCAGCTGCAATGTGTCAGATAATATCATTTGTATAGTCATGCCACTTGTCCTTGTATCTAAAGAAACGCATGCAGGTAAGTTGTCCACAGATTAACGTACATTATTGTGAAAATTTGATGGAGGAAAATTCTTACTCTCATTCATATATTCTGCTGTTCACAGTGTTATATTTATAGGCTAATATACGGATAAAGAAACAAAGCCTAAATAGGAGAGCAATTACAATCCCACAATTTATGGGATTTAACCAGGATAAAAAAAATATCCTAACTAGGAAAAAATCTACTCCTACCAATCAGTCAATTATTCTATGTATTTACAAGCTAGAAAATCTGGCTATTTACAGCTCAACAATTATATTACTAATAACATTAATCAACAGATGTTTATGTTTACTTATGAGTGAAATTTCATGCCACCATGACACTACCCATTGGAAAGATTATGAACATTTATATTTTGTTAGTGCATGGCACAAATGCATTAATATGGTTTGAACATGTTTTTTGCAGTCCTGTCGGTGAAAACAAAAGAAGCGGTGAAGTATATCGACTCTTTGACGTTGGAGGCCAAAGAAATGAGAGAAGAAAATGGATCCATTTATTTGAGGGTGTTTCAGCTGTAATCTTCTGTGCTGCCATCAGTGAGTAAGCATCTTACCCTACATTGTCTCCACATCTTGAACCTTCACATTGGCAGACAATAGATTTGACCATTTTTTCCTCACGACATCTTAACTGTCTTGTTTTTATTCCTGATCTGATGGCCATAATGTGTAAATTGTAATGCATAGCTTTCTGTGTGAGATGGTTCTTCCCTTTTTGATAGGTCCTAAAATTATTGCATTTGCTTTCTAAAACTCATCACTCTTCTGCATCTATCTGGAGCATCACTAAAACTAGAGATGGTGCACAAGTCTGTGTTTGGCACTGAATAATGGGACTCAAGTGAAATAAAACCTGAAGCAGACGAAATAAGGGACAATTGAATATTCAACTCTATTTTGATGCTTTAAAATGAGAGACCTCACAAGTTGTGCATCCAAAAACAAATAAAATCAAATAAAACAAGTAATAAAAGGGCCATGGATTTCTATATAGAACTTTGGACCATATTGAATCTTCAATTACAACTAATTACGTTCGGTAAACAGGAGGCTGGAAACTGAATTTACTTGTTCCTGCTTTATATGTGCTTCAATTTTAGCTTGTTTTGCTTGGACCTGTGCATTTCTTCACTATTTGTTCTCTCAATTCGTTTGAGAACTCTATCATTAAATGTATGGATGAGACAACTAACTTATACCTGAATTCATAACCGCATTGCAACTTTCAGGTATGATCAGACACTCTTTGAGGATGAAAACAAGAACCGGATGATGGAGACCAAGGAACTCTTTGACTGGGTGTTGAAGCAGCCGTGTTTTGAGGTCCCGTTTCTATGCATGATCACATGTTATTGTCTCATAGAAAATTTCTTTCTAGTATAATCTTTCTTTTCTCTGCTTAATTGTTTGTTTCTCATGATCAGTTCTTAGGCCTATTATACAGTTAATGTTGTATGTGCTTATGCCAGCTTCTTTATTTGCCTGCAGAAAACATCTTTCATGTTGTTCCTAAACAAGTTTGATATATTTGAGAAAAAAGTTCTCAAGGTAATAATTTATATGACCATTGCAAGTAATCTTGTAGCCGATAGCCATTCCTTTTCATTTTTAGCTGTCATTATTGTGCAGGTTCCTTTGAATGTGTGCGAGTGGTTTAAAGATTACGAGTCAGTTTCAACCGGGAAACAAGAGATTGAACATGCTTACGAGTAAGCCTTTATGGTTTTCTTGCTATATCAAAGCGGACATATGAGTGATAGAAACTAGACTGTCGTGCTTGAATGGGAAGATATGCTTTGGATGAACCATTAATCCATGGCAACTGTGGATGAGGGAAATTGTGGTCTTTGAATGTCACACGGACTAATTAGCTTCTTTCTTAGTACACCAAAAGATTTGTAGGGCAAAAAAAAAGTGCCTTTTTTTGTCTCACATAATTATGTCAAGCGCTCAAATAGAATGTTCCTTTTCTTCTCATTGAACGTAAGTTTGATTAAAAGCAAAATACTTCTGAATATGTATAGTTGATTTGGGGCAGTATGAGTGCCCCAATTTGTGAAGGCTTGTCTGTCTTACTTGAATTTAACTTAAATGGCATTACGTGCATGTTGGTTAGTTGACTTAATGAAAATAAGATGACGGTTGTTTCTGTATTACATCCTTAGTCTTCTCAATGGCCGCCCTGGGGGCACTCATTTCACACACGAGACACTAGAAACGCGCTGAACTTTTATCTTCCGATATTTCAAAGCATGTTATAGTTAAATAAGAGCTCTAAGGGAGCTCATAAACATTGTGACTTGTTGCTAATTTCTCTTCCTGATTCATTGCCTTCAGATTCGTGAAGAAAAAGTTTGAGGAGTTATATTACCAATGCACAGCCCCTGAGCGGATGGACCGGGTCTTCAAGATCTATAGAACGACTGCACTAGATCAGAAACTCATCAAGAAGACGTTCAAGCTCGTGGATGAGACTCTGAGAAGAAGGAATCTCCTTGAGGCAGGTCTGTTGTGACAATTGACCACGGTTACAGAAAAGGAGGATCTATATACACTTGGAGATAAGGACGTTTCGCATACTGCTATCTTCGCAGGCAAGGTTTACCACACTTCGCAGGCTCAAAATTTTTGGATTCTCATTATTTAAAAGGCATGATCAATTTGAAAATATTCATTGTTTTTTTCGTTGTTCTCGTTGATTTACTCTGGAAAAGTACTCTCTGAAACTGATTTAGTGTCTATGTTTATCAAATCATTGTTCATGTATCGCCATCTTTTGAGCTTTTTCCCGGGTTTTGGGTTCTTTATCAAATGATTCAAGAATGCCCTCAGGTAATTGGTTGCCGTCCGTATCCAGGAAGTTGTCCAAACCTGACGGCCAAAAGAGTAGAAAAATGAAAACAAAAGTATGTCAGTAAACGTTGGGATGTTGCGGTGACTGTGCTCGGCATAGCGGTGCCTCCTTACTAAGCGAAGGGGTTAGGCATTGAGGTGTTCACTTATCCGTTTCTTGCCTTCCACGACATGCCAGCTCCTCTTTAGGCCAAGGCAAGCAGTATGCGATAGCTTGAAGTGGTTGGATTCTACAAGCCTGATGCTTGCGGTTGACGACACCACGCTTCTCACCCCTTTGTTTGTGAGGCTTCTCTTGCGGCTTAAGCAGTGGTCGTGGAGAAAACCGATCGGCCTCTTTTCAGGGGGAATGGGTATGTTGGGATGCTCTGGTCATGTCTACCTGATAGGTCGAAAGCGCCTAACAACTTGAAATGGTTCCCGCTTCCCATGGAGACAGCAAGCTGAATACTGGAGTCGATGTGTTATAGAGGCGGATCGGCCCTTTCGCCGTTCGTGATCGTGGATCTCGCGATGCTTGCGATGTCCTACCGAGACTGATAGAAAAGAAGATTATGCCATGCTTTTGTGGAAGACGTTTCCCGCCTTCAAGATCGGCCTTTCTCATATGGATCAAGACTCATGCTCGTCATCTCAGCCAACGTCCGTACCCATTATGTTGATGCATTTGAATTCGGCTTACGGGATGACGTAACACTCCCTCCTTGCTCAAAACTTTCGTGAACTGTATAAATGGCTCCTCGCCAGATCAGAACGAATGATGTCAAGGTCTCCCTGTTGCAGAACACGGTCGAGCCCCGAGGCAAAAAACGATGAGCATTCGACCGCCAGCACAGCAAACGGAAAGCAAGAATCGGAAGGGCAAACCTTGACATGTTATCAAATGTTTCCGGAGCGTCCTAACGTAACCAGTCGCCGTCCATATGTACAAAGTCGATCGACAGGAGACATCATATCTAAACAGTTGCACAATCGCTCAATTTCGCTGCAGTGGAAGCTAAGATAAAGGCAGGATATACTTTCTGAATACCTTCACAGTAAGCAAAAACATCAGCGAACAGTCACTTCATAGACCAGATTATGTCAATGCTATTTTGCAAGAAAGAGTTGCTCATCGGGATTACCTCTCTCCCCAACTCTGAGATTTCTTCTTCACATCAACTTGCATAAATAACAGAGAAGCGGATGAATTCTGATCAGAACTCTTGTAGGTCCATTAGAATTAAGATATGAGTTATGTATGGGCTTTAAAAAAGAAAAGCCCAAACAATGTGGATTTTATTTGGATATTTTCCAAACCCATTTTGGCCCATTTTTGGCCCGTGGCCTGCAACTTCTCAAGCACCTACTTGTAAATAAGATCTCAAGTGCCTTCGTTTTCTCAAATAATGATTTAAAATAAATTTTATTTTAAATAAGGGTTTGAAGTACCCTTGTTTTCTCAAAGAAGGGCTCAAGGTGAAGTTTGTTTCAAATAAGGGTCAAGATGTGATAAAATTTATATATAAAAAAAAAGGGATCTGGTCTCAAGGGCATTTTCGTCATTTCACTTTATTTGGGTTTTTTCTTTTTCCTTTTTATTTTTTTTTTGTTTCTAAAAAAAAAAATTCACTCACACACAGGCGGGGGCCAGTCGGCAGGGGCCTCCGGGAGAGGTGAACAGTTTCCACGCGCCGCCCATGTCTCTCTGTCTAACATACCCAGCAAGCAATGAATTCCAACATACGAGGATTCCTCTCGCCCATATCATCGAGCATCTTGCACGCAATCCTTCATCCCACTCTCCTCTCCACCCATTGCAAACAAATTTTGCCAGCTTTGTCTTCACAAACGGACTGGAGACATACCGACCCCTCAAAACATTCCCGTGCACCCGCAATCCATCCATTTTTTTTTCAAAAAAAAAAAAAAGAAAAGAAAAAGAAATAACACACATCCACACAGTAGCCCTCCCGCCTGTGGTCACCGGCCCTCACCGAGGCGCCTGCCACAGGCAGGAGGGTAGGGGAGCCCTCCGGCCTATGCGTGTTTTTTTTTTCCCCCCCTTTCCAGTTTACAAAGAGAGAAAGGAAAAACTAAAGAAAAAAAAAATCAAAAAGGAGAAATGACGAAAATGTCCTTTAGTCCATATCTTTTTTTTTGAGACTCCATGGCCATTTCAAGCCTTTATTTAAAACATGCTATGTCACTTCAGATCTTTTTTTGAAACAAGATTCACTTCAGGCCTTTGTGTGGTGTTTTCCCTTAGTAAAGAAAGAAAGAACTACAAAAAAAAAAAAAAAAAATAAAAAATATTCTGCAATGTCGCCGAGCGTTGCTACGTACTGCCACCGTCAAGTCTCCATCTCCATCCACAAGAGAAAAAAGGAAAAGAAATATAAAATTATTTTATACTATTTTTAATATTAAATAAATAAATTTTTTAAGAAAATATTTTTTTAAAAAAATAAATAAATAAGTTCAATTGCATGAAAATGTTTTTGCAATATCATTTTTCTTAAGAAATTAAAAAACACAAATATTCCATGATTTAAAGCATTTAACTTGTACGGATCAAGTCGAGTATGGGTCGTCAGATTTGTACCACATGAAAATAAGCCAAAACGAGTTAAATAGATCAATATAGATCGAACTATATTCAACCCGATCCACCTGTTTGACACCTCTAAGTACATGTAACAATGGCCATTGTTCTCTTAAAAGGTTGTTTCATCCACTTTCGAAAAGACAACATGAGCCAGTTTTGTAGGAAAATTATAGAGCTCATACATGAAAATGAATTTTCATTTCCCTCCTGTAATTGTTATACCCATATTATCACGTTAACGCTCTATTTGTTTCACAAAAATTGAATAATTTAAATTTTTTTAAAAAAATATTACCACCCCCCACAAATTCAAGCATCGGAACTTTGACATGGCAACTCCAACTTGAAATATTTTATCGTTTACCACGCCCTATTTTCTGACGTCAGAATTACACCAGCAACAAGACTTTTTCATGCCTTTACATCGACCAAAACAAAATCTTCAGTCCTCGATTGACCAATGGCCAAAACCTTTCGTAACGTTTCTTCCATTACTCTGAATGGCAAGGAACTAGATCATTCAAATATAATGAAAAACACAGTCGAATGTGATTACAAACTGATCACAGATATAAATGACCACATGGATTGACTACAGTAATATGTACATCACCTGTTCACGTATCGCCAATCAATTAAAAAAGTCAATGACAGAAAAAGAAAAGGCAAAGGATCACAACCTAGGACGGACTATTTTAGTAAAACATGTACAAACTTGAAAGGACAAAGCCGCAACTAAAAAAGGAAGCAGCCTTTCCCGTAAAACAAATGACCCACCTAGTTCTGAAATATACGTGACCCTGGCTACAAACTAAACTGAGAAACAAAGAATACCACTGATCTGCCTTTCTGACCAATTTAACACTAGTCCAATGAAACCCTATTTCACAGAAACTCACTGATGACTCCAGATGCATTTCCTTCTCTTGAGCAAGAGAAGCCATCTGCACAACAAGTGAGGAATGGAGCTACGTCTGCCTTTTCAGTTGCCTTGTTTTTCCTGAAAGAATCGTTATGTACAACAGGGGGAGGCGTGTGGTCATTGAGTAAGGTGACGTGCAGTTTACAACACGAGAGGCCATCTTTACTTCTGATGCTGGATGAGGAACTGTACACAAGAGTACTCGGACAAAAAGCTCGGTGGTTCAATATCTGAAGGATCTATACTCGGAATCGCCATATCAATATCTTCAGTTGAGAACGGGATGCTGCCCAAAAAAATAAAAAAGAATGAGAAAACACTTCCGCAACAGTTAAAGTCATAAGGCAAATGCACTTTTCTTCATTGAAACTTAATAATCACCTGAAAAAATTTACTAATCACAAAAGGGCATACTTAATTTTCCCAAAAGTAAAAGATACTGACCAAATAAACTAATGTCATCTGTAAAATCCTAGTAACTAACATTCATGATTGGAATAAATTTATTAAAATCTGAAGTGGCCTTGAATCCATATACGGTGATTTACACAATTACATTTAACTACATATAGTCAGCAATATGAGCCCCCAATTCCACCTGTTCTGAAGCCTAAGACATTATCCGTATATACTCCCAAACTCCAAAACCATACAGTGAATGGCAGTTCTTGCATTTGAGATGAGAACAGCCTCCACATAATTGAATGTCAAACAATTCATGTAATTACACCTTGATTTACAGACTGAAAGCAACACTGCAACCAACTCCTCATATTCCTCCTCTTTTTTTTTTTTTCCCGTTAGTCAACCCCTATGCAAAAGGCTTAAGGTATGCAGTTTACCTGAGGTCATCGTCCAACAAGAATGAGTTTGAGGTAAGATTTTGACTGTCCCTGTTCAGAATTTCTCTCATTTGGGCAACCACCTATTGAGCACATAGCTTTTAAGATCCTCTCCCAAAAACAACTACTCAGCAAACCTCAGATAGAAAGTATACTCACATCGTTCGAGACACTTTGTGTCCCGTATTTATCATCCCAATACATTGTACTAATTCGGTATATTTGTCTCACAGTCAATGCCTGTCCAAATGAAGGAAGCAAGGTATTAATTTGAATTTTAAAAATAAGTTTTCTGTGTGATTCATGGAAAAGAAAATATCTCACAGAAGCGAATGAGTAGAAGACCTACCGGACACAAATCCTGCCTAATTTCTTCTAAAGACTTTTTCCTCTTCTGATGTATCACCTGAAAAGTACATGGGAGAAAATTATGGTTTTTTAGTGAACAATGAGAACAATACACAATAGCTCTTACCAGAAATCCGACAGCTTGTCTGATGTAATTGAGCTCATGCCAAGATGTTCCTGCATACTACAGATTCCAGCATATCAGACACCCGAAGAAATGGTCAATTATTGTATAAGGATTTTAGGAGGCAAACAACTCCAATTACCTCCTCCTTTGCATTCACTATCCATTTCTCCAGGTCCGCCAGACCAGATTTTACATACTCGCCATTTGAAAAGGTGCAACATTCACGTCGCAGGAGAAGACTGAGCAGAACAATTGAGGACTTAAAAGGATATCTACAGCAAGGATCCACATGCTTAAAACATAGTATTAAATCCGAGGTTTACCTGTTGAAAAGTTGTATGTTGATGAAAGAGAAAACCTGAGTAATGAGCTTACGAATGAAAAAGGAGGGTACCTGAATGAACACTTGAAAGGTTGGTAATCTATTACAAAGTGAAGCATTTTTAAACCAAAAAGGAACAGTATCTCCAAAATTGATCTCCAAACTTGACCATTTAAGCACAACATATTAACCCAGCATTCACAAAATGGAATGCAACATAATCATTTAGAGTCCGCAGTTACAGTTAGGTGTGCAAACCATGAAAAAGTTTGTTGAATAGTTTGAGAAAACTGTAAATGTGAAGGTTGGCATGACACATCAGAATACTAGTCTTGTAGCCAGAATGAATGTGACTGATACTTAGGCCGAATGAGTTTTTGGAAGCTGTGGCAGGCATAGTTGTTCCATCCAACTAAGATGCCTGTGGGCCTGAGCGCTTTCTTCTGGCATTCGTTTTCCCTTCTATTAACAGGATTTGGTTAGCTGGTCCTCCAGGACACTCATTGAGATGCAACAAATACACTTTGTGGAGATGAAGACAAAAACTCATCTCCAAGTCTTCATTGTGATGTGCGAAATTCTGTGATTTTCTTCATTTTCAATGTCTCGAAGACACAAATTTGCTACACAGCAATATAAGAAGTGAATCTAGAGGACCCATTACCAATAAATATCCATTTCTTCACACTAAAATTAAACTAGCCCATATAGTGATGCCCTATCTAACTGCAAACAAACTACTAATCTTCCCTAGCAAACAACATACTTTCTCTCAGTCATGAAGCCAAAAACAATGCTTACACGTTTCTATTGGCAGTGATGCAATCAGAAACAATTCCACATATGAGATATCGAATCAACAGGCAATAGTATGATATAGGGATGTTCATACATACATGATTTGCTCGAAGACAACTGCAAACAAACTACATACTCTCTTTCAGTCAGCACATGTTTATTTTCCCAGTAATGCAATTGGCAACAATTCCACCTATGAGATAGCAAATCAACAGGCAAGAGTACAATATAGGGATTCTCATACATACATGATTTGCTCGAAGACGGCTCATTAGAGAATCCAAAAACTCGATAATGCTCTCCCACTGACTACTAGGAAGCTGCTGAGGAACATTGCCTGGTGATCTAGAAGATTTGCCACGTGCAATTTTTGGTGCCTTATGTGCCATCATAAAGAAATAAAAAAAGAAAATTATTAGAATGTCCTGATCTTTGGAGACAATTCTAATTTGCTGAAATGAAAAAGACTAAAAGGTCATCTAGAATAGTATGTCCCAAGCCAAATAAACTACACGCATGATCCTTCAGGGAAACCATATTCGACTAAGAAGCACTACTAGTACCTCAAAACTTAATTTCACAGTAGACATTTTCCATCAACTCCTCACAAGAACTACAAAATGAACTCACTGCAAAATGTTGCACATAGACTTTTAGCAGCAGAAACCTATATAAAAGGCCAAATACATGGTATTTGTATTGTTACGAGAGATGAACACCATTTTGTGATGAATTTACATTTGAGATCTGGTGCTCTCCAACATTCCCTCATTTTTTTTTTGGTCAAAACGTTCCGTTACTTCAAAAGGTAATAAATCAAGGAGAATGCTGCATAGATCAACAGCTTAAACTTAGTCGAGACTGAGCTAGCATCAATGAAATACTCTAGAGATATTTACTTGCACATTCATCTGAAACAAACCAAGTAATTTTCTCAAACTATGCTACTTGTGCACATCAACTGTGACAAATCATGCCTGAAAATCCACCAGAGCAACTAGTCACTACTCGTCAAACTTATTTAAAAGCTATGGGAAGATTGTAAAAGGAAATTTCAAAGTGAGAGTGAGAATTACCTGAATGCACAAACCCAGGAGAGGTGACAATTCTTTCTTAATGTTGTCGCGAATTAACCCAAAAATTTTCTCTACACAAGCGGTTAATTGCTGTTTAAAAAGTATGGCAGGGTATCTTGCTTCCATATGTGAAAGGCCATCCTCAAAACCGATATGCTTGAACGGTGATTTCAGGGTCTGCAAAGTGAAATATCATAAGAAGCATTATCGAGGCAAACTGCTATACCAAATGTCAGTAGATTTTTTCTTTTTCCCATCTAGGAATCTCCCAGTAAGCTATTAGAAAAGGGCTGGTGAAAAAAAGAGATACAAAGACCATCAACAATAACGTTTCTTCTAAAGAACTATTTTTTTTTTCATGTGCACGTCATATGCAAAGAAATGAAACTAATATTGACAATGTAGGAGCATATTGTTCTCAGGGCACAAAGTAAATACTAAGAGTGGATTTTGAAGTATAGAGACCTGCGCGACTCTTGCTGTCAATGCAGAAGCCCCAGAAGATCGCTGACCAGCTGCTATCAGAAAACCAGTCGTACGTAAGTTTCTCTGCAGAAGGCATAGAAGTGCTGACGCATTGGACAACCAATAAGGCAAAGTAATGTTTTCATCCCCAACCTGAAATAATTATAAGACAAGGTGTTTTTTACTGTCAGCATACCTGATAAAAACATTATAGGCATCAGCCAATCACAAGAAAAAAATAAAAATAAACTATCGCAGCATGAACTGATACATAAAGCAAAGTTCATCTTTATCACCTTAAGGACTTCATTGATTCCTTCAATGATATAGTCAAATATAGCTGTTCGCTCTGATTCAAAGGCATGCCAATGAAGCAGACAGTTGTACACAATACAAGCAGCAACTGGTTTGCCATCCTTGAAGCCTAGATCTTCTCTAATACACCTTGAAAGAAGTTCAAAGTTCTCCTGGAAAGAAGTTTGCCATTTTATATATCAGAAATGTCGCCAACAACCCAGATTTTACATTGATCTAAAGACTTTCTATCTGATGTAACTATCATCAGATGTGATAGTTGCTAATATTGACATAATTATAGTGGCTCCTGCCAGCGAAATAAAAAGGCAGAAAAAACCTGGTGTCTCTCAGCAGTTAACTTAGTCCTGCGTGACTCGGATAAGCCATGTGAAAAAGGTAGAAGAAGTTTGGTAGGTGTCGGAGAATCCTGCACCAAGTATGAAATTGTTGAGGATGATGAAGAGTTCACACGTTATGAATCAAGTACTTAAAATTAACAAGGGAAAAAAACCTTACAAAAACATGCTTCCTCTCGCTATTTGGAAGAGCCAGTGCAGAAGAATACTTCTGAACCATCAAAATGAAAGATAAAAAAGGTAATCGCACCAGTACAGAAGCATATAAATAATGCATGATGTTGCATCTTTTGAGTCAAATTTAGCATTACTGGAGTGATCAATCATGAAAATTCAGAAATGCATACATTCTATGCGCCTGCACTTGCAATCGAGTGCTCATATTCACAAGCGTTTATGCTATATGCAATTACAGTGAAATCAGAGACCAGAACTTACTTCCGAAAATGCCTTCACAAGACCTGAGCGATTACTCTTTGGGGACACACTTAGTGCTTTTTGTCGTAAAATGTGGTTCTCCTCTTCTAAGTTTGAGAGCTTTGTCTCAAGGCTATCACAAAGACGCCCACATAGAAACAGAGAACAATAAGTCGTCATTAAATACTGCACCACAGGAAGGTACTAAGGATGTCAAAGCTGATAAATGCAGGATAAAAGAACTTAGTATATCAGATTACTCAAATGCAACACTACATGCCACATCAACTTTTCATGATGGAAAACATATAATGAGACATGATAAAAGCAATCAAGAAAAGAAATGCACTAACTCAAACAGACTAAAATCAGTACTTGCTAGTCTCAAGTTATTTACCCAGGAAACTGGTTAGTCACTCGTAAACCCACAAAAACAAAAGTTCGAATAATAGTCAGCATAACTTTGGATATGCACATAGGTTACAAGAAATTGGAACACACAACAACCTCTTCACATTCTCTTGCAACTGAAACCACTTCTCTTCCACTTGGCGTAACTTCTTAATTGCAGCATCACTTTCCTTTTGAGCCTTGACAAGTGCAAGCTCCAGAGCAGAGTTCTTACTTTCCAAAGTATCCAAGGCGCTCTGTCAAGAAAAGATCAACAAAAGTATCATAAAGATCAGATTAATTACTTACCAAAAATCAATGGCAGAACAAAAGCCAAACTAGCAAAACAGAATAAGAATCCAACTGGGACACAAAGTCCACATAAATTTTACAGTTATAAGATAAATTGCTAAGTAAACAGAAAGATAACAAGATTATAGAGAATTACAATGATCAATCTGATGCCCACATGCAACCCAAATAGATGGAAAACCATAACAATTTGCTACCCATTGGGATAGAGCACCCATATCCCGCAACTTAAAACAATAGAACAAATTATTCAATGAAATAGGCAAATTGACAGTGCAACAACAATTTTACACTGGATTTCAATAGCAAGAGCGGTTGTTAAAGCCCCTTTATGTTTATTGTTAATGTTATTGGGCCTAGTTAGTTGGGCCTAGTCTATTTATCTAGTTGTCTTAGGGTTAAGGTCCATCTCTTCACTGTATATATATTGTATCTCTTTCTCTTGAATAGAGTAGAAGAAAATTATTCTTTCTCACAACATGGTATCAGAGCCAAGTGCCGTAACCTAGCGTTCCTTCCTTTGGAACCTGCTGCCATCTTCTTCCTAATAACCTGCGTCCCTACCTTCCTTCTCTTCGCAACCTCTCATTGCTGTCGGCAGCCTTCATGCATCGTGTAGTGATAGCCTAGACCTCTCCATGTCCTGTCCAGTGTTTTTGAGAGCCTCCCTGCTACCGACCAGTCTTGATATTTTCTGGATCATTTCTTATATGATCTAAATCCTGTCTTTTCTTTCAACCTATCATCCGAGACCATGTCAGAGACAGAAAAAGCTTCAGACTCTCTTGGAGAATTGAGCCGCAGTGCTCCTGGTGTTTATCCCTCTTTTCCGACAAATCCCATCAAGTTAGATGGCTCCAACTATCTGATTTGGTCTCGCTCTTGCTACCTTACCATTGTTTCACGTGGTCTTACCGGCTACCTTACCGGAGAGAGCGTACAACCTACTACCGGAGATGATGCTATCCGCAAGTGGATCTCCGAGAATGCCTTGGTTATGGCTTACCTTGTCAATTCAATGACTGACTCTATCGCCCGTGGCTACCTATTTTTGGACACAGCAGCCAAGATTTGGGAGGCTGCTAAGGAGACTTATTCTCAAGTGGGCAATGATGCCCAAATCTATGAACTTCAGCAAAAAATTCATGAAACCAAGCAAAGGGAGCTGTCCTTATCTCAATATTATTCTGAGTTACGTAGTCTATGGCATGAACTGGATTTTTATGATAATTTTCATCCTACCAACCCTCTTGGTGCTGCTGCCTTTCGAAAAAGGGTGGACAAATTCCGTGTTTTTGAGTTCTTAGCAGGTCTTAATATGGAGTACGATCAGATTAGGGCTCAGATTTTATGTCGTGTGCCTTTTCCGACCTTGGAACAATCCTATTCCGTGATCCATCTAGAGGAGAAGCGTCGGAACACAATGCATCAACCCGCTGTCCCAGAGCGCTCTGCCCTTTATACTATTGCTGGAAGCGAATCTCGCAGTTGTTCTAGGAATGACAAACAGATTGTGAAGTGTGATTATTGCGGAAAAGAACGTCACACCCGCGAAACTTGTTACAAACTTCATGGACGTCCTTCCAATGCTGGTCGTGGCCGTGGACGGGGTCGTTCCGGGGCTCAGGTGCACTTAAGTGAGGCCCCAGTTCAACAATCAGCCACTTCATCAGACTCTTTATCTGCTGCTGAGTTGACTAGTCTACGCCTCCTCTTAGCACATAACGTAGACAACCCTGGCACTTCGACCTCTAATTTCGCACAGTCAGGTAGTTATTTCAGTGGTTTATGCAAATCTTCTCGGCCGTAGATCCTTGATTCGAGTGCCACGCATCATATGACTAGAGATATTACATTTTTTGCTGATTATTCTCGTCCTCTTAAGCCTGATTGTGTTACTGTTGCTGATGGTTCTTTAGCCCCTATCGCCGGCCAGGGCTCAGTGTCTATTACCTGGGATATTACTCTATCATCTGTTTTACATGTTCCTATGGTTTACACTAATCTCCTATCAATTGGTTCTCTGACTCGTGATCTGAATTGCCAAGTGGTTTTTTTCCCATCTTATTGTATTGTCCAGGACTTGGCAACGGGTCGGGAGATTGGTCGTGGTAGACTAGAGGGGGGCTTATATCTGTTCGATTCACCACCATCAGCTCATCTTGTCACTCCAACTTCGTCGGCTACCCTATCTGAGCTCCATGTTTGGCATCGCCGTTTGGGACATCCACCGCTTGGAACTTTAATAAAGATTTTTCCAGATTTAGTTGACAAATGCAGTAGTCAAAATTTCTTTTGTGATTCTTGTGTTCTAGCAAAACAAACTCGTGTCACTTATTCTTCTATTAATAATAAAAGTGATGCACCTTTTGCTCTTGTGCATTCGGATGTTTGGGGCCCTGCCCGTGTCTCCTCCATTTCTGGTCACCGTTGGTTTGTGACATTTATTGATTGTTATACCCGCACTACTTGGGTTTATTTACTGCAACAAAAGAGTGATGTTTTCCAATGCTTTCAGCAGTTTCTGGCAATGATTCAGACACAATTTGATGGTAAACTTCGTATTCTTCGAAGTGACAATGGGACAGAGTACACCAGATCAGATTTTCAGGCTTTTTTACATGACCGTGGCATTCTCCATCAGACGAGCTGTGTTAATACTTCTGCGCAAAATGGTGTGGCGGAACGCAAGAATCGCCACCTCTTGGAGGTGGCTCGTTCCCTCATGTTTACCATGAATGTTCCAGCTCAATATTGGAGTGATGCTATTTTGAGCGCAGCTTATTTGATCAATCGCCTACCATCACGGATTCTCCAATATCGCTCTCCCATTGAGGCTCTTACTGGTTCCCATAAGTTTTCGGTCCCTCCGAAGGTGTTTGGGTGTGAATGTTTTGCTCGTATTGCTCACCCAGCCAGTAAGCTTGCCCCTCGCAGTATCAGGTGTATTTTTTTGGGCTATTCACCCACGCAGAAAGGCTACAAGTGCTATTGCCCTTCTACTCGGCGCTATTTTATCTCCATGGATGTTATCTTTCATGAGTCTCAGCCATTTTATTCACGGACACCTCTTCAGGGGGAGTCTACTCATGGTGAAGATGTGTCCTCTAGTTTGGATGTGATACCCTTGCAGGGGGAGTTAACTTCTGACATTTCTGGTAAAAAATCAGATGCTACAACTACTGCAAATACAGAAAACCAAGCCCCACCAGCAGCTCCAGTAGACTCAGCTAGTGCTAAAAATCCCGATTCTGTCAATACAGAAAATTCAGCAGAAGCCCCTCCGATTCAGGAATAGTTTCGGTACCCGATTGTGTTCCACCGACAGAATTTTCGTGAAGCCCCTTCTATCACTACTCTACTCTTCGACCAATCTCGTCCTGCTAGTCCTATAACCACAGTTCCGGGTAATGGCACCCCCTCTCAGAGTATTGATAATGATGATACAACTAATGACTTACCAATTGCACTTAGGAAAGGCAAACGTTCATGTACGCAGCATCCCATATCCAATACTGTGTCATATGATAGATTGTCTTCATCCTACCGTGCCTTTTCTTTATCTCTATTGTCCACAGCTGTCCCCAGAACATGGCAAGAGGCTCTGGCTAACGAAAAGTGGAAGGAGGCTATGCTAGAAGAGTTGAGAGCTCTTAAGAAAAATGGTACTTGGGAGTTAGTTCATCTTCCCCCGGAAAAAAGTACCGTTGGATGCAAGTGGGTATTTGTTGTCAAACAAATGGCCGATGGAACCATTGACCGCTACAAAGCTCGTTTGGTGGCCAAGGGGTACACCCAGACCTATGGCCTTGATTATACTGAGACATTCGCACCGGTTGCCAAGATGAACACTATTAGAGTTCTTATCTCATGTGCTGTCAATCTTGGATGGGACTTGCAGCAACTAGATGTGAAGAATGCATTCCTTCACGGAGAACTTGAAGAAGAGGTGTATATGGACATTCCCCCAGGTTATTCTGGCCCGGAGACAGAAGGTCGAGTGTGCAAACTCAAGAAGGCATTATATGGATTAAAACAATCTCCTAGAGCCTGGTTTGGGCGATTTCAAAGGGCTATGATTGTTTTTGGTTATACTCAGAGTAATGCTGATCATACCTTATTCATCAAACGATCAGGTACTCAGGTTGTTATTCTCATTGTATACGTCGATGACATTGTAGTGACAGGAAATGCTGCAGTTGAAATTTCTCGTCTAAAACAATATCTGGGGAGAGAATTCGAAATTAAAGACCTAGGAGCTCTTCGGTATTTTCTAGGTATCGAAGTCGCTCGATCTGAAAAAGGAGTATTTCTCTCTCAATTGAAGTATATTCTGGATCTTTTGTCTGAGGTTGGAATGCTTGGATGCAAGCCAGCTGAAACCCCTATTGAGGCCAATGGCCACTTGCAGTCAAAAAGGGGAAAGCCCGTTGATAAAGGAAGTTATCAACGATTGGTAGGTCGCCTAATTTATCTCTCCCATACTCGACCTGATATAGCATATGCAGTGAGTTTGGTGAGTCAATACATGCACGATCCATACTCCTCGCACCTTGACGCGGTTCATAGGATTCTTCGTTATTTGAAATCTACTCCAGGGAAAGGGATTCTATTTACACCCCATGGTCATCTTTCTGTGGAGTCTTACACGGATGCTGATTGGGCTGGATCTTTGGATGATAGACGATCTACTTCTGGTTACTGTAATCTTGTTGGGGGTAACCTAGTCACCTGGCGTAGTAAAAAGCAAGCTGTGGTTTCCCGCTCAAGTGCCGAGGCAGAATTTCGTGCTATGGCTCAAGGAGTTTGTGAACTACTTTGGCTTAAGACCCTTCTCGCTGATCTCGGAGTTGCTGTTCCACAGCCAATGCGACTTTATTGTGACAGCAAGTCTGCTATAAGCATTGCTCAAAATCCAGTACAACATGATCGCACCAAGCATGTGGAGATTGATCGTCATTTTATAAAGGAAAAATTGGACAACAACCTCATCAACTTGTCTTTCGTTGTCTCTAAAGATCAGCTTGCTGACATCTTTCGTTGTCTCTAAAGATCAGCTTGCTGACATCTTCACCAAAGACTTGAACGGGCGCACGTTTCATACCATTCTCTGCAAGTTGGGCATGTCAGATACCTATGCTCCAACTTGAGGGGGAGTGTTAAAGCCCCTTTATGTTTATTGTTAATGTTATTGGGCCTAGTTAGTTGGGCCTAGTCTATTTATCTAGTTGTCTTAGGGTTAAGGTCCATCTCTTCACTGTATATATATTGTATCTCTTTCTCTTGAATAGAGTAGAAGAAAATTATTCTTTCTCACAACAGCGGTTGATGTAGCTCTATAGTAAGCAAAGCTTTAAGCGAAGCCATTATCAATTGCCAGAGTTTAAAAGCAATAACTTCATAAATTTTTAATCCCCGATGCCCACACAGAATTACTACAACAGAAGGTTTTGTTCTGAAGCAAACCAAAGTCAAGGCCAAGATAACCAGATGACTAACCTTCAGCTGTGCATTTTCCTTCTTCAGCTCTGCAACTGAAACAAGCTCTCTTTCCAGGGCTGACTTTTCTTTCATTGACAATTCTAACTGAGTTTGAAGCACTGCATTCTTGTTACATTCATTTATTGTTGCCAACTTAGCTGCATCTAATTCAAGATTCATCGATTCTAATGTCTTCTGAAATTTTGAAATCTCCATCAACTTAGCTTCATCATTAGAAACCTACAGAGAAAGTGGCTGCCTCTTAGAAAAATATATGTGCCCGTCAGATAAAACTTCCAAATCCACATGGCACATACAAAATCTCACAAGTCTACATTTAATTATATACCCGTAAACGTTTTTCTAGATGCAAACGCCATGTAAGATCTTCCAACTGCTTCTCGAGCTTATTCTTAGCCATGCGCAAGGCACCCGCTTCATTAGCTTCCTATGACACGAAAATTAATGTACAACAAATAATTAATTATGCTCTATCTTGGAAAGAACAAACTCCAAATAAGCCTAATTAAGCTTACTTGCTTCAACCTCCTGAATTCCCTTCTAGCAAGTTTTCGCCTCCACAGACACTGTATTGCAATGATAGAAGCTTGATGATGCCTGAAAGCCAAGCGAAACCTGCGCACTCTCCATTGAGCCTAGCAATTGGGAGCAACATGCCAAGAGAAGGAAACAAACCAACATCAATAAACGTGAATTGTTTAGTAGTGACATAAAAACAATGATGGGACATTAAAAATGGTAAACAAAAGTGGAAAGCTTACAGATTTTCTTTTACAGTTTTAGTATTGGTAAATGAAAAGGGAAGCAACACCTGTGCATGTTAGTTCTCATAACACATATACCACCACTGTCTTCCAGATTTCACCTATACCTTTTGTTTTCAGTACTTAAGATTTGATTTTTACTTTATAATGACAACCCCAAATCTTCAAAAGCCTATGAGTATTGCCTTAAACATTGAAACGGTAATTTTATATAGGCCAGAGAGCAAAAAAAAGTTGGAATTACATTTAACAAAGTACTTAGCATCTCTATGAGAAAAGACATGACTGCTCTTACTCTAGTTTGAACCACACAATTTCATGATTAAGAGAGACCAGATAACCAGATCAAGTAGAAAGCCAAAAGCAAAGAATAGATTATGCATATGATCCACCCTCCCACAAAATAGTGCACTGTTATGGAAATGTTTTAGAGAAGCAAGATCGTACATGATAATGATAAATATAATTGGAAGTTTCAGTTAGCACGTCTACAGAATTCCTCATCACCTTAACCCATTATAAATTTTTGTTTAACATGCTAAACTAATAAATTACAACATAAAAGCTTGATATCATGTCAATAGGCCAGTTAGGCATATCATGTTGTACCACACGTGGGTTTCATCACAATATGATATCATGTAAAACATGTTAAGTCCAATGCACTAACATTGGCATCAACTAATTGATCTTCCACTGATTCTTCTCACAGTTTATTAACTGAACAAAGGCAAAAAATCATCAAGCCTTTAAGGAAAAACCCAGATCTGCCTTTGATCATAAGGAAAATAAGTCGCAAAGGGGAAATACAGACAGAAATGATCCATAATGTTCATATCCAATGTCCTGTTCACCTGAATCAGGGTAGCAGCTCTGTGTTTCTTTCCATACAAAAACTTTTGGCGTACTGCAAAACCACGGATACTTGACTGTATGGCAATGGCAGCTGCACGCTCTTTCACATAACCAGACCGTATCAGCCAGCCCCTGGAATACTTTTGCATAATAATTGCAGCCATTGTCTTCCGCTTCACTTCATAGAGCATCCGGGCAAGGCATCCTAAGAAATAAATAAAGCAATACTCATGAATACTGGGCAAAAAAAAGAATTGCAAACGGGCATGTTCTAATCAATGCTAGAAAAGTTCTTCCACAGAAACAAATTATAGAAGAAATGAAAATTGCACACTAACATTAAATACTCTAAGGTGTATGTTGAAATAAAATATCAACCTAAAGCAACTAGTGTCCTAAGCCAATGGATTTCCCTCCATCAGCCAAAATCTCTCAGGAAAAACCTTGCAAGATAAAGTACCTCTACAGTATGCTTGAAGATCACAAGCAGCAGCCCTGACCGAGACAAAATCCCTCCTTGCAATAAATGTACGAAAACGATGCTGGATGCATTTTGCAGCACTGTCCAGAACCTCAGCTCGCCGTGAGTCTAAACTACCAATTTGACCAGCCCTAAGAAACACCTTGGTCCTTCCAAGCTGCATCAACATTTATGATGCAGGGTAAAGAAACTGACTTGATGAAATATGTGTCATCCTACAAGATTTACACCAGCCACTCTCAACTCCATAAAAGCACTATTACTAATCCAAAAGAAATATACCTGAAAGTTTTCAAGCTTCAACTTCTGCAGGATATTTTGAGTGATCATCTTTTCATCATAACTGCAATGCATAAAAATGATGACACTGGAAGCATATCTTAAAGATACAGAAAGCAGGACCAAATGCTCAATAAAAACTTAGCCATGAGCAGACCTTCCATCCAGAAGATCAGGAGCTAGCAGTCCAAAACGATCCACAAATTCTGAATAAGACCTTCGAGTAGGATAACCAGCCAAACTTATGCGAACTGCCTCCAGAACACCCTGTTGAAAAATGCTCAAGAAACGGGGAATAAGCATGATATCATATTTCAACTATTCCATATTAATAAAAAGAACATAAGATAGGGAAGATTAGCCATTCATCAGATACCACGACCATAATCTTTATCATGGCATTTCAAAAATATAAGATGGCAACCATAAGATAGGGGAGATTAGCCGATACAATCACATCAAGATGAAATAATGACCAGATGGAGTTGACTAGTATCAGTCAACACAATCACATCAAGATGTGATAATGACCAGATGGAGTTGACTAGTATCAATACTATGTGCAACTAAAGTATGATTAGCATGCAAAAAAGTAACTAAATTCAGAATTATGTCTCATCCAGGAAATCTACATTGGCATACTGCTCATAGCCTGTCAATAAAAACTATTACACAGAGTCTACATTCAGGACAGTTGAGCTTCCAAACATTTTTGTAAGAATTAGTTGTGAGTCCGGTGAAATTTGGGTTTTAAATTTTCTAAAAGGATTAATTGCTAGTCCATCGCCTATTGTTGCTCAGTGATTCAGATTTGCATACTCTTCCACTCATGAAGGATTAGCAGAATTTCCAATTTTCATTGGAAATTAGCTCATAGGATAACCTCCCTCTTTGACCATCACAAAGAGAATGAATTAGGCAGTCTAATAAAGGCAATGCACCCCTTCTTTAATGGACATTGAGTTAATATAAAAGCAAAAACCAAAAAAAAGGACTATGAGGAAGCATTAGAACTATGCCAGTAGTGCATATGGTGATGCAGTGCCAAATGGAAGCACAAATAGTACTTCCCACCCAAGATAATGACCATTCTAAAGTGAAGAACAAAATATCAAAGCGTAGGAGCACAATCCACTCACCCCACAGCGTAACTGGTGCAAGATACTGAGTTTCTCAAACTTTTGTGGTCGATTCAGAGAGTTCGGCTTTACACAGCGTACATAATGAGGTTCTGTAGAGTTGAGGGTTTCCATAAGTGCTTGAAGTTGTTGCTGCACCACAAGCAAAAAAATTATTGATGTCCTAGTATATCAACACTCTTTTGCCCTTACCCAAAAAAAAGAAAAAAAACTCTTTTGTGTTCCTTACCCCCCCCCCCAAAAAAAAAACACTCTTTTGTGTTTGAAAATATCATTTTTCATTCAACAAAGGGTTTGATACCCAAGAAGATGAAAAATATTTATCCAAATGCCAGTATAACAACTCTCTAATGCGAGTATCCCATTTATCATTATGCTTTGTTTGGGAATATTAAGAGAAGGGAAAATGAGAGGTGGACGTGGAATACAGGTTATAGCTCACCTTAAATCTAGATGAAACAGAAGAAAATTTATAGGATGATCTCGACGATTCCTCGGGAAGAGAAGGGAAAAGACCAGCGACGAAGGGGCACTTGGAAGAGGACAAAAGATTGCAATGCTCAACCACGACATAATCTCGATTCTTCTCTATGAAGGTTTCTGTCTGGTATGTGACCTGCATAAGAAACAGCAGGTAAAAGGAAAGAAAAATCAAAACATCGCCAAACTAATTATAGATTGACAGGTCATCTTTGTCAAAATACATGCCTTTCCAGCATAGTGGGCAATCCTGAAATCTGTTTCCGAAAATTTGGTCTTTTCCAACCTTAGATGTGACCGAAAGTGATGAAACAGTTTGGTTGACAAGGTTTCGTGCGTCGACTTTGGGAACATACTGCACAAGAAGAGAGAACAACCATGAATTGCATGTACGCCAAATCCATGCGACCAATTTATATAGGGGGGAAAAAAATCTGTACCATGCTTCATCCAACAGAGCAATAATCCCGATAGGTTTCTGCAAGATCAATGGGACCAACAATAAAAAAGGTATGAAGCAACAATTTCTCACACACTACTGCCTTCAGATGATTTTTCGCTAATATACAAGGCACAAAAACTTTCACATTGGATCCAATAAGAAACTGTGCAAAGAAAGAGAACTTCAGATGCATAGTTGCAAATATGCTAGACCACTGTCCTCAATTAAAACTCATTAATGTGCCAATCCTAAAAGGTCTATAAAATCCACAATATTTTCACTTACTCATAAGCAACCAGAAAAACAACAGTGATGAGATTCTGACATATCTTGCAGACATATGAACCAAACAACACATCAAGCAGCGTGAGACTATTGAGATTTCAAGTTCGATCATCTCATTCCAACTTGATTTTGATCCTACAGCACAAGCAAATCAAGAATGGACAAAGGACTTTGACACAAGTTTTCTTCAATGTCTCAAGGAAACAACATAAAACCTCAATGGAAGGGTTCGCATTCAAAAGCACGGAGCTGCAAATGCCATGTATAAACGTGTTAATCTGTAGGGAGCCATGCTGAGGCACGTAATACACCAGTATGTAATCACAATTCCCAATTTGTTACAGAATGCTATCAATCAACTGACTAGAACGATCATCTGAAGCTGAAATGTATGTTTCATATTAGAAAGGAATCAGTTAATGGTTTTTAGAGTGCATTCCAGAGCTTCAGAGTATCTGAAATCCATGATAATGACATAAGAAACAACCTTCTCAATCAAATCCAAAACATCTTGGTTGTCTATAAATTCTATATAGCTCCAATTGATTTCTTCTTTGCTATACTCCTCCTGCTCCATCTTGAACACATGCTGAAGAAAAAGGAAAAAAATTAGATAGCATTTTGTACTAGAACTGCGTAACATTTTTCTTCAAAACTCTTATCTCACCTCATTGAAGTGTTGCTGAAGCTTTTCATTTGCAAAGTTGATGCAGAATTGTTCAAAGCTGTGGATGAAATGACAACCCGTGAATAACACTGAGTACCATGGGACAACGAAATGGATGCTAGGACAGGTATTGAAAGTCAATTTGTCACAGAAGTAACCAATTCAAACCAATGTTAAACAGAAGAAACACAACAAGACATATCATGATGGATCATTTCTTTATCACCAAAAACATAAAAAGCAGTCACCTTCATGAAATAAAAATGCAAAACAATACCATGCATACACCAAGTAAAATTTACACTTGGAAGTAACTGAATAGAGATAGTTGAATCAGCTATAAGGTTTCCAACCACATTTCTCTAATAAAAACATCAAATTCTGTTTTGCTTAAAAGTGGAGCAGTAACAGACTCATCTCATAGCTTTTCAAGCCACAGCATGCTTACACAACAAAATGAGCCAACACATCCTGTATCCAACCCATCAAGCATAAGCATAAACAGAGGTGCTAAGCACAAATTCAGAAATATCTCCACAGAATCTTCCACACCAGATTTACAGACAAAAGCATGTGGCTTAGTCTTGTGTGAGAGCAAATACAGATGATGCTCATAGAAAAATCTCTAAGATGGCATTGTCAATTGCTTCAAGTAGCTAGAAGGATGTGTGTTTTTTTTTTTTCTGACATAAAGGAATAAGTGAGAAGCTGGTTTCCTTCTTCAGTACGGTAAGAAGAGAGAAAATCAGAAGTAATAGCCATCAGGCAGTCACCAAATAGCCAAATCAGAAGTACAAACAACAATAGATAACCAATCAAGCAGTCACCAAACTCACTAACATAGGTCTAATTAAAAAACACTTAAAAAGGTGAAGAAACCTACCTATTACGCTCGAAGCATTCAAAGCCATATATATCTAGGACTCCAATTTGAACACGAGAATTTGGGTCTTGACCAACAGACCTGTTAATCTTATCAACCAACCTACACCAAACAATAAGATTTGACCATGGTCTTAATCAAGACAAGCAACATTACAATTAGAGAAGACTTTCCGAATGTAGCTTTGTCAATAAAATACCAGTCAAATAGCCGAGCATAGATTGTCTTTGCCAGTGCATCTCGACTGGCAATTGCAGCATTACAATCAAGGGCTTTTACAATGTTTCCTTCTCGAGTTTGAATTGTACGAGTTGATAGCGTTGCTAGCAAGAGGTCCACATCACACCTGGACAACAGTTTTTATCACATTCATTCAAAGATATGCATTATACAAGCCAACTCAATGAAGAATCAAAGCTAAGCAAACCAGCATCCAACAAAGGACAAGGCAAGGCATTAAAAACTATGGACTTCTAGATCACCTACATAAAAAGATTAGCAGCCATCTGCATATGGAAGCCAGATTTCTGATCCTTTATGACAGAAGAATCATGCTCTTTGCCTGGTGAAAATTCAATATTTCCCAGATGCAGAATCCCAGCCAATGTGCGAAAAATAGCTTCCTGTGAAAAGGATAAAAGTTCCTCTAGTAAGATACAAGAGTAGCACAAAAGTAGGAAAGGTATATCCATCGGTTTTTGACAAAAACCAGCCAACCTGATCTTCAGAACTTATACCAACAATATCCATCGCTCTTCTCGTCTTCAAATATTCATCTGCACTGCTCACTCCTTCCAGCTCATAAGTCTTACTTTGGTTTAAGTAGTGGAACATGCTCGGATGTCCCAACTTGTATATCTCTGCATCCTGCACATGTTTTCACATTGCCAAAGCTACATGTTCATAGGCTTCATTTGTACCAGGGTATGCACGAACTAATGGCACATGCATCCAGCTATTTGAGCAACCAGCTAAATATGGAAATATGCCACAAAATTGATCACATCCTGCTTCAAAATTTTGAAAAATTCCCTAACATAAATGATGAAACATTTTCCAGAACAAAATCATTGCAGAGATTTCGGCAAGTAGTATATATCAGTAGGTTTATAAATCAACAAATTCAGATGCAGAATAAAAGCAGGGGACTGACAATGAGACAACAGAAGAGGAGAAAAAGGGGAGGAGGAGGGAGAAGGACGGGGTGTACCCTTCCAGATGCGCATAACTGATAGAAGCAGTGATAGTTCCTTTCAGGATCAGTTATCTGAACAACCCGAGAACGTTCCAAAAGATAAGTTCTAATTGCGGCACCGGATATTCTACCGTTTGCATCGAACTGTATCTCAACAAACTTGCCAAAACGACTGCAACAATAATGGAAACAAATTACACTCTACTTGTTCAGATAAGCCTAATGATGACTAGCCCAATATAAACATAGACTTATCAATGACATGACCCAATCAAGAAGGCTGATCATCCTCTCAAACACTGACTGCAAAATATAGAAGATAAAAAGCCCCAGTTGTCTAGAAATATTGAGGCGGAAAAAAATATCAACGTGGGAAGATTTTAACCTTCTCAAAAGCATGTAGTGTGACCGTGATCTACCATTGGCCACCATTTCCCAAAAACACAACTACTTGGCTATATGACCCAACATCTCTTTCCCATACAGAGCAACCTGTTCTAACATCCAGCAAAATTTTAAAGGCAAATGCTTACCATGACCAAGTGCACTATATATTTACCCAGTTACCGCTCCTCACAGCCAAGATTCACGTGTTATCCTCCATACAAGGCCAAAACCCTTTCCTCCATGACTTAATCTTTAATATTCCAAGATTACCTCAAATATCAACCAATCCTCCCCCCATCCTTTCACTGATATTAATGTTGATATCACATGTTGTAAGGATTATTTTCCCCTTCTGGCATGTGCTACTGCTGGCATAATGCTTCAAGTATTTTCAAAGTAAGATGATAATGCAATTAGCCACAATTAGAATAGACCCATGCCATCATCTTCATATCACATGAAAGTTAACTCTGTTGATAAATGCTTACCTACTGTGCATTAAATATCTCTTTATAAAAGCAATCTAAATTAATCACGATACGTATTACTAGAATATACTGATAACTGCTGCACCTTCGTTTCCAAGATTTTTCTTTTCAACCGTGAAACTTTCAACTATGAAACATCTCAGTCTGTTTGGACGAAGAATTATGAAAACTCGACATAGAGACAGGAACTTCTTTGAATTATGCAAGAAAAATTAATGACCACCCGAAAGGACAACCACAAATATGTACTCACCCCTTGAATCATACTTAATACTTACTTACTTTTACTGAAAGATAACTTGCTACACAGACCTATTGCATATGTCTGTATACCTATGCACCGAAAGGTAGCTGTACTCACCAAATATTGCTACATGAGGTAACTGCCAGATAATTTACTCAATAATGAGTTAGATTTTGTCCACCAATTGCACGTAAATATGTCTTTGGTCGATAGATCTTGGATTAACAACAGTGAATAGACTTCGCTACATTTAACTTGAGACAACCCGTTCACCAATTATTTTCTCTTATTGTCCCTATGAGGTCCCACTGAAGTGTCGTCAGTGGATGCTTTTAAGAATAGGTAATTCCAGGGTTTATCATAACAGAGTACGCCATTTCCATCGGGGAAATTCAATATGAAGACTCACCTCATAGAAAGGCACTGGGTAATCTCCAAAAATAATGAAAACATATATGGAAGGGCAGGTTGTCAAGTTAATTCTTGCCACTTAATAAGCAAACTGGTAGAGTAAAATTGCCCTAACGAGCAGCTAAAAGCTTGAAAGCAGGTGATAGCAACATTGAAATAAAGAGAACCGGCACCCACCTAGAATTATCATTCCTGATGGTCCTTGCATTGCCAAATGCCTCCAATAGTGGATTTGACTGGATGACACAGAGTCAAGTGAGCAGAATGTTCATCCCCAAAGTAGAAAGATAACTAATATCCAAAATCTTCAAAAATTGTGATGGACATATATTAGTCAAATATGGAGATTTACTGGAACAGTTTTTCACAGAATGTTGACAAGCAACCCTTACTTCAAGAACTTGCTGCTCTACTTTTCGATCATCACCAGCACTAGCAGTGCGACCCCCCACATAAGTGAGGTACTGCATAATCAGTTTTGTTGTCTCAGTTTTTCCAGCCCCACTTTCCCCACTAACTAGTATAGATTGGCTCTTACCCTCATTTATCATTGCTCTGCATCAAGATGGCAAACAGCTAATTAGATCATGTTGTGAGACTAAGGAGAATACTCAATCAGACTAAATGACAAGCATCGAAAAATGGAGACACCTGAATGATGCATCAGCCACTGCAAATACATGTGGACTTAGCTGCCCAAAAGGAGCTCCCTTATACTGGTCCATCATATGCACATTGTAGAGATGGGGAAGCCTTGTAAATGGATTGACAGCTATCAAAATGCTTCCCGTGTAAGTCTGGTCAGAGAGGGGGGGAAAAAAGTCCTACTTATTAATAGTTTGCTGCATTTATCATACCTTGATATTGTTAAGTGAAGAGCTTTTACTCTAACTAAGAACTTTTCAAGTTAAGAAAATATTCAGCTACCAGAATAAACAAAATGAGCCACTGGTCTATATCCAGATTGCCTTTCGCTTGAATCACCACATATTCAGGAATGCGTTAAGACCATTATCACACGGCAACTTAGCTGCCGACAAATTAGTTATAGGTATAAGTCAAGTATGACGCAGGCAACATTTATTTTAACAAAGCAATCGGCATTTACGTGATGGCAACAATTAAGTCAAATATAGCCATTGCAACCCAAAAAAAAAAAAATCATTAACTCCAGAAATAGTAGTTGGATCTTTATCATTTACTGCTTCTTCCAAAAATATGAAACTACATCTAACCATAATCCCCACCTACCGTGTTCTCCCGTTTGTAAATGCTCTAAAAAAGAGAAGGTCGCTTTTCGACAGATGGTCAAGATTTTTAAAAATATCATTCTGACATTAAGAGCACCCCAGTGAGTAATTTACCCGGAAATCTTTATCTCAAGAGACTTCAATCACTCCATAATGAATATATTAGTAAACACAACTCCACCACTCTTATCAACTAATCAACCAACTCATCAAAACACGCATTGACTATGCAGAGTGCAATTCAACTCCACGCTAAACAGAATGCAGTACACGTCCACATTGATTGACTCACATATATATCATTCAGCTCATATCGTCTCTCCAGGTTATAAAGTACTTCAGGCTCATTCAAGTACGTCAACTTAGTCATGTCGTCGACTCCATTGTGCTCCTCGTCATCCGCGTCCCGAGGATGCAGCTTCTCCGGCAAAGCCAAAACCTAGGCAACACACCCACGCACAGAAAAGAACTCAACACCCCCCACAACCGAAACAACCACCAACAGACCGAACACAAGAAAAAACACAGACGCACGCGCCAAGAGGCCATGAGAATCACCTTTTTACCCGCAGAAGTCACAACTCGGACCTGCTTCCCCACGAAATCGGCGACCTCTGCAGCCACCCAAGCCGAATCCCGGTCCTCCGCCCATACCTTGGAGCCTTTGCGCAGGTTCATGATCTTCGGCTCCTGCAAAGATCGAAATCCCCCCAACCCCCACCCCATGTCAAGAGTCAAAACCCTAGTGAAACCGCACGAACCCTAGAAAACGGAGAGAACGACAAGAGACGAAGGCGCGCGCGGGATAGGGAGAGGACGTACAGGCATGCCTTCGGTTGGGGCGGCGAAACTTCCCCACTTCCCGCCCTGGGAAGGTGTCGCGAGGACCCGAGAACGAAAACCGCGAAACGTGAAGCGATCGGCAGCGGCTCCAACACGTCACCGCGCGCTGAGGGGCTCACAGCCCGAAGCTCGGTCGGGCTCGGTCGGTAGCGAGGAATTCGTTTGTCTCATCCATCTGGGTAAAATTTGAACGCACGCAGAGAGAGAGAGAGAGAGGGAGGCTTGCAGTGGACGTTAGCTTTCCCGGGATTTGGACTGTTTGGTTGATGGGAAAATGAGGGAAAGCGACGGGAAAATTCAAACGTTCCCTTTTTGAATTGGGGGAAAATTTCTCGTGAGGAGACCGTCTGCGATTCCCCTCTGTTTAAAAAAATTTTGGGGAATGGTGACGAAGATCGGGATTTTCCCTCCGGAAATTTGAAGCTCTGCGTCAGACCTCGTTCGGACAAGGCGCGGGCGAACCCGTCGCTGTGACGCTCCTGCCCCACTCCAGGGATGGAAAAAGTCAAGAATTTGCCGGCTCTTCTACCGTCCTTCCATGGCCACCCTCGTCATACCCCGTGATGAGAAGAAGTGAAGTATGCCGGGCCAGATTCGAACGTTTTCCGGGGCGTGTCTATTTCATCGGAAACTTCACCGCGAGGGAAAATATTTTCCGTAAAAATGATTTTTGAGAAAAATGGTTAATTTTCATTTGTTTTGTTTAGTGATTCGGGAAGAGCGATTTTCTTTTTGTCAGAAGGGGACGTCGTTTTTCCCACCAATCTAAACTTGTCATTTTCGATCCATAAAAAAAATATTTTCTATAGACTGATTAATTTTTCAACTTCCAATCATTGAAATATTGTGAAACAATTCCTTGGAAGACAGCTTTCTTTCGAACGAACAGGTCATGAGTTTGTTGTTCAACTCCGTTGGTATCAACGGGAAAAAATGATAAACTTTGACTTAATGTTGTAGTGTCATTTTTTAAACTTTTAATATGTCCAATATGACATATGAACTATTCATAAATGTTCAATCTTGTCTTCTAACATTCGATTTGTTTAATTTAGTTCATCAACTTTCCATAACAAAGTAAAATAAGTCCTTACGTATTATTCACAGATTTTCATTCCAATCAATTTCTCAAATAAAAAAAAAATGGCTATCTTTGTATTAGCTTTTTACATTTTTGGTCTATATATCTTAGCTTATTATATCTCGTGGTAAAAGTAGTCTTCTTTAGAGTTGTATCGAATTCATATTTCTGCCATTTAATTTCCTAATTTACGGATTTAACTAAAGTTAATTAGATATGAAATGCAAAAACTTGCAAAATTTATGTTGTGATATGTGCACTTGAAGTCGTAAAACTTGTCAACAAAGTACAATTGAGTCTTAAAACTTGCAAAAAGTATAATAAAATCCTAAAGCTTATCAAATTGGTACAATCAAGTCATTCCATTAACTTCGTCTAATTTGGCTAATAAAAAATGCTGACTTGGATTATTATTATTATTATTTGTACTATCCTACGTGGCCTAACATGGCAAAAATAATGTCGTTTTTAATCCAAATATGATTTATAGATTTAAAAAAAAATAGAAAGGGAAGATGAGGCAAACATCATCGCCCCACCATCGCTGGGAAGGCCCAGCAATAGTGGGGAATGGTCACTAGGGTCCAGTGACACTTGGTGACCGCAAGTAAAGGCCTGTAGACCCTTGTCCAAGTTTTGGTAGAGGTCACTGGCCCTTCCCGCTGATGGTGGGGTGGTGATGGCCTGTTTATTGAAAATTCAAATTTAGACCAAAGTGATGTCGTTTTAGCCACGTTAAACACCACATAAAGATAGAGCAAACAATAAAAAAAAGGGGGGAGGATTTTTTGCTAGCCAAATTGGTTATAATTAAAAGAGTGACTCGATTGCATTAATTTGATAAGTTTTAGACTTGATTGCATCTTTTGCAAGTTTTAGAATTCAATTACACTTTCATAATAAATTTGGAGACTTTTAGTGCACATATCCATTTTATGGATCTAAACAAGTAGGAACGAGTTTTAGGCTTATATAAGTAGAATTATCTATGGATAAATTAATTTCATTAAAAAGCCCTTATGAAAACAGCTATTCTTAAAACAGCAAGCAAATCGGGTAGACCCCAACTGGAAGATGCTAGATGAACTAACAGCAAGTGAGATAAAGAAAGCAGCTAACCATATGTGTAAAACCTTATCGCTCCGATATAACTCTAAATGAGGTTCTATTTTTGCTGTTTTAGAGACCATAAGCTAAAGTATACTAAAAGTAAACTATTGTAATATTTAGGAAAATTTACCAAAAAGTTTTAAATCTATTGCGTTTATGCCAATTCAATTTTAAATCTTTTAAAAGTAAACTATTGTAATTTTTAATGGAGTTTATCTAGCTAATTTTGATAGAAAATCATTGACGTGGATGTCGGGCATTCTAATTGGCACGATCGACGCCAACATGAACATTTTAAATACTACTTTTTGATCTTTCTTTTTGGTGTTTGTTTTAACTTAAGGACAATAAAATGTGAAAAAGTTTATGACTCAATTAACACAGTTAAAAGGTACAGCTTTGAATTGACCAAGTGCAATAAATTTAGAATTTTTTTGTTAATTCTCCCATGGTATTTATAGACAAAAAGGTTAAAAAGGTAATAAAGAAATTGCATTTTTTTGTTATGTGAAAAATAGATTGAAATGAAAAGATACTTCGAAATTTGGGTAATAGTGTATTGAAAAATTATGAATAGTACTGAATGATTGATTTGACTTTGCTATATTGGATGAATTGAAAGTTAAAGGACGAACATTCATTGACCACATTACATAGATTAAAAATCCAATGACGATATTGCAAATTGAGAAGTACTATTGGTATCATTTTCTCTTACCTCATCTATAAATTTTGTCAAGCTGGCTCATTCCACCAAGGCTTTTCGGTCCCATTTGACTCATTGGCGTTGTGGCCCGCCAGGCCTACAACTAGAAGTCATCGCATTATATGCGTGTTGTGTGATCACTCGTGGGTTCCATTCTACCAAATAATTTCTGACATATGCTGAACTTGATGTAATGATGCTAAGCCTTTCCGCTACTTGGCGAGGACTTAACCGATTGATAAATCATTACTAATTAAATGATCTATTGACCGTTGTTTAGCAATGGGGGTGTGACATCTGGGTTTAAAGATCTTAAGGACACACAACTGCGCAAGTCTGACATATTTAAGATCTTAATTGCATTCTACCGAATAACAATTGGAAATTTGACGATTCGATTAACTATATTTGTTGTTGCCCGCAACCTAACAATTATTAAAGACGGGGGGTAACGATTATCTTGAGTCAGAGTACACTTTAGGAAATTCCATCAAATTAAGATCAAGATCAAATTTTCTTTTATGTCAATCACGTTCCGCGTGGCAAAAAATTCCAACTCCATATCTGAAAACTTATAAGCTTTTATTACTAGCTTCGTAACAAAACAAAATTTTGGGTTGGTCGTCATCATATGACACGTGAGTGAGAAAATTGTTTATAAAATCATAATATTATTGTACTTTTGTCAATTCAATTTTAAACTTAAAATTGTACCAATTGAGTTCATTCGGCCAATATTAGCTTAAATAGTCGACGTGAACGTCTACAATCTTATAAGGCTCCACTGGCACTAAAGAGGTAAAATGACATAAATAGGTTAATTATGAATTTTGGCTCGATGTGTAATGTTGTTCTCGAACTTTTAATTTGTTTACCTCTTTCGATGTAGTTCTTTTGCTTATTTGAATGACAAATCATGAGTCATTAATGACATGCATTATTATATGTTAAGCTGGATAGTTAAAAATAATCATTCAACACATCCATCTTTTTATCAACCTATTTTAAAAAATGAAGAAAAAGGAGTTAACGTGTCCATTGTTATTTAATAACATGGATTACTATAGTCTAATTTGAGATGAACATTTGACTTGGCTTGTTAGCCACAGTTCAAACTTAAGGGCACATGATTTATATCAGCAAATTTCTCTAACTTGAATTAATGAAAAGACTACATTAAATATTTTTCATATAGTATAGGGACTAGATTGGACATTTATAAATAGTTTAGGGACTACGTTGAACAATTAAAAATTCAAGGATGACACTAAATATCAGACCAAAGTTCAAAAATTATTTGTGTCATTTTCCTTGATATGGACAACAATGTATGCAGACTATCCAATTTTGTTTGGTTTGGATGTTGCAGTTACAAACTAACATGCAAATACCATTTATTGTGGGAAACAAATTTTTATAGTTGTGGGACTCACATTGGAATTTAATTGGGGGTGAATTATGGTTGATGGAAATTATGAACCCCCACTGATTTTCGCTCTAGCTTGGTGTGTGAACATATTTATGTGCACAAAAGAGTTGTTATCTCTCTCCAATATGGAAAAAAAAAAACAATCAACATTTACGGATTAAGTACTTTATTTAGTTTCTTACTTAGGGTGCGTCTCGTTGGGCGAGAACTCAACGATAAGTGACAATATTCTTCGGAAAATCATTTTCCAGAAAAATGGTTAGTTTTTCTATGTTTGGTGATATGTGGCCGAAAACATTTTTCTATGTTTGAATCTCATTCGAATATTTCAATTTCATGGCTTTGTTTGAGACAAAAAAAAAAGAATCGATTTTTTTAAAGTAAATTCCTATTTGTATTCTTTTATTTAATTTTTTTACTTTTTCTCTGTCGATGGCCAGCCAGAGCGACGACTGACCATAGGTAGTGATGAGCTTGTCCTTGTTGGCCTTGGACAAGCTCGTCCTCGCCTATGGCCCGATTGCTAGCCGTCGCTATGGCCAAATTGTGACGGTTTGAATTTTTATAAGCAGATTAGTAAGTGTCAGGCTTGGATCATTAGGAATTATGCCTTGGGGATTTATGGACTATAGTGAGGCAGGTTATTCAAATCAAGGGTGTAATTTTGGGCATGACAATTTATATAGGACCACTAGTGAAATTTTATTTAGACGGTTGTGCACAAGATCGATTCGGGTACGAATTTTAATGGCGGTTTGGGCACGAAACCCCCCCAACCGAACCACTTACTTAACCACAAGATTGAGGTTGTGACTCTATCCCGTGCCTTGCCGAGCTCATGACGGCGGCGATGGTGGAAGTTGCCACCTCGAGCTCCTTCCCGTGCTCATCTCACACTCAACCCCACCGTTTTCCTCTTCGCCCGACCGGCTCGCCCTCCCGATTCCTCCCTCGGATCGGGTGCGACGCAAAGAGAGGAGAAGAAGGGAGCCAAGCTTCAGCTCACAGTGATTCAACCTCTGTCTTCATGGTGCTTCAACCTAAGGCGACTAGAATACTAGCTCTCACCACCAAGCTAATTATTGATTGCACATTGGGTGGATTTGGCGCGGTCTAGCCGTGGGTTCTGTCGAGAAGGATATGGGTTGCGTGGCCCGGCGCACGGAATTGCATGTTGGTCTAGCTGGTTAGATTTGAGTCATCTGGTGATGGGTAGTCGGGAAATGAAGGTCGCATGAATTTTCTGTTCACTAGACAATGTTTTCCATTAACTAATTAATTTTCGGCAAACCAAATGAATGAAAGTCCAAAAAATCAATTCCTGACGGATACTTTCACTGAAACAGACCCACCCTTAGTTTTTTTTTTTTAATGACTCAATGTGATGTATCTTCGTGGGGGGACTAGATCCAGTAGTTCACTTAGATAAGGGGATGACACTGGAAGAGCCACGCATGAAATTGGGCGACGAACACTTGTAAAGGCTAGCTCTGCAATACTCCGCCTGTCCCTATCTCTCACCCACACGACACGCAACCCTTAAGTCTCTCCTATAGTTTGATTGGAGGTTCTATGTGCCATTTGAAGTTCATGAGATCAAAACTTGGCTCTCGTCTTCGTCTCTTTCATGAGATCAAAACTTGGCCGGAGACCTAGTTTCACTAAAAGACGCGACGAGCCTTACAACACCAGCGAAGAGAATGAGCAATATGGAGAAATACATAGCCGACATAAAGTCGAAAGTCGGCACGCACCCGCAGTTGGAGGAGAGCGACAGAATGCTTCACAAGAGCGGATGATCCTGACTTGTGACCACAATGTCTTGGGGGACATGATAGTGAGCGAAAACGAGCATCCGAGGAAGAAGATTAAGGAAATCGAGAATAAGCTTGGGAAGATTAATGTTGCAAATAAAGGGGTCAAGCGAATCGGTTGAAAAGAAGGAAAGGAAAATGGACACCGGATTTATGTGGTTTGATCCGAATGTTGGCCTGGGCATCCTGGAAACTCGCCTTTTTGGCTGCCGGCGTGTCCAAGAACCGTGCAGCCCATATCAGTTGAATTTGAAGAGCGAGCTGGAGAGAAATTAGATGAGGATTCTGGAAAACAAGGGTGGCTTGGGAGGTGTAGAGACAGCTATCTGCAAGGAATCATCCAAGTAAAAGAGAATAAACTCGCGGGGATCAAGCGAATGATAGGTCATACGTGGTCTGTAAATGCTACTACTACATCCTAGGATTGACTAAGTCTCTAAAGAAAGTTTTGGCACAAATCGATCAGCTTGTGTAGTGATGGCTGTGGAACAAGTGAGTCTACTTCAAATATGATCTTGTACAAGCATCTGCTTTAATATAGTGTAATTGCTTAGTGTAGGGCTTCTGGTTTTGTTTTTCTGTTTATAATCTGCTAGCTAACCGGTTAAATCCGAGCAGCTCGGACCGCCAAAAGGCTTTTTTTTCCGTAGATTTCCTCTCTTGGCAGCATGTATTTTTGGGCAAAATGCTTGACGTATGAACAGTTGACAACTTGTGGATTAGAGAAAACGAGATCAAGAAAAACTCCCTTCGACGCTTCTGAGGGATGAAATTAAAGGCAAGATTCAGAAACTGAGTACATAATACTGTCACAAACACACGACACGAGTTTACGTACAAACTATCACTGGCTCTTGATTTTCTCTTTTCCTACACCGACAGGCTCACCTGGAAATTCCTTTATTTCGGCCCTCATCGCGCTGGCGATGATATCTTTCTTCGGCTTATGCATTTCCATTTCTGCCATCAACTTCTCGCGAGCCAAATCCGACATGTCATGGGTCGCTTCCAGTATTCCCCGCTCAAATTCTTCCCTCAGCTCTTGCTCCGATCTCCGCTCCTTTCTTTTCAGCTTCTTCTGGATTATGATCCTTGAAGTGCCCGCCACAGTCGTCCAACTTGAGCTTTGGAGCTTAAGATACATGTCGGCTAGGCCCTTTGCCTTGTTGTTGGAGATGAATTCTTCATCGACTGCATCGGGCCTTAATTCCATGCATCCTGGTGGATTTGGTATCCCGATCCTGTCTGCAACTTGGACCAAATGGTAGCTTGGCCGGACTATGTCCTCGTTCCATTCGGGTGGTGTGCTATGTATCAGAAGCATCAGATCTTTGTGAGGATTGAGAGATCTCTCCTTATCCAGCGATTGGTAAATTATCGAAGGAAATTCCTTTAGTCTCTCTCCTGCTTCGATTTCCATGATCCTGACCAATCCTCCTTCGAACAATTCCGCTGCCGCCTCTCTCGGCGTCGACTTCAGGACCCAGTAAAAATTTTTGCTTCCTTCTCTAATTATGCTTATGTTTTGCCTGGTGATTCCTGGTGGGTTCTGGTTTTTTTGGAGCTCCAGATAGCGTGACCGCCATCTGTAGAACGACGTCGGCAGCCGGCTCTGGATATCCTTCTGTATTTCCTGTGGAAGAAAGTGCTGCATATTGAACACAACAGCTCTCCGTCGCTCCTCCGTAAGGATCTGATGAGGCTTCAGCTCTGGCGACTTGTATCGCCTCGTCTCCGAGTTCTCTCCAGGTTTCCTCTCATTCGTGGCATTGCTATCGATCTTCCTTCCTAGGCCATCTGCGAGATCTTCGAGAGCATCTTGCATGCGTTTGACGCTAGCGGCAAAATGAGAATCATCTTCGGGACAGTGGAACACGTCCGACAGCACTATTTGGTTCAGATGTTCGACCATTTTCCTGACGTGATAGAGGACGGCATTTTGATCATCGGGCGGGTTTAGAGCGTTCAGCACCAAGATTACTTGCTCGGCCGCTCGGCAAAGTTCCTTCTTGCCGCGTGATTTGATTGCATCAATGAGATTGTTCGCAATGGAATCTCCATTTGCTAACTCCCTCAGGTACTGGAGCTTCTTTTCATAGCTCAGATTCTCCATATTGTTCGTTTCTTCAGCTTTCTGCTTAGTTATGATATCCAGTATCAAATTTCACCTGCAACATTCAAAAACTACTAAATTACTACGAATGAGGATTGATTCATCGCTTCAAATCTCTTTTTTATTTGTGGTTGATGATCTTCCTTTTTGATCTATATCCAAAGTTTTGCCTTTACAGATTATATTCATTCAAGGTCCAACACTCCTTTGGTTTTAACTTTGGCTATGATAAAACGGATCTCCGGCATCGACACTTTCTCAAGTCTACCACGCTCATCAGGCCAGAAATTTGCATAATCTTTAGAGGTCGTCAACTCTTCATTATGCCCATCTTGTCCTTTATTAAATGTCCTTAGAAAATTCAGAAAAGTAAGTTTGGTAGCCAGAACTAGGAGTGAGCAACCGGGGAAGTTCAATCTAAGAATCGGACGAAACCCACCTTACCCGATAGATTCGAGGCTGGTTTTGGGAAGAACCGGTCTGGTTCTTGGTTCATAAACCCTAGAACTGGCCATTGATTTGTCCGGTGCTCAGTTCTTATGTTAGGACTGCCGATCCGACCCTAGAATCGGCCAAGGGTCGCATCGCATCGCCTTAAAACCGGCCTCATGTACCTTGGTAAATAAAAATAGCGAGATGCAACACGAGGGAATGCAACCCACGACTTCCAGTTTGAAAGTAGACGCACAAGGCTGCTAAACTAAAAAAGACATTGCTAATCATAATCCACAACCAAGAATAACCAATCAATACGAAAACCAGACTTATAGGGTACGTCCTACGTTCCGGTCTTGGAGCCGACACATTTGGGAACCTATCACCCCCGGCAAGAATCTCGTTACAAGCACTATCATGCAGCTATAAATGTCCATCATTATTCGCAAATCACTGGATCATCATTATTTGCAAATCGTTGGATCTCAATCACAATTGAATTCGGGGATGGCAAGTAGGACAAGAACCAAACCTTCTTCGTTCGCGATCCACAACAAGTCCCCCTCGGGAGTGTAGTAAGCGCCCAAGGAACAGAAACTTAACAGAAAGAGCAAATGGGACGGGGTTTGCGAAGGAGATTTTGTATCAGTAAAGAGAGGCGAGCGTGCCTTTCTTCTGCTTCACCTTCTCTTAAATAGCAAAGGATGGTCTATGCTTTTTCTTTTTCTTTCTTTTTTCTACTCGTGTTTGCGAATGAGAAGAGGAATTACGCACGAGCTGTTTACTTGGTAGAGATCTATGATAAGTGAAAATAATTGCAATGTACACACACTGAATTTTGGCAGACAAATCTTTTTGGCCGGGGTGGTTTCCTTTTTGCTGGTTAAATGATCTCTGAATTTTGATCAGATAAGCAACGTTATTCATGAAATTTTAATTTATTTAATATAATCCTTGAGCATTAGTTCAATGTGCAATCTTGTTTAGCTTATTCAACATGGTCCTTAAACTTTTGGTACATATTTTATTTAGTATCTAAACTATATGAAAACGTTTAATGTTGTCCTGAAGCGTGAATAATTAAAAGGACAACATTAAATATTTTCATATAGTTTAGGGATTAGATTGAACATTCGCCAAAAGTTCATGTTCACATTGGACAAGTTAAATTTAGGGACAATATTGCACATTAGGGCTAAAGTTTATGGATCATATTGAATAAATTATAAGTTTAGAGACTACATTGCTCATAAATTGTTCATTGCTCGATCCCTTTCATAATCTCAGCAACATTTTTTTTTCTGGCTTTTCATTTTATCTTCTGCGTATATTGGACGTCTATACGAGACCTCCATTTCACGTCGGTTTCCTTTATTCTTACATGTATTTTTGGAGAAAGGTGCGAATATCCATTTAACAAAAAATTTCTTCTATCAATGGTCCAAATGTTTTCTAGAATTGAGGGAACACCGCTTTTTCCATACGCTACCAAACAGAGAAAATTTTTGAGCAAGGATGGTCCAGGTTATTCTTTTCCCCCCCACTCCTCATGTTGATATTCAAGGAACCAGGAATCGAGAAGAGGCATGCGAGCAGCAACTGGAAGGCCTTTTCTGCCATGGGAAAGTCCTCTGTCCCATCGTCATTTTCATTGGACCTGAGCATGTTCTTAAAAAGCTTAATGGAAAGCTAAAACCGGAGTTTTCGTAAGATTTTTCAATATTTCCCTCCAATCAGGGAAAGAAAAAATAATATGATAGGAACTGGGGTTGAGGGTTGGCCTTGGACCGACATAAAATAATTCTCGAAATTTGCAGCCCGTCCTGACACGAGCCAGGCGAAAACCAATTACAAGACTCAAGAGGAATCATCCTCGCTCCTCGCTTCTCAATCCTGGTTAGATTTTAGGGTCTTGGCTCCTCCTTGTCCCCTACCCCCCGTCTTCGTTTTCGCACCAACCTTTTTGGCATTGACCTTCCCCTCACCAGAAGCTAGTATTATTCCCCTTTTCTATTCGGACGCAGGCCCGTCTGTTCATGGACTCCATGGGACTGCAGGACCCCCTCCCTTTTGTGCTGGGGGAGGGGGGGTCCTGCAACAGACGGGCATGTGTCCGAAGAGAAAAGGGGATCCTGCAATCCCCCGGAGTCCATGAACAGACGGGCATGTGTCTCCCTAATAATGATAGCACTTTGAAAAAAGTGGCTAAAGCCATGTGGGGTATCACGTGTCCCCAAGAAAGGGGCGGTTGAAATCTTGCTAGCTTTGGCTAAGGTGAGCACACGTCGCACTGCGTTGTGATCACTCGACTTTGAACACTATAGATCAGGGTTTAATGGGCTGCCATAGAGTCAAAGCTATGAAAAATTATGAAAATTAGAACACCGAAAGCACATTAAAGAGAGGAGATAACTTCACATTAATTATTGACAAAGCAACTAATCACTTTGCCAAGGAACTAGTTGGTGGTAGATAGGGGTGATCGGTTCCCGATCCGGTCCGGTTCCCCTCGAGAATCGAGAACCGGACCGGTGGTCCCGGTTCCCTATTTGCCGGAACCGGGAACCGGACCGATGGTTCCGGGAATCGAACCGGACCGGACCGGACCGACGATCCCGGGACCGGACCGAACCGGACCGACTCCGACTGGACCGGAAAAAAAAAATCCAAAATTTTTCATATTTGTAACACTAAATTGAAAAAAATAAATAAATAAAAAAACAAACGGTCCGATCCGGTCCTATACCCCGGAACCGGGAACCGGACCGCCCGGCCACCGGTTCCAATTTTGGGGAACCGGGAACCGGACCGGGACCCCCTAGAACCGGGAACCGGACCATCGGTCCCGGTCCAGTCTGGGTGGTCCTGGTCCGGGCGGGACAATTTGCACACCCCTAGTGGTAGAGGTGGAGTCGGGATTGTGTCAAATTATAAATGGACAGAGCAGAGCCACCGTTTAACCGTTTACAGTTCATTTATTGCAATAAATTTAGTGACTTGTATACAACTCAACACATACCGAACTCATAATCGGCCTAATTCATATTTCTAAAATACTTCAGCTATATTTGATGGTTTGGATTGAGTTTTGATAGGATAGTTTGTTATCCTATCCGGTATCTGGGATGTCCTCCGGACCGGACAAAGCTGGAGACGTCCGGATAAAATGCTGGATAAAAACTGCAGGGAAGGGAAGGGAGGGGGGGTTTTAAACCCCGGTTGGATAAGAATATATATTTTTTTTTGGAAAAAATATTAACAAAAGTATAAGAGATCGTAGGCATCTAAGCAAACGAATCCAACCGGTCAGAAGTTTTCTCATAGGCATGGGCATCACTCGTTCTTTGAGGTGCCCTCTGGTGGTTTCAAAGAAGTTCTCTTGATCATCGTCTCTTGTTGAACTAATGGAAGCAATGCTTTCACCATCTCAAAACTGTGGCCCCACTCCCCCCCTCCCTTGCTTTCTGCCGCACTACCTCATCGACACAATGACCAATATCTTTTTGGACAAAAACAGGACTCCGTCAGGATGCTAATATCCCGACGGAGGCACTGGCAGTCTCAACGGAAAAGGGGAAGATGGTGATGAAGAGCCTACAAATCTGCGATATCGCTGACAATTCGAATCTCGATCAATTTGAGGCGATACAAGGACAATTCTAGGGGTTGCCTGAAATTTCCCGCTCATTTTCTTTGTCATGATCTCACAGTTACCGATATGTGTTGCCGCTGCACGGCATTGTTGGTGGTGGCCATTTTAGATTGCGGTCGTAGACATGGCCATCGTGTGAGGCGCTGGCCGCAATTCCTAGATCAAAGGTTTTTCCTTAGCTTTCATTTAATTGAATTTTCTAATTTTTAATCGGGTCCACCCCTACAATTATTGAAACACTCCATATTATAAAGTTTTGACAATATTAATTTTTGTGGGTCTCACCTTATTTAAGGCATCCTTTTTGTTTGGTTGTAGTGTCCCATTTATTTTTTCTTCTTTCATCTTTTGTCGTGGGTCCCATTTTCCTCCTCATTTTTACTTCTCTCCATTCCCTCTTAATTTTGATCATGGTTCAAGAGTAGTCTGCCTCTCTCACATGTCAAACAGGCCATGTCGCACTCATTAGCTTTTGAATCTTGAATGGAGTTTGAGACCCGGAAACACAATAGACCTAAAGGCTCTTGCATCGAACTTCCTTACGGCCCCATCGCATAAGGACCGGAACTTGAGGGTTTAGTTTGCAAGTAACTCTTCAGCCCTCTCAATTGCTGGCAATGGTAGCTCGTCAACTGAGATCAGAGTTGAGGTAAGAGAGACCACGGGATTGAGGAGGGGGTAAATCCTCACCAATCTTGAGGATGGGATTGCCGTTCTTGAAGTTGTCATTATGGGTTAGCATAAACCACTTAGTGAGAGTAGGGGCAGATTCAAGTTATGCATTTGGCGGCTGGTAGGTGATGTTGAGTTGGCGATCATGGTGACAATGGAACCAAGAAGACGAAGTTGGAGAAGCAAACATTGCCGATGAGCTTAATGAGGATTTGGGTGAGGGCTTCAACTCATGGATTTGAATCTATAATGGTTTCTCTCATTTTCATGTTCGACCATTCGAATAGTTTGATGCGAAATGGGATAATGAGTGGCACAGAAAGCGAAAAGGGTGGAATGGGGGGTCAAGAATGATGAGATGGATTTTTTTATTAGCTATTTAGTTTCGAGTTGAAGAAATGTAGATGAAAGATGACTAGTAGGGTGAGGAGGAGGTTTTTGCAAATCTAGGGTTCAACTCCGTGAGTTGCTTGTCTCGATGAGACATTTATTATTATTATTATTATTATTATTATATGTGTCGGGCATATGCTGGGGTGTAAAAAAAAAGTTGTCTATATATGATTAATATGAGAGGAATGTTTTAGGAAGAGGTGGCCTATAGAAATAAAAGAATAAATAGAAAGTGGCAACTCGAGAAAAGAGAAAAAGGTAAAGCAATGGAAGAATGCTAAAAAAGGTGGGACCCCAACAAATGTTAATATTTTCATAACATCGCAATAGGGAGTGTCCACCTTATCCTATCCTATCCCAATCAAAGTCTTGAAGACTAGATGCGGCATTCATATTTAATCTAATCTATAGAAAAGCCCATACTCAAATTATTGTGAGAGTGCGAAGTGAGCGAGCATGAGATTGAGTGAGGGTGAGAGAGAATAAAAATAAAGTGATGAAGGTGGGTTAGATCTAATTAAATTGTAAACTCATTTATGACTAATTCTTGATATAACAAATCAACCCATCATATATGGTTAAGAAATGAGTTTATCTCATTTTGACGAGTGGATGGACATGTATCGTCTTGTCATCTATCTGTGTTAAAAAAATAAAAAAAATATGATTGTTAAACTCTATCTTTTAATCCAATTTTTAAACTCTATTTATTTTGTGAAAAATAAATAATTTGAATTTTTTTTCTAAAACATGTTCACTTATTGACTTTCATTAGCGATAATAATTTACGTCTAGATATTTTTGTGAATGATGAAAATATTTTTGGTTCATTGATTTTTGCAAGTGAAACAAGTGACCATATTTTTTTTATAAAAAATATTATCCAAATCATTCATTCTCCACGAAATAAATAGTTAGAGCCTAAAGATAAGGATTTGTGGAAGGAAATTACATATTATCTATGCATCACAATGAAGAGTAAATGGCGCTTTACAAGATAAATATCTATTGTAACAAGATATTAGAACATTAATTACAATCAATTGCGATCAATCAAGCATATTCACAGTTATGGAAGGGAGATACGGAGGATCTCCTAATTATGTCTAATATTTTCTTAAACTCAAGTGGAATCACTTATTATCTCTAACATCCCCTCGAAATCAAGGCCATCCACAGTATTTCCGTTGTCGTATTTGGAAGAGCATGTTATTTTACTTCCTCACTAGTTCTTTTTTTTTTGTCAGAACTTCGTCACTAGTTCAGGCGATGGCAGTTCTTTTTTTTTTAATACTACATGACAAGATAAGTGAGTTGCCTTTAAAAAAAAAGGGGGGGGGGGCAGCAGCCTGATTTAATGAGGTTTAAATTTGATAATACTAGTTGATCCTTCGATGGTTACGCCCACTTTAGCTTTAGTGATTGTCTCATGCACAGATGTTAAATCCAACTTAGGACGACCACTGTCCTTTTTTTTTGGGGGGGGGGGGGTGTTTAGGGTGTTGTCGCGACCCTCTAAAAAAATTTTAAATTTTAAAAGGGGTTAACGGATTATTAGGTTAATTAGATTTAACTAACCTAACGCGGACCCTCCCAAACCCTACCGAATCGCAACTTTGGTTTTTGTTTAAATGATTTTAAAATTTGGAGTCGCCACTAATCGTTCTTGGTAGGTCGATTAGAAACCTAAATAAATTAGCGGGAGAACTAATTTATTCCTGCGAACCAGAGATTAGGAGCTCGGGGACTTGGTTACACTAGTTAATTAAAACTAATGCCCTTTCGGTACCTTAATTTCATGGATATCCTAATTCGGCAACTCAGGCTTGGTTTATTCCTAAGGCTATAGTAGGGTATTCTCTTTTGTGTTTTCACTTTTTAAATAGGATGCATGGATGGTATATATTTTTATTTGTTATATTTTTTTAAGTGTTAAAGATTCCCTGAAGCCGAAAGAAGGAGTGTGTTAACGACTTCTGTGCAGTATTACAACCTACTTATCTTTTGGGTCTGATGATTCAAAAATTAAATTATAGGAAGTACATGACAGTGAATAAACACCTCCAATGGGAGGCCTAGCATTGGCTTGGCTCTTCCCTTTGGGATTTAAGGTACAGGTATTTAAGTTGCAAGTATTTAAACTACTGTAAGTAAAAACCTCCAATGGGAGGCTAAGCATTGGCTTGGCTCTTCCCTTTGGGATTTAAGGTACATGTATTTAAGTTGCATGTATTTAACTACTGTAAGTAAAAACCTCCAATGGGAGGCTAAGCATTGGCTTGGCTCTTCCCTTTGGGATTTAAGGTACATGTATTTAAGTTGCAAGTATTTAACTACTGTAAGTAAAAACCTCCAATGGGAGGCTAAGCATTGGCTTGGCTCTTCCCTTTGGGATTTAAGGTATAGGTATTTAAGTTGCAGGTATTTAACTACTGTAAATAAAAACCTCCAATGGGAGGCTAAGCATTGGCTTGGCTCTTCCCTTTGGGATTTAAGATACATGTATTTAAGTTGCAGGTATTTAACTACTGTAAGTAAAAACCTCCAATGGGAGGCTAAGCATTGGCTTGGCTCTTCCCTTTGGGATTTATGGTGCAGGTATTTAAATTGCGGATGGACTTTGTCCTCTCCATTCTGGGGTATGAATTCTTTAAAATAAAATACAACGAATTGATTCAACAATTTGAAATTTGTGCGCGCTTGAGGACTCCTCCAAGCCGATTTTGTGCTTCCATAGGGTTGACCATTGATATAAAGCTGCGGCTTCCTGACATAAAATAGAGTGAAATGTCAGTATACAAAATATGTGCTAATCTGCACCTAAAACCAGAAGAGTGGAAAGAGTACTTATCTCCCATTTTTTTTGGAGGGATTTCTATAATTGATTTTCGCTCTCTATGTTCCCAATATAGAGAGTTTCTTTTGAATTAAGAGGGACTTTTAGTCACAGATCAGTTGAGAAATCGGTGGACAGCTTAGGAGCTTGTCTGGGCCGATTTTTGCATATCTACGAGATTTTTGCTGTTGACGTAGAGATATCCTTCTCCTGACATAAAATATGGAAAAAAAAAGAGGAGATGGAGAAAGTGTATACAATTTGTGCTAATTTGCAAGTAAAACCATAAACAAATGAATAAATAAAAATACTTAGCTCGAATTTGCTTGCTCGTTGACGAGGATGAACTCTTGATTTATATTGATCGATGAAGGAATTTGTGATGATAATCCCTAGCTTTGAACTCCCATCATCTTCAAAATTCTCTCTCTTTTGGTATTTTCTTTCTCTCAAATTTTTCTTCAATCTCCCAAAAACTCTCTCAAACATCCAAAATTTTCTCTCCAAAAAAAATCCTCCCAAACACTTCAAATTTTCTCTCTCAAGAATCCTTTCTCAAGCTCACTTCTTTCTCCTTTTATAACCTACTCATCTATCTCCCATTCTAATTTTTCCACTAACTCTATCTCCAATTCTAATTTCTCCACTAACTCTTCTTCATTTTCATCTTCCATTCTCCATCTCTACCTCACATTCTAATCTCTCCACTAACTCTTCTTCATCTTCATCTTCCCTTCTCCATATTTATCTCCCATTCTAATTTCTCCACTAACTCTTCTTAATCTCCATCTTCCCTTCTCTATTCTTATCTTCCATTCTAATTTCTCTACTAACTCTTCTTCATCTCCATCTTCCCTTCTCTATTCTTATCTTATTTTCTCCATCCATTCTTCTCCAACTTCTCTTCTTCATCTCCTCTTCTTCATCTTCCCTTCTCTATTCTAATTTATCTACTAACTTTTCTTTTTATTATTTGCAAAATAATCCTTCAAGAGTTAGGTATTTGCACTTTAGTCCTTGAATTTTAAGTATTTACAATTCAGTCCCTGAAAAAATATATTTCTTTAAGTCCAAATCTCCTCACAATTTTTGACACACCAAAATTTACCACATGTCAAATTTAAGCTCATTTCTTGTCGCTGAAAATAATGCATAATTTAATTAAAGCCCTTTTGCAAAATTAAGTCATTCTGGGTATAATTGGGCCAAGATGAAAATTTAAAATATTAGAAGACAATGTCACAACTCATAAAAAGTGAAAGTTAAAAATAAATTGACTCAAATTAAATTTTTTTTGGCCCGATTCGAGATTATACTCGTGAAGGAACACGTGACTCGAATTGGATTTTTCTGAATTTGCGATGGCCAATATGAAAATAGATTTAAAATAAAAATATTAACTATCTTTGTGTATTTTTTGGCCTCAAATGTTATTTTTTCAAAATTTTCAAATATTTTTGTATTTTTTTTTAAAAATTAAAATATATATAATATGAAAATTTATTTTTTGGTCAAAATTCGTTCCCTAGGCTTGGCTAAGGTTCCCAAAGTTGATTTTTCAATTTTATGAATTTTTATGGATTTTCTATTAATTTTTGAAAATAAATAAATAAAAAATACGTAAAAATACTGAAAATATGAAAAATCGTTTTTTTGGTCAAAATTGGTTCCCTAGGCTTGGCTAAGGTCCCCAAAGTTGATTTTTCAATTTTATGAATTTTTATGGATTTTTTATTACTTTAGCAATAGAAAAAATGATTAAAGATCAGGTGTCAACAGGTGTGTGTAGTAACGTTTTTGTTCTTGACGACAATTTTTGGAGAAGAAATGATGTTTTTCTATTCTAACCTCGGGAATAGTTTCAGTGAAGAAGAATGTGTTTGGTAATTGCACAAAATTTTTATTACTAGAATAGGAAAATAGAAATGCATTTGATACGACCCTAAAAATTTATATTTTAATTTTTATTTAATTATAAAAATGTTAGTAGAGGCGGCGGTTGACAACTAGCGGTTGTGGATGGTGATGATTAGTGCTGGCCATTGGCGATGGACTTGTGGTTCCAAAGATAAGCATTAAGTTACATTGGGCTTATTTTTCTAAAATGATATTGTTTCTCTTTTTGTTCCCAAGAACAAAGAAGTTACTTTTTTGCTTTTTAATTCTTGTTTTTGTTCAAAATCTAATCCTAGGAACAATTTCTATTCCGGAGAACAAACAAATTAATAGACTTTACCAAACGGATTTCTATTTTGAGAATAAAAGAACGTAAAAATAAGAATTAGAAATGTTACCAAATATGCTCTTATTATTGGTTCTTTTTTCTATTCCATTCTCTTTCTTTCTCTTTTCAACTTCTTTTACGTTACTACACAAAACATATGTACTTAATTAAAAAAATATGACATGAAAATACAATTTTGATCCTCATAAAAGACTAGCATTTAACACATAACTATGTAAGAAGGGAACATGATTTTACACTGACTCAGGCACTTGGCTTAAAATAACGGAACACGATTTAATTCTAGTCATATTAATTCAAAATTGTGTGAGCTCGCTTGATATGATTAGTAGATGATTTGTTCTTGGTTTCAATTTGTGCAACCCTAAATTGACTTGTGCAACATCTTCAATTACATATGCATGAAGTGTACCATTTTTTCTAATTTGCATCTATTTATACTAATCTTGTACAATTAAAATCCTAAATCGATTTCGATATTGTTCTTCTGCTAAAAAACTCGGAGTAATCATTCGATATTGTTCATCCTTCTCGAATGCCTTCACTCAATTTTAATATATTAGAGCTATCATTATACTTTCTTGGGACGCAACCAAATCTTTTTCATCATCGTTATCATATTATTATATTGCTAACATGCTATTAACTTCTGCAACGTAGCTGACCAGAGGCCTGCCAAAAGGCAAAGGTGCCTGACCAGATGTCACGCTGTGGTATGGAAAGGCAAGGCCATCTTTTCCCCCACGGAACAGCACAAAAAAAAAAAACGAGGAGCATTAAGTTATACTCAGTTTTATTTTAAAAATGATATTATCTATTTTTTTATTCTCAAGAACAAAAGAGCTACTTTTTTTTTACTTCTTTTTTTTTTTCAAAATCTAATCCCAAAAATAATTTCTGTTCCTAAGAATAAAAAAATTAATATAAATTACCAAACGAATTTCTGTTTCGAGAATAAAAGAACATAAAAATAAAGAATTAAACACGTTACCAAATAAGCCCTATTATCGGTTCTTTTTTCTGTTTTATTCTCTTTCTTTCTCTTTTCAACTTCCTTTTGTAGTTACACAAAACATATGTACTTAATTAAAAAAATATGACATGAAAATACAATTTTGATCCTCATAAAAGACTAGCATTTAACACATAACTATGTAGGAAGGGAAAGTGATTTTACACTGACTCGAGGACTCAGCTTAAAATAAGGGAACACGATTTTATTCTTGTTGTATTAAGTCAAAATTGTGCAAGCTCGCTTGATACAGTGAGTAGATGATTTTTTCTTGGTTTCGATTGTACAACCCTAAATTGACTTGAGCAACATCTTCGATTAAATATACTAACCATATATATATGTGTGCACTCACACATTACATATTCAAGATCCTAAATCGATTTCTACATTGTTCTTCTGCCAAAAAGCTCGGAGTAAATCACTTTTAATCATACTTCTCTTTCCTCTTTTCCCCGCACCTTCTTGCCTGGATCATCCTTTGCGATTGCCTTTACTCAATTTTTATATATTAGCCCATGATTATACTGTCTTGGGACGCAACCAAATCTTTTTCATCATCGTTATCATATTATTATATTGCTGATGACACTTTCACTTCATATCATTAAGTAAAATTTTAGTGAATGATAGCATATGAATCCATTGTCGCAAGGAATGACCAATAAAATACTTTGTTTACTCTCGAGCCCTCACACTATTGCTTTTTTTTTTTCTAACCGTGGCAATCATCATATTTTAATGGCATTCATGTACTTGCATACACATGATCCGTTCATTATCTTTGATTAAGATTATCATACTATTCACGCATTCTAATAACTGTTATATACCACATGCAAAAATACTCATACACATGAGAATGACTTGTTTCTTTAATCTCTTTTTAGTGAGTTTAAACACACATTGCGGCATGCATTTCATTTTATTTATAAGGAATAACCATGCAATACACTTCAACAACCATTAAACTAACATTCCTATTTCAAAACTAATGATTCCCCTATCTTCTTGACATAGAACTACCCGAGAACATACGAGAAACAAGCGAGATCACAGCCAAGCAAGCATGAACACACTGTTATGGAAAATCCCCTATGTTGTTTTGAAGATGACAAAATAATCAAAGGCTACTAATGTGTTTATTGGTTGAGTAGAACCAAGTGAAAAAATCATAAGCCGATATGCAGATGGTGCATGAATAGAACACTTACAGGTTATGAGTTATCTATCAATGGTGAACAAGGCATTGGGCGTAAAGGCATCTATAAGCTTGAGGTACCTAAGTAGAAGGAAAACAAGCCTAGAACGGGAAGTTCGGTAAAGCTTGGATGGACCTTGGATAGGTGGACAGCGAAGTAGAGCCACGATTGCCAATATACTTGGAGGGACCAGAAGATGGAGCTCAAGATATTGAATTTGAAGATACAACGAAGTATTCAGATTCAGAAGGATGTTTCTGAAGTTTGTTTAAAAGCTGCGAGATATATTAATTCTAGATTCAGACCCGATGTTTTACCGCAGAAATGAATATGTGAACAGGAGCTTTAAGTATTCCATAATGACGTTTAGACTCAAGGAAGAGTCATTACGGTTTTGCTTCTGAAGGGTTAAAAGGAGGAGTCTACGTATGAGGGAATCAGATGGAGTTGTATATGACTTCCTCTGAAGGATTTAGAAGGAGGATGATGCTGCCTCTAAAGACCGAAGAAGACTTATGTAAGACGTCAGCAAATGGACCTTGAAAGTGCTCAGATTCACGAAGAAAGAAGGTTCAGATTCAGAGAGCCTTCACTGTTCTTGAAAGCTGTTTTCGAACCATTCAGACTCTGCGACTAGAATCTGAAGACCCACGTTTGGCAAGCATTTGATTGGCTACGATATTTAAGGAAGTTTGTAAGATTCAATTTACAAGATGATTGTCCATCTCAATTAGGACAAAATCCTTGATTGGAAATTACCTTCCAAGGAACAAGAAAACTTCTACGTTTGAAGAACTCAACTTATGGAAACCAAAGATTTGATTGTTTGGGCGATCGAATTGGCGGGGTTCAGACTCAACACCAACGGTCACCAAAATCTTCCTAGATACAGTCTCGTTCAATCAAAATTGATGGCGTCCAATCAGGGATTGAAGAGCAATCCTTTGAAGACCTATCCAACGGCTAGTTTGGGGGTGAAGGAGTATTAAAGAAGATCCATGGTGCTACTATTGGTATGAGAAGAATCATAAATTCCAAAGTGTTAGAGTTATTCAGATTCATACTTATCCTCGTGAGCGTTATACGAAAATTATTGAGAGACTTTGAAAGAGTAATTGAGAAAAGATAGTGTGATCTATCAAGGAGAGTATCATCACTTGTTGTAAACTTCCATTGATTCATTTAGTAAAATCCAGCCTATCGGCTGTCAGCGTGGGATAGTGGACGTAGGCTTGCTAAAGCCGAACCACTATAATTATCGTGTGCACATCTCTCTTTCCCTAAACTCGTTTATTTTGTGCTCATTGCTTGTCTATTTTTCATTCACTATTATTCCGCTGTCAAGTAAATCGAAAAGTTTTCAAATCACCTATTCACCCCTCTCTAGGTGACGTTGCTAGCCACATCACATACGAGGAAGAGGGGCTAGGCATGGAGTGGGTATGAGAGAGAAAGAGAGGGGGGTTTGGTGGATGAAGGAATTGAAGAAACCATACTCCTATTTATAGTAATTTTCCAGCTTCTCTTGCAAATTACTTCATTAGTGATCTTATCTTGGTGTCTTAATCTCATTGGTCCACTTAAAAGTCCATCCCTCTTAGGTTTCTAGGCTAGCTACTTATCGGCATTTTATTGGTCCACCTAAACGCCTATCTCTCTTATGTTTCTAAAGTAGCCACTTATTGGCATTTGATTGATCCACATGTTTAGGTTATTAACTATAGTAATTGAGAGTAACTATGTAGGTCTACTTGTATGGTTATAATTGATCCTTATCCTTTTCATTAACTGCTTGAAAATGACATTGATTTTATTTTTATCTAATTAACTTACCATTGACTTACACATTCTTATCCAAATTGGCTTACTATTACCATTGACTTAGAACTAAGGGACATTGAGATGAAGACCGAAGCTCTAGTGAGTGATAGAGTGGTCGACGCCAACCAATCGGGCTGGTGATCGTGCGCTGCCCTTGGTGGTCGGACCAGCACGACCCCGGCTGGGCATGACCAGTACTATCCGGCGTTGGAATTTTGTCTTGCCTCGACTGTGTGACATCTCATGGAGGGGGTGTGCACAACTCCTTGTCTCACATCGCTTGGGGGAGGAGTCATGTGCTAGCTTATAAGGTTTGGGTTTGCCTTTTAACTTGCAAAATGCGTTTTCTTGGGGTTATATAGGCAACTCTCGGAGGAACAAAATTATGAGGACTGTGTATCCAAATGTGTGTGTTGGTTTATGATCCTTTCGTCAAGCTTCAGGGATAGGCGAAGCGTCCAAAAAGACATGACCTAGAGACCGTCTAGGAGACCGTCCTAGCAGATGTGCAACAACTTGAAAACGTGATAATGGTCGATTTGCCTTCGCGAATGAACCTGGTATCGACGGACGCTGTCTCTCATTTCATTCCTTTTTTTTTTATTGTGGGGGCCAGAGCGCTTGTTCTGTACTTGCCATTACTCGAGAGACAAAGTGAAGGTTGTTCTGAGTGGTCATGTCTTCGTGTCTGTAAGCTTTGCGGATATTAAGTTGCGGAGCTCTAGTCTTTTTTTCTGTGCAAGATAGTGAAATCGCACGTCCGACTCAAAAGAAGAGACGATGTCTTAAAGTTCAATACAATATGCACAAATCAACGGAAGTATGGGACGATAAGATAAAACCAACTACGACATAGCGTCCCGTCCTTCAGATACTGCTTCCTTGAAGTTCGCATCTTATGAGCGAAAATTACTTCAAGAATATGGTGTACAAGAACACTTTTTGTATGGAAACAGAACAAATACACAAGTTTCCCCTGCCTCTATGCAATACACAATGAAATCGGTCAAGAGTTGTGACATGGAACTCGAACTCGATATGATGTACCGTGTTTATAGGATTGACTGGATCCACGTGTCCATTAGCAATGTTATGCGTCGAGATTTTCCATCATGAGGGCTTCCATCTTCCTGAATCTTTTCTCCAGATCTTCCAGCCTTTGATTCATCATCGCGATCCAGTACGCCATGGCATCGCTAGGGCAGGGGCTCACAGTGCCATGGAGGGTTGGAATAGGATAAGCCTCGGGACCGGCCGGCCTCAATTTGCATAAAGTCTCCAGTTGCTTGACATAGTTATCCACCACGTCGTCTAGCTTCTCGTGCAGCTTGGAGTTCTCCTTTATCTGGTCTCCCAGGACCTGCAGGTTATAAGTCAATACGACCCACTCGTTGAAGCCGCCGATTGGGTTGATCAGATGCAGCAACCGTCCATTTTGAACTAGATTTGGATGAGAGCCTATTCTCTTCCTGAGGTTTTCCAATTGGTTTTCCGTCATCTTGACTTGAACCTGTAGAAAAGAATGTAGCCAAAGGTTCAAAGTTATCGCTGAATTCGCATACGGGACTCGTGATCATCGCAATATCATTGAAACACGGATATATGAAGGTGATGCAAGAGTACCTCAAGAAATGTGGATACTTCAATAAGGCCGGTGCTCGGTAGGCTGGGAAGTGTGCTTTTACCAAAGACATTGCCCCTTTATATAGATGTAAACTATGGATGTGCTTTACATGATTCTTGTACAAAGATGGCCTACGAATAGAGCAGCAGAGGAACTTCCGGAAGAATTTCCATACCGTTTATTGGAGTAGTTTTGTTATTCGTCCCTGCATTTGGTTGTTAGTCAACAGGGTTTCTTTGAATTTGTCGGCATTCTTTAAAATTAAGTTGAAAGAGTCACATCTGTTTTATTCTGGCGACGTCTTAAGCACCTGATTGGCTTGCTCTTTCACATTTGCTTAGAAGTATACATTCTGCATACGCCATATTTAGAATAAGTTGACAAAGTCCCTAAGATGCAGTATAAGCCAATTGCGTCTCTAGCAAGATTTCCAACAGAGAAAGGTTTCTTGCATTACGCCTCTCATTTGTACTCGTGGTGGTCCGCAGGAGATGATGAATCTATACATGTTTGCCGTCTCAGACCAGAATTTAAAACTCGGGTTTGGAGGAAATAGTCTGCGACTGTCGACACGCGTTACAAGTCTAGGATGGTCAAGGAATAATACACCGAGCGTCGAAGTGAAGCAGGCAAGAAAGGTTGAGACTCGAATTAATGATCGCTTCAGCCACTTTTCTAGGCAAAGAGTGAGGAGCGAGGGTAATGCCAAGAATGGCATCTGAGGACTAGATAGAGAATAAAGAAAAGCGATAAAGGTAAAGGCATGGCATTGCAGATTGCTTGTGCGGCCCAAAAGAATACTGCGGATAGAGCTTTAGCACGACAAGGATGCAGGAACAACTAAAACAAGAGTGACGCGGTCATTCAACTAGTCTGACGAAACTTTCGACTGAAGTTGTTCCTGATAGACAAAACTGCGATTGTGCCTGGGATAGGGAAATAAGGATTTGAGATCTACCAATAATCACATTTACTCCATTTCTTCTCCTTTAACTGATCCGATGCTTCAGCCTTTTCTCTTTCCCCTAGCATCAAGTAAAGCACAAATTGTGAGAAAACAAGGAGATTCTTGCCGTGTGTTCTAGGCAGACATGTCGTTATGAGGAAGGTAAATGATTGGGGATGTTTTGAGCCTTAGTTGCCTGATTTTGAGACTTATACTCAGTGTCTCCTAGGTGTATGCAAACCCCTTCACCCACATTATATAAGTTGGACCAGAACACTAAAGGGAGAGCAACTAGCCAACGAAAGGTAAGAGCCACTCCACTCTCTCTTCTGTTCATTGTTACATACCTTCTCTTCATGAACAGCACGCCCAACATAGCACTGTATCCTATTCTCTGAACTTTAATGTCTTCTTCCCACGATCCTTTCCACTGCAGAAAATCTTCACGAGCACGGATAGCGTGGGAAGTTCCACCCTGAAAGATAATGGCTACTGAACAGTATTTAGCGGCCATAAGAGCACAAGCAAACATTCAGCCAAGGTTGGAGGAGAACAACCTTAAGATTTTGCACATGAAGGAACCTCTTATAGATTGGCGAGAATGGACGATATTGACGTATGATCAAAATGTCCTGGGAAACTTATTGATAAGGGAAAATAAGCGTCTCCAGAAGAGAATTGAGGAGTATGAGATGAAGCTTAAAATTCTCACTTCTGCTCCTTCTCTCCCTCCAATGTATGCTAGTTGGCCTACTTTGAACACTGGCATGCCGAGATCTCAAGTAGTGGACCTTGACATTGGCACGTCCTCGAAAGAAAATGAGCAGTAAAACGTCTTTTATTATTATTATTATTATTATTATTATTATATATCGAAAGACTATCCAAAGAAAATAAATTTTAGAAGTTCTTTTGGATTATTATGAGAGCAAGTCTGCAATTTGGGTTATTATGAGAGCAAGTCTGCAATGTGTACCAGAAGAACTGAAGGTAGCTGAGAGCTTCTACTAGTGTGTGAGGTGAGGGTGATGAAAGAGTGCTTCGTAATAATGTAATCAGGCATATATCTGCAATAAGAGTGGTTATGTTCTAGTTACTTCTTTGATCCTTCTAAACTGTCTTTCTGAGGAATGAGTTCTTTCCAACTGAAATTTGCTCTGTAAATGGACTTGAAACTGGCCTTGTGAACCTAATAATGCCTCATCGAATCATTCTACTGTCTCGTGATTGGCAAAGAGAAATTGCATTTCGTAAGCAACATCAACAGAAAAAAGAGTGTGAACCATAATCTACTGTTCCTGGTCAGAGCACGTTTAACACAAGGTATACAAAGCAACAGAACAGGAGAATTGATCCATATCATGCCAAGACTACACACAATTTAATGTCCTTCGATATCTTCCTAAAAGTTCACGTTTGTAGAAAGAATTATTTCGCTCACATATGCGTTTATGAGTACGAATTATATGCAGAATTACAGATGAAAGCATAAAGGCCCCAAATACACATGTTTCTTCTTCACTTCTCTTGGGTGGGGACTACATGGAGGAGCCCCTAATCATTTCCTTTACTGAAGAACACATGACAGTATGGTACAAATACACGAACACACAAACGAAACTGGAAATCACAAAGTGCAACATCGCAACAAGGGTTCCAGAATAGTAATTTGAAGAGATGATGTGCAATTGTCAATGCCATTTTCTTGAAATGACACAATAGCTCCCCTGGTGTCCGATGGTTCACAGTTGGTAATGTCTATGGTCATAGTTTGTCCTCTAGGAGCTCTTCTAGCTTGCCAAATCTTTTGTTTAGCTCTTCCAACTTGCAACTCAGAGCTGTGTGCCAACCTGGGTAAGAAGGTTTGATCACAGAACCGCAGGAGCAAGGATTTATACAGCCACCAAAGGGTGGAGTAGAATATGCCCGAGATCAGGAGGCCTTATCTTGCACGAGACTTTTAGTTAACATACTTTGCCACCACTTTGTCCAGCTTCTTTAGCAGTCTGGAATTTTCCTGTATGTAATCTCCTAGGATCTGCAGATTGTAAGTCAATACGCTCCACAACATACCTCCGAGCACTCTGTACATATGCAGCAACCGTCCGTTCTGATTTAAATCTCAAGTTGGGCCTACTCTCATGCTTATATCCTGCAGCTGGAAATCAGTCATCTCGACTTCAACCTGCAAAAAGTTTGCGAACACAGGTCCAAGTGCAGATTTGGAACTTGACCTAAAGTTCGGTGTTTTTTAGGGAATTTAGGCCTGGAGAACTTTCAAGACTAATTTCATTTTGGCAAGTATGCTGTATTATGGCGATTGCCCTTCTATTCGAATCATTTATCAAGAGTGGATAGGAGTTCATGGGTTTCTGCACTTGTTTGTACTTGGTTTCATGCATTTGTTGCTGCGTCTGCCACTGGCTATAGTGCCTTGGTTTTATTCACGCATTTTTAGCATGAAAGAATGATAATGCTCAACAAAAAGAAGAGGGGATCATTTTCACTAAACGATGCTTTTGACGCTCCTTCATTTGCATGAGTTCTTAAATTGTCATTTTGATGGTGACATCACCTTTGTCTAGAGGATATAAAAGCTGGAGCCAATCCGGCTGTTCTGGAGTGGAGGGTATGGCGATGCCGCCCTGACTAGGAGTATCAATTAACCTCTTTTCAATTCATGCACATCCTTGTAACAATTCGTTCTCAATTCTTCATGCTTACTTTTTTGTTCAGCTTGTCAGACTTTTGTTTTGGCTGAGAAGTGAGAATACAACAAATGCCTCAGGACATGGAAAAGAATTTAGGAAATTTGGAGGCTGTCGCATGATTGAGACTTGCATCTGTGTTCAGGTACATACAAGCCCGACGATGCACAAATTTTACAAAATGGATCATTGATCACGGATTGACCTCCACACAAAGATTAAATAAGTCCTGTAGGATTACATGATGTGACCGCAGTACTGGCTAAAGAGAGAGAGAGCATCTAGCCTGCAAAAGTAAGAGTCTCTTTGCTCCTTTTCATGGAATTTATTCAAACAGTGTTAGTTATATGTACTTTGAAGTTTGATGAGTATTCCCTTTTCCTTGCTCATTGCCAAATGCCGAATGTGTTGATAAGGACAAATAACGAGAGAAGATTAACCATGAAACATCATGGCTAACGAGATGTACTATGAGGATATGGTAGCACAAGCAGGCACATCGACCAAAGTTGGATGAGAGCAAGCTTAAGTTACTGCACATGAAAGAATTAGCAAGAGTTTGTGATATTGTCGCATGATCAGAATGTCCCGGCAAACACTTCTGCAATTTCTCTTCCATCAGTTTTTTTTTTTTTGGTCGTATCTTCCATAGGTTACTCTTAACACTTAAGATCCATATGTACTGTCCAGCCATTTCTCTTCTTATTTAGTCGCTCTTTAACTTTATCATTCCATTAACCTCGCTCATATTAATCTAACCGTACAGTTTAACTTCCTTTTTAAGCTAAGCATGCAAGCAGACCAATTATCTGTCGGTTGGGTCTCCCTCATGTGGGGGGACCCACCAACTTTTCTTTTTTATTTGTTTAAGAAAAAGAAAAGAAAAAGAGGAGACAAAATGATGAGGGAGAAAAATAAAATAAAATATTGTGTGTATGTGTGCGTGAGTGCTTCAGAAGAGTAAGAGAAGAAGAGAGTGCGAGAGAGTTTACAGAGAGTTTCTGCGAGAGAGAGAAAAGTGAGAGAAGAGAGTATTTGCAGTCCAGATTTGAGCGCCAAACGTTGACGGAATTTTCTCAAATTTGGATATGTTGTTCGTGAGGCCGAGACCTACGTGGTGATGGTTCTCGTTCGTTGAGACTCTCCTCCGATTCTCCAATTGCGGTTAGGGTTTCTTGCCCCTTTGTGTAGTATTTCACCTTTGTGGTGATGAAGTATTATTGTATTGTTGATGTATAGCCTCTAGTGTGTGACTAGAGCGAAGACCCTTTGTATACCTGCTATTTCTTGGTGATTAGTGGAAGATTTTGGGTGGTCCGTGGTTTTTCCCGTTTTGGGTTTTCCACGTAAATCTTGGTGTGTTGTTTTATCATTCCGCATTAGAATATTTGTCTGGATATAATGCTGGTTGTTGCTGGATTAAATCTATGAAATTATGGGAATTTATTTGATCATGGATTGACCTAATTAGAGGCGAAGTGCTGCCGGATTTCCCCAACAGAGTGGTATCAGAGCTTGTGTTGATATTTCAGTATTAGATGGATCAATCAAGTAGCACCATGTTTAAGTTGAATGCCTCTAATTATTCTATATGGAAGCCTCGGATGGAAGACATGTTATATTGCAAAGATTTGTTTGATCCCATCGACGGTGACGAAGCTCAAGGAGACAAGGAAGACAAAGACTGGGAGCGAATGAATCGGAAGACGGTTGGGTTTATTCGGCAATGGATTGATGATAGTGTATTTCATCATGTTGCCCAAGAAACCAAAGCGGATGCCTTGTGGAAGAAACTACAAGATCTCTATGAGAGGAGAACCCCGCAAAATAAAGCTTTTCTAGTCAAGCGACTTGTGAACTTGAGATATAAGGAGGGAAGTAGTATGTCAGAACACTTGAGTGAGTTTCAAGATGTTGTAAATCAATTGACAAATCTTGAGATTGACTTAGGTGATGAATTGCAATCATGTTTGTTGCTTGGTACTCTTCCTGATAGTTGGGATACACTGGTTGTGGCGTTAAATAATTCAGCTCCTGGTGGTGTGCTTTCTATGAGTATGGTTAAAGAAAGCTTGTTCAATGAAGAAACAAGAAGAAAAGGCTTGAATTATGCTTCTAAATCGGAAGCACTTGTCATAGAAAATAGGTCCAGAAGTCAATCAAGGAAGTTTCAAAGTAATGACAGGGGCAAGTCAAGAGGAAGATCGAAGTCCAGACCGAGGAGAAATGTGAAATGTTACAACTGTGGCAAGATGGGACATTATGCTAAAGAGTGTTGGCAACCAAAGAGAGATAAATCCCATGATAGAAATGGAGATAAAAAGAAAGAAGAAAATCAGGCTACAACAGCAGCTGCATCCGACGGTGATATTGTCTTCATTTGTGATGATGGTTATGTAAACCTTACATGTCAAGACTCTAGCTGGGTCGTTGATTCTGCAGCTTCTTTTCATGTCGCTTCACGACGTGATTATTTTACATCTTATCGCACCGGTGATTTCGGTTGTATTAGGATGGGAAACAGTGGTGTTTCTAAAGTTGTTGGCATGGAGATGTTCACTTGGAGACTGATGTGGGATGCAATTTGCTTCTAAGAAATGTGAGACATGTTCCGGATATTCAATTGTAGTTGATCTCTACAAGTGCCTTAGATGATGATGGCTATGGCAGTTTTTTCTATGATAGTAAATGGAAATTGACTAAAGACTCTATGGTAGTGGCAAAAGGCAAGAAGACATGCACTCTCTACACCATGGAAGCAAAGTTGATCAAAGAAGAGGTAAATGCAGTGGAGGACTCCTTAGTTGATTTATGGCACATGAGACTTGGTCATCTTAGTAAGAAAGGACTTGAGACTCTTACTAGAAAGAATTTTCTACCATTGAAGGAGAAAAATCTGACAAAATGTACTCATTGCATAATGGGTAAGCAACATCGATTCTCATTTCAGAGTTCCTCTCCACACACAAAATCTAATGTGCTTGATCTAGTTCACACCGATGTTTGTTGCATGGATGCTAGAACACTTGGCGGTGCATTATATTTTGTGACATTTATCGATGATTGCTCTAGAAAAGTGTGGGCTTTTGCTTTGAAATCTAAAGACCAGGTGCTTGCGGCTTTCAAATAATTCCATGTCAACGTGGAAAGAGAAACCGGGAAGAAGTTGAAATGTGTTCGAGCCGACAACGGTGGAGAATATAGAGGCCCGTTTGAGTATTATTGCAGGGATTATGGTATCAAGCTTGAGAAGACTGTTCCGAAAACACCACAGCAGAATGGAGTGGCAGAGAGAATGAACCGGATGATTAATGATCGGATTCGGTGTATGCTATCTCATGCGAAGTTGCCTAAGTCATTCTGGGGTGAAGCAATGAGAACGGCTGTAGACTTGATAAATCTTTCTCCATCAGTTCCTCTTAAAGGGGATGTTCCACAGAGAGTTTGGAGTGGGAAAGATGTTTCCTACAATTATTTGAAAGTGTTCGGCTGCCGGGCATTTGTACATATTCCAAAAGATGAGAGATCCAAGCTTGATGACAGGTCTAAACAGTGTATCTTCTTGGGTTATGGACATGAAGAGTTTGGTTATAGATTGTGGGATCCAGCTACAAAGAAAGTCATCAGAAGCCGAGATGTGGTATTCTTTGAGCATCAAACCATTGAAGACATCAACAAGCCAGAGAAGCCAAAGAATGTAGCTCAACAGAGGGTTAGTTTTAGCCCAAATCCTCCGACCATATTGGGTGGAAATCAAGGGGGAGAAGCGCATGGAAATCATGAAGATGATGAATCCTCACAGAATGTTGATTCTTCAGTGGAAGCAGGTGAATCAGTTGAGCAAGAGCAACCAGTTGAACCAGTTGAGCAAGAAGAACCGATTCTACCTCAAATTAGAAGATCAGAAAGAGAGCGTAGACCATCACAAAAATATCAACCACATGAGTATGTGTTACTCACCGATGCAGGGGAGCCAGAAACTTATGAAGAGGCTATATCGTGTGATAAGAAGAATGAATGGCATGAAGCTATGCGAGATGAGCTCAAATCTTTGCATGAGAATCACACATTTGAATTGGTGAAGTTGCCTAAGGGTAAGAGAACACTCACAAACAAATGGGTGTACAAGTTGAAGACGGAAGAAAACAGTTTGCAACCACGATACAAGGCTAGACTTGTTGTGAAGAGCTTTCGTCAGAACAAGGGAATCGACTTTGAAGAGATTTTTTCACCAGTTGTAAAAATGCCTTCTATTCGAGTTATTCTTGGGTTAGCCGCGAGTTTGGATTTAGAAATTGAACAGCTTGATGTAAAAACAGCTTTTCTTCATGGAGACTTAGAAGAAGAGATATACATGGAGCAACCGGAGGGTTTTGAAGTTAAAGGCAAGGAGCATTTTGTATGCAGGTTGAAAAAGAGTTTATACGGTCTCAAGCAAGCGCCAAGATAGTGGTACATGAAGTTTGATTCATTCATGGAAGATCATGGATATGGTAAGACCAACTCTGACTCTTGTGTCTTTGTAAAAAGATTCTCAGATGATGATTTTATTATCCTCCTACTCTATGTGGATGATATGTTGATAGTTGGGCATGATGCTAATAAAATCAAGAGCTTGAAAAATGAGTTGAGTAAAGCTTTTGCGATGAAGGATCTTGGATCGGCTAAACAAATCCTTGGTATGCAAATTACTCGTGATAGGAAGAACAAGAAACTTTGGTTATCTCAAGAGAAGTATATTGAAAAGGTGCTTGAAAGATTCAACATGAGCACATGTAAACCGGTAAGTACTCCACTTGCTGGTCACTTCAAGTTGAGTAGTAATGAGTGTCCTACGAGTAAGAAAGATAAGGAAGAGATGATGAAAATTTCTTATGCATCTGCCGTGGGTAGTTTGATGTATGCCATGGTTTGTACAAGACCGGATATTGCTCATGCAGTTGGTGTTGTGAGTAGATTTCTCTCAAATCCAAGTAAAGAACATTGGAATGGTGTAAAATGGATTTTGAGATATCTCAGAGGCACTTCCAGATTATGCTTGTGTTATGGAAATGGAAAGCTTGAGTTGAATGGTTATTCAGACTCTGATTATGCTGGTGACAGTGACTCCCGAAAGTCTACATCAGGTTATATGATGATCTTTGCAGGGGGAGCAGTTTCATGGCAATCAAGATTGCAAAAATGTATTACTCTATCTACAACTGAAGCGGAGTATATTGCTATCACCGAAGGAGGCAAGGAACTCTTGTGGATGCAAAAATTCCTACGAGAGTTAGGCTTGAAGCAACAGAAGTTTGTTTTATATTGTGATAGCATGAGTGCTATTTATCTTAGCAAGAATCCAGTGTTGCATTCAAGATCGAAACATATTGATGTGAAGTATCATTGGGTCCGAGAAAAGTTAGAAGAAAAGCTCTTTCTACTTGAGAAAGTTCATACCGACGACAACGGATCTGATATGATGACTAAGGCCTTGCCGGTGATGAAACTTGACTCCTGTCGAAGCAAAGCGGGCATGATGGAACTCCCCACATGAGGTAGAGGGGGAGATTTGTCGGTTGGGTCTCCCTCATGTGGGGGGACCCACCAACTTTTCTTTTTTATTTGTTTAAGAAAAAGAAAAGAAAAAGAGGAGACAAAATGATGAGGGAGAAAAATAAAATAAAATATTGTGTGTATGTGTGCGTGAGTGCTTCAGAAGAGTAAGAGAAGAAGAGAGTGCGAGAGAGTTTACAGAGAGTTTCTGCGAGAGAGAAAAGTGAGAGAAGAGAGTATTTGCAGTCCAGATTTGAGGGCCAAACGTTGACGGAATTTTCTCAAATTTGGATATGTTGTTCGTGAGGCCGAGACCTACGTGGTGATGGTTCTCGTTCGTTGAGACTCTCCTCCGATTCTCCAATTGCGGTTAGGGTTTCTTGCCCCTTTGTGTAGTATTTTACCTTTGTGGTGATGAAGTATTATTGTATTGTTGATGTATAGCCTCTAGTGTGTGACTAGAGCGAAGACCCTTTGTATACCTGCTATTTCTTGGTGATTAGTTGAAGATTTTGGGTGGTCCGTGGTTTTTCCCGTTTTGGGTTTTCCACGTAAATCTTGGTGTGTTGTTTTATCATTCCGCATTAGAATATTTGTCTGGATATAATGCTGGTTGTTGCTGGATTAAATCTATGAAATTAGGGGAATTTATTTGATCCTGGATTGACCTAATTAGAGGCGAAGTGCTGCCGGATTTCCCCAACATTATCTTGGAGAAGTCATCTACAAATCTTCTATAATGGCAAATTAACCCAAGAAAACTTCTCACCTCTATAAACTTAGCAATTTCCACTGAAGAAATCTTTCATCTTTATCAGAGTTCATTGAAACACTTGGCCTCATAAATCTACTTTATCGAGCCAGAAGTTGTATTTACTAATTTAGTAAACTTCTTTTCGCTTAAAATATGTACTGTGATCCTCAATTATTGTTTATGTCTCTCCGAACTTTTTTAATACACCAAAATGTCATCAATGAATACAAAAATAATCTATCTAGATACTTGAATATATTCTATTCATCAAACCTTATCCATTTCGGAGATAACATTGAAATTCTATATATTCAAATCACGACAAAAATAATTTACCTAGATACATTAAAAATCCATGGCATGTATTTCTTGCACACTAGGTCATTAATTGAAAAATCTCACAAACTCTAGTCAAATCAGATTTGTCACAACCTAAATTAGCCATATCATTTATACCTCGAGTTTATCACTTTCATATTTTCCTCAATTAGTTTACATTAGAACCCTTATATAAGAAAATATGTCTCTACTTTCCCTGTGCACTCTGATTTCATCCTTAAAGAGACTTTCTAATGTGTTAAATATCTTTGACCTATCTTAAATGAAGGACTTGAATAACTCAAAGCGTTGATCGCCTTTTAAGCATACGACATAAGTGAGACCAAACAACTCAATCAAAAAAATACTTTGGTGCGTCGAGAACCTTCAGGCACATTTCTAACATTTCAAGTGATGACTCACTTACCTATATTATTTTTCGGGGCAAAACAAGCATCTTCTAGTCAAAACCCATTATTACCTGGACTCGAAATTAGACTTACTCCTTAAACCAAACAAAAAAGGCTAATTCATTATAAACACACAATCTTAGAACAACCAAAAAATGTACACCTAAAAGATCATAACCACAGCTCTAATACGAACAAATTTCGCAGCCGCAATACTAAAGAAATAATGGTAATGACATGGCCACCCTTCTATTTACCTGAAGGACGCAACCTCAAAGTCAAAACAACAAATTAGAGTTTCTATAATCAAACAAAATGTGCAGCATATATATGAGGTCAAATCCACAATGTAAAGCATTTGTATGAGGTCAAACCCAAAATTTAACTACTAAAAGTTTCTCGCTATCACCGCTCTCGTCTTGTTTGTCGCTAACTAAAGAACCTGAAACAATAGAAATGAATGGGGGTGAGCAACCATAGTTCAGTGAGTAGTACATCTCTTCAAAGAAAATCAAGCACTCACTATGCACATTTACTTAACCATACTAAAACTTATTTAACTCAAATCCAAAATATATAGCATATGTACAAGGTGAAAATAAGTTTTCTCTTTTCAACAAAGTTTTATACTCAATACTAAAAGTGAGTTATATCTTTCCACAAAACTTTATTTGTATGAAAGGTACTCTTTTGGTCCGTAATCACAAATTAAACATCAATGCTCAAGTTCATTGGTCAATTCCATGATGCTCAATATCCAACTCGAGGCTCTAGATGTGGCTCCCACAAAACTTACGTTCAACATATATCAATAGTACAAGATTCCAGAAGTGGCTCCCACAAGACTAGATCACCGTATAGCATTGAGCATTTGACTAACACATATCGACAATATTAAGCCCTAGAGATGGCTCTCATGAGATTCGCATCACCATGTAGCACTTAATCTTTAACCAGTCCATATAACCTTGGCTTCCCTCAAGCTAGCTTGTGGCTACCACCGCCCGATCGTGGTGGAGAAAGAAAGGAAAATAAAAAGAAATTCTTTTTTAGATGGAGGTCGATCTGATCCCTAGATAAAGCATGTATGAGACGAGATCATACGCATCTTGAGGAACTGAGAAATTTCTCACTAGAGAAGTTGACCAGCACCAAATAAGTTCATTCTAACTTCTCATTGCTTATGCTGGCAAGAGCCAGCGTGAGGACGTGATGCTCACGAGCTATCAGCTGGGGGAGCTATAGCGAAGGAAGAGAGGCGAGGAAGATGAAATAGAAACAAAAATAAACAAACCAAAACAAAAAAGAAAAAGAGAGAAAGAAGAAAAAAAAATAAAGAAAAAATTCCTTGGTGAAAAATACCTCTAGCTATATACAATATTTGGTTAGTCAATTAATTTAGGCCTTTATTTGAGACTAAGTTGGCCACTCGAGGCTCTTATTCGAGACAGCGTTTATTTTGGACCCCTTTTTTTTTTTAAATAAAGGTCCACTTCAGACCTTTGTTTAAAATTTTCCCTTAACCTTTGATCAAACATACTCATAATCAAGATATTTTCGTAATTCTCTCATAAAATGGATTCACAAATTCAAAATATATAATTTTTCTCAACTCCGTTCATGAAACATAATAAATATTTCACAAGACATTTCCTAAACCAATCTCAAATACCAAAATGTAGTAAATGCCCCATCCATATTATTACGCAACAAATATGCTATTTATAACTCAAAATATAGCAAATCCCTATCGCTTCCAAGACATGAGTTTACAAATTCATAAAACAAATGGAACCACTCAGCTGAGAATGGTAAAAACCAATCTACGAAGACTACTCAAGCTGACGCACTCGAATCACTATCAATTAATTGAAAAGTTATACCCAATGGGAGTTATATACTACTCTAACGAACATCTCAACTAAACACTTATTCAATGACCAATCGACTCCTACGTGCCAACAAAAATTTAGTTTAACATTGAACTCATGTAAATCGAGGTTGTCGGAGATAGTTATGGCATGAACAAATTTAGCGCAGGAGCTGAACCTCGATTTACATGAGTTCAATGTTAAACTAAATTTAGAAATTCATACGTGGTTCAGCAATGTGCGCAGATTTTCGAAAATTCGCCCCAATCAAACCAAAACTCCAAATAGATTCTCGTGAAAGCCCACAACTCCACAATACCCTAAATTTCATTTCATCATAAATTTATAGCTTAACAAACTCTAAATTGGACCCAGAAATTCAGAATTGATAGAAGTCTGAATTTATGCCCTAACTCCGAAAGTTCCTCCGGTTAATGAATAAAGATATCGAGTACTTACCGGGCTTGCTATTCAGAGGTGATCCAACTCGACCAGATGTTTGGAATGCGTGGGCTGTGAGACCTCTTCCTCTCTTGGTCCTTCTCATCTCTGTCTCATTCTCTATTTTTTTTTTTTGTCTTCAACTCCACGAAGCCATTGCCATAATGAAAGAAGAAGACTTCTTTTTATTTATTTCAATTGAGAATTATTAAAACAAGGGGCCAGGCCGAACCCAACTACTACTTCTCTTCTATTAAAGAAACAGATATCACACTCTTTTTACAATACAGGCAAGCAAATGGACACACAAGCTAGTAGACTTCATTGATCACCGGCTAGAAGCATTTTATGAATTTGCAGATCATTATAATGTGGTCTTTGAGACTTCATTGATCATCGGCTCCATCCACGCAAAACCCAGCCTCATGGCAACCTTGAAGTCACTGGGTGAATTGCCTAGTGCTAATTCTAGGATAATCTTTAGCTAGAAATTGACATTCACAAAGGTTTTGGTGGCTGACATGTAGTCATGGAAGAATATCTAGCTACACCCATGTAAAAGCCAAAATTCTATTTCCTAGAATGAAGAAGTTTAGTCATTTTGTTTACCAATAGTTTAAATCTAGGGTCATGAAGGGTAGAAGGATGAACTAGCTCATCTTCCATGTTCTTTACTTTCTTTTTTCTAAAGTAGGTAGGTAAAAAAAAAAAAGTAGGTGGGTAGGTGTACTATTAGGGAAATAGACCAAAAATATAATGTATTTTGTTGAGGGAAAAAGAAAAAGCGCATGCGCACATAAATCCATGCGTTGATGTATATACCAGCCCATTCTGGCACATATTGATTTCTTCATAGATTCAAGAACTTACAGGCGCAAGATCGATTGTGTCAAGATCCGGTCACTGCAAAAAAAATTGGCCCTTTCTCTTGATTTCATCTAGTTATATAATTATGTGGAAACACTAATCAGATCTTGCAATTAACTCAATGCAAACTTACTGGAAAAATTGTTACTAATATTGGAAAGCAAATCAATAAAATAGTCAGAAAGAATGAAGGAACTCAGATATCGGATTTACGTAGTTCGGTCCAAATATCAATATCTACATCCACGGAGAGAGTAGTGCAGAATTCTATTATAGAAGCAAGCAATACAATAATAACAATTACTTGAGCACTCAAATACTCTCTCGGTATTTCTCGACCCTCAATTATACTCAACACAACTCAGTGTTTAGGAAATCTCACTCAAGGAACTATAGAAATTTTAGTCACAATAATTTAATTAGCTAAATCACAACTGAGTGTAATTACAACAAGCAAACCCTCGTGAGAACTCTCTGCAGAATTCTCCTCTATGCAGTCTCAGAGTTCACTCTCCTCTCGGTGCTCAAAGACACACCTACAACATTTCTCTATTTTGAGAAGCCTCACATCATTAATTTTCCTAGACGTGCATTGAATACAAAGAACAAAGGTCGAAAAATGAGGCCAACATCTTCTGGACATCCATGCTTCGTACCATCAAGGAAAATTATTGTCTCTAACTTTCCTTTTTCTTCTTTCTTCATTTTCGTGTTCACATGGCTTTTGGCAAGGAAGACAAAAGGCAAGAAGGGACCACATTTAAGGTGAAGTGTGCTACCGTCCTCTTTCCTCCGCTTATTTAAAGGTTGATATCATGAAAAATTTCAAATCGATACATCTATAATAAATTTATCACAGACTATTTTTTTTTTACCATAAAAACCTCAAAGTCGGTACATATAAGTGAAAATTGAACTCCAAACTATTTTTTGACGATCAATAGCCCTAAACTAGTATGCCTATGATAAATTTGTCTCAAATTAATTTTTATATTACGATAAACCACAAATGGATTCATTTGTGACAAATTTATCCTCACATAGTTTTCGTTAATTGGGCTAATACTATGAAAAACCTCAGACTAATACACCTATAATGAAATGGGGGTAAAAACCTCAAATTGGTACACCCATCAACTGTCAGATATCATCTAACTCAATAATTTAACGGTCAAATTTAGCGAAAACTAATGAAGGATAAGATTTGTCACGAGCATACCAATTTAAAGTTTTGATAGTCAAATAATTAGTTCAAAGTAAATTTGTAACAAATGTATCAACTTGAGATTTTTAGTGGTCAAAAATACAATTTTGGATAAATTATCACGGATATATCAATTTGAATTTTTCATGGTAAAAAAAAAGTTTATGGAAAACTTGTCACAAATGTAGTATTTTGAAATTTTTCGTGATATTAATCATGTATTTAATGCATGGGCACATGGCCTTGAAGATGGCCATCACATGCATTTTTAATGCATGAATAAAACATTTGAAGAAATCCTTCAGCGTACGCCATAAAAAGATTTAATGAGCATGTGAAGTGTGCTTCTCTTTCCAACGTATTTATGAGAAATAAATGATCTGCATGAGTATTTTATGCAGGCTTAAACTTGGACATATTTTAACATAAATAAACGAGACACGGTAAAAAATACTAGTTATTTACATGATTCGATCCAAGTATCGATATTTTCTCCACGTTGAGAGCTAGCAATAAATAATCCAGCTTATATGCTCAAGTGTTTTCCATACCTAGATTATATCACTCATAAATAAACAACTCGATTAAATGTATAACTCATAGCATAGTATCTTCTTGTACAATTACCGAAGGATTAATAATTAAAAAAAATTCATTTAAATGTAGGTAGAATCCTAATAATTTTGATAATTTCAAAGAAGTTGGCAATTACCAATTCATCGGAGGTTGGTATACTATTCATGGCCACTTTGTAAATCTTGAAAAACATATAACTTACTAATTTAGGGAACCACCACTTCCACTCCCTGTATGACTAAATCCACCCCATTTATACTAAAAAGACAAAATAGCCCTCAATCATTCAATTGCAAAGTGATGGCTTCATCCCTTCTTCTTTTCCTTTTTTTTTTGTTTTGTTTATGTTTAGCATCTAGTTGCCATTTTAATCATTTCGGATTTTTTTTTCTAGTGTATTAAGAAAAGGGTTAATACCACAGCAAACCCCAAACTAGTATATTTGTGACAAATTTATCCCAAACTATTTTTTTTTACCATAAAAAATCCTAAACTGATACACTTGTGATAAATTTATCCTCCTTTAATTTTTGTTAAATTTAATGTCAAATTGCTGAGTTGGATGACATGTGACAATTCACCGATATACCAATTTGGAATTTTTACCACTTGTCAATTTAGAAATTTTCATGGTATTAACTCAATTTAATAAAGGGTAAACTTATCATAAGTGTAATAATTTGAGGTTTTTTGTTGTAAAAAAATTAGTTTATGGTAAATTTATCACAAATGTCCTAGTTTGGGATTTTTGGTGCTCAAAAAAATAGTTTAGGGTAAATTTATCACAAGTATATCGGCTTATAATTTTTCATGGTAAAAAACTAGTTTGTGGTAAATTTCTCACAAGTGTATCAATATGGGATTTTTCGTTGTATTAATCAAAATTGGTGCATTCCTAGACATTCTTTATAATGTTTTACATGTTTTGTGTCAAAGTATCTTGTTAATAGTAAGAAAAAAAAAGACAAATTCTTTGATGTAGTAAAAATATTGAAAGTCTTTCATCATTGCTCTTATAATAATTTATCTATTTGCTGTTTCCCTTATCCCCAAAAGTCACTCTCTTTTATTTTTAATTTCATTTGTCTAAAATATATATCGAGTTTCTTTACTAATTGTATATGTTTTTTGGTTCACTAACTATATTAAAGGATTTTTTTTCCTTTACAATTGGCAAGATATTTTTACACAAAATATGTGAGACGTTATAGAAATATCTAGGAATACATTAAAAGCATTATGCACAACAAGATATCTTTATATATTTTCATAAACACTTTATAGATGAAGTTAATTTTTGTTAATCACAATAATTTTATTTTTTCTGGCATTTGAAAAAGTATTCTGTGCAATGTTTTGATTTAATTGAATTTCATCTTTAAAGTTTCACGTTGGAGAATGTGATTGTAATTTTATTTTGGAAAATCTTCAAAGGATTTTTTTTTTACTTCATCTGATCATCATATATTATACATGTGGGATTTGATGGCACTTTGCAAAATAAAAGCGAAAATTTATAAGCAGATGAATGCTTTAGAAAATTGTATGCGTTAGATTATTTATAGATTATACTGGAAAATTTATCCATAAATTTGGTTAACAGCGTAGAAAAGAATTAGGTTTCTTGAAAATTCCCCTTAAAATTAATTTTTATGGAATTAACAATTAAAAAGTATAGTGCCTTTTAGTATACATGAGAATTTTGTCTTTTTGGTAACTAAATCCTGCATTGAAATAGAAAAACTAAGAAAAAGGAAAGTAAATAAATTGGGGCCACCATTTTAAATCGCAATTGAATGATTGAAGGTTATATTTTGTCTTTTTAGTATAAATGTGGTGGATTTAGTCATTTAGGGAGTGAAGATAGCATCATCCCTGATTATTGGGAGGCTTGTAAATTCCTTATTGAGTTGATATTTTACTAAAAGCACTTCCAAAAATCTCAAAGAAGTTGGTAAGTTTCTATTTTAGGGTAATCTTAGTAAATCTTTTATATTGTCTGTATTTATTGATGATACTTGTAGAATTGAAGAAGAGTCGGTAAATTACTAATTTATTTCTACGTTGGTAAAATTCGCCAAAGAATGGTAACTTCTGACAAGGGACCTGACTTCGACGGAAAAAAAAAAAAGGTAACCTGACAAGTGAGTTAACAATCCAAAAACTTTATAAATCTACTAACACGGAAACTATTTTCCGCGCAGGTTGGTCCGACGGTTGAACACAATACTGTCAAATCATCATAAGAACTCGAGTAGGAAACTTAACTAGAGGAAAGTAATTATTGGGAAGGTGATTTAGTAGGAGAAAATAACGTAAATAATTTTCAAACTTTTAATTTGTTTAATGTGGTCCACTTTTGGTACATATTCCATTTAGTAAATACAATCTACAAAACTATTCAATGTTATTTTAAGGATAATACTGAATATTTTCATTTTGTCTATGGATTAAGTTGAATATTTATAAAAAAATTCAAGAATCATATTAAATAAATTAAAATTTTAGGCACGACACTGTATATTGAATTAATATTTAGGATCATGTATCGTTTGAGTGGAGATTCCATTGCTAACTAAGCAGGATGATTCAACTTCATTTTGTTGGCAATGATAATGCCGATGTAGTTTAAGTCTTTGATTTACGAGTCCTAAACTCTTGTCTTGATATGGTGAGCAAACTCTTCCGGATTAACCTCTTGATCTATAAAGGATTTGATTAGAATACAAGTTATTTGTTTTTATGAAATTTTATGAGATCGCTGTCAATTATTTTAAAACTTTAAGCACGCGCTAGGCTAAATTTGACCTAAACCTAAACCATGAAAATAAGTAAGTACAAAGACAAATAAGGATTCAGAAAGATTTGGACTTAGGACCTACTATTCTAATACCATGAAATGTTGTAGAATCGCTTCCAGCTATTATAAAAGTTTAAGCTGTAAGGTAGAAGAGTGATTTAATGTTAACATACTCTAAAATGCTCAAATATACAATTCGTGAACACTCTGTATTCAACTTGCTCGACCTAGCCTAGGGTTCTGAAGTTCTAGTCTAGTTCCGACTCATGGGAGATCTAAGTCCATTTAGTGTACTCCATCCCTACGATCTCATGCATGCGAAAATTACTACTATTGGTTCAGTTGTCGTTCTCTCGAGTTCTTATAAATCTTCAATATAATGATATATCGGAGAATCATTGCAGAATACACGTGGGAAATATCGGTGATGACCTGGAAATCACGGTACATGGTACTACAGAATGGAAGATGGCAGACCAGATCAACCCAGCATACATGGAAGCACGCAACTTTCATTCAGGCGAAAGCCTAAAGATAACGAGTACACATATTCCCCCGCCTCAAGGACGCATAAAATTAGGAGTTCAACATCTTTCTTGGGGGAGGGACTCCATGAAGGAGCCGTCGTTCATCTTCTTTATTGAAGCACACACGACATTTGGGTACATACCCGCTGGCACTCACAAAACAAACTAAAAGGTACAAACATTGCAATGTGACCGGGCCTCAACGCATTCTCGATCTATCGGCTTGCTTTGCAATGAAAAAAGTCCCCCCTTCGGATGCACTTACAGCTTTTTCTGCGTTCTGCTTCGATCTGCCTCGGTGTTCAGAGTTTGCCACCCTAGACACATCCCGAGTAATACATGAGCTCCCAAGTCTACTAACTGGAAACAAGCTAGAATCTCCATTACTTTGCGACGGGTTCCAAACTCTAATATGCAAAGATGATAGAAGCGTTCGCCACCATTTCTTTGACATGGTACAGAACTCCATTGTCAAGAAGTACCTGACGTGATTTATTATCCTTACTAGGAGTCGTCGGATGAACGAGCATGTTAGCAATGGAATCTCCATTTGCAATCATCCTCATCTTGAAAGGGTTTTCTCATTTCAGGGTCCCAGTTTTTCAGTAATGAGCTCTTCTAGCTTATCAAGTCTTTTTCCGAGATCATCCATCCTCTGACTCATCATCGCATTCCAATATCCAGGATTGCTTGCGACAGCACCAGGGTTACCGGGTTGACCGGGATACGCAGGTGGATCAGCGGGCCTTAGTTTGGCTAATATTTCTAGTTGCTTGACATATTCTCCCACCACTTCGTCTAGCTTCTTACGCAGTTTGGAGTTCTCTACTATGTGACTCGCTAAGATTTGCAGGTTATAAGTCAGTACGATCCACTCGTTAAAGCCTCCGAGTGGATTGAGCATATGCAGCAGTCGACCATTTTGCTCTAAGTTCGGGTTTGGGCCTATTCTCAGGCGCAAATTCTGCAACTGGGAATCAGTCATCTTGTCTTCAACCTGCCAAAAAGCAATGGCTCAACCTTTTCAGTGAATTTGTATGGTTCAAGTCCAGTTGAGCGAGGCCTGTGATGAACTAGAAATTGACACGGCAGAAACAGGAAACCACTAGAATGGCAATTCCCAAACACGGATATACACTCCGCAATCACATGGACAAAGCACAACCAAACGAAAAGAAAGAGAATAAATGCTCGAATATTTTCTATAAAAATGTAAAAATCCCAAAGTTAAGTTGAAAAAGAAAGAAAGAAAGAAAACATCACATAATAGATTCCTAAATCTATCAAATGACATAGTAACATCAAAATACGAGGTGTCCCCCGTCAGAATGCAGCCGGAAGACGTCAACAAGTATGGAGGCAGCTCAGGGGTACCTCAAGAACTTGGTATTCTGCTTAGGCTTGTGCTCCGTGGAGGAAAAGGATGAGGTACGACCAGGCTACAGTTTCTGATGTGTGCTTTACCATATGGCTTGCCCCTTTATATAGTTGTAATTGTGGAGGCACTGATCGTGATTATCAACTGAAGTTGAGGGCATTTCTGGAAAAGCATTGGCACTTCCATCACATGATTAATGCCGGGACACACTTTAGCCATCTTTATGAACATCTGTCTTCACTTTAATGAATGCGATGGAATCGCATGATTAATGTTGGAAAGCACTTGACCTGCTTTTGTTTCGATGACATCTTTATCTTCTTGATGCATCAACACGTGCCCGCGCATTCTCCTTTTTCTTTTCTCCTGCCAGTAAAACCTGTACACACTGATCATTGAACACTTGGAGAACAGGATAGTTGCTCTACTTGTGCACAATGGTCACCAATACAACCTTCACACAATGAACGCGTAATCTATATGTATGATAGAGTATTTTTGTAATTATATTTTATCTGTACCTTTAATGTAATTAGTCACTCCTGTAAATACATATTATACAATCTTAATTAGGTTTGAGCCACCATAAATACTTTGTCGTCAATTTCTCTCTAATCCTAAATATTAATATGGTATTAGAGTAAGAAAACGCATCACGTTCGTCAACATCTTTACCAAAATCAACACTTATTTTGCTCCAATTACTATCTCAACAATGTCCACTACAAATCTGAATTTCTCCTCTCTCTGCATCTCTTTGGCCATCGTATTCTGTTTTTATCAATCCCAATCTATCATCACCTCTTAACAATACACCGCTCAGTTTCACCTCTTCCTCCTTCTTCTCTACTACTCCAATCTCTGTTGATGCTGCTCAAATTATGGCCGTGCAATCAACCTTGCTATCTCTTGTTCTTCCCAACATCACCAATCTTGTCACCACCAAATATGATGTAGATGACTATCTTCTGCCGAAAACTTAGTTTGATTAACCACCAAATATGATGTAGATGGCTATATGGATGGATCTTTTCCTCAATACCTGTTATATCACCTAAGTCAAGACAGATCAATGTGTTCATAGTTTGATTAACTTGACCCTCACAATTGAGATTTTTCATGAAGTTCACAACCTTCGAACATCTCAGAGAGATTTGAATCACTCGAGGATGATGCTTTACTAAACGTTACGTGCTCAAGGAAATTGGACTAAAACTTGATTTTCAAAAGGTCATTAAGAAAATTAGTCAATGTCTGACTGTCTTCAACATCTAAAGTCAATTATTGGACTCTCTTCGCACAATTAATTGCTCCATCTCTAATAAGAACTTGGTGATTCAAACCCTCAATGGGCTTCCATGAGAGTGTGATTCCTTTGTCGCAATGGTCACCACTTCCCATACTATTCTTTCCTTCGGTGATTTGTGGTCAAGCCTCCTCATACAAGAAGAATGATTTCTCCGAAATCAAATGCTTCATCCTCACACAATATTCATCATGCTTTGATTGCTCATGCCACTTCACCCAATCAACCATTTTAAGGGTCTCAGGGTGGACGTAATTCTAGGGCCAAAGTTCTGATCGAGGACAAAGTGGACAATCCTCGCATCATCAACCGGGTTAGCCTCCTTCTCAAAATGGTTTTCAAAACGAAAAACCTTACATTTTGTCGAAATGTCTCTAACCTTATTAATCCATGCTCATATGCCTCCTTCTCGGGGTCATCTATATCTTCTATTGTATGCTGATATACTTGTCACTGGTGATACTCTTCATTTATTACAATATTTAATTACTCAACTCTCACGAGAATTTGCCATGAAGGATCTTAGACCACTTCACTATTTTCTTAGTATTCAGGCTCATCACCACTCTAATGGTACGCTTTTATCTCAAGCTAAGTATGTTGATAGCCTTTTCTGCAAGCTTGACCTTGTTAAGGTCAAGCTTGTATCCACTCCCTTGGCATCGAAGACTCTATTGTCTGTTAATGATGGTGAGCTTCTCGCTTCTCCATTGTTGTATCGATGGTCGGTGCTTTACAGTATGTGTGCATGACTAGATCTGATATTGGTTTTGTTGTGAACTTAGTTAGCCAATTCATGCATCAACCTAGATTACCTCATATACACACTGTCAAGCGTATATGCATATATTTAGCTAGCACATCCACCCGTGGATTGCTCATTGAGTAGTGGTCTCACACTTCATTGATTTTTTATGTAGTTGCAGATTGGGCTGGGTCTCCCATACTAGATGTTTCACCTTAAGTTTTTGTGTATTTTTGGGCACCAATCTTGTTTCATGAATTGCTAAGAAGCAACCAACTATTGCCCGTTCTAGTATAGAGGCTAAGTATCGTACGGTCACTCATTGTGTTTTTGAGACTATTTCGATTCATCATTTACTTTGTAAGCTCAAAATCCCACTTTTTAATCATCTCATTCTTTATTGTGATTACATCTCTACCACATATCTTGCTCTCAACCCTGTATTTCATGCTCGCACCAAACATGTTAAGTTGGATTTTCACTTTGTTGGAGAGCAAATTATTTTCGGTGATCTACATGTTCGCTACATGCCCACCAGGAATCAGCTAGAAGACATATTCACCAAGGGGCTACCTAGTCTGCATCATGCACTATTGAGATCCAATTTCTCAATTGTTACACCTATTTTGGGATTGAGGGAAATATAAATGTGTAAATTATATGTATAGTGGGGTTTATATAATTATGCTTTATCTGTACCCTTACTATGCTTTATCTATACCCTTACTATAATTAATCACTCTTATAAATAGAGTTTATACAATCCTAGTTGAGGTTAAATCACCATAAACACTTTGTCGTTAGTTTCTCTCTGACTTTAAACATCAACAAATACAACAGTTAAGTTAACAAGGTCTTCTTGTCACTTCTTCTAGCCTTTGAACTTCTAAAATAGTTTTGACCCAAAAAAAAAAAATTCTGAAATACTATTGAGATCACGGCATAGATGGATCCACTCTGGACGGTTAAGTTTTGGTGGTCAGATCTTTTTCTTTATCGAAACGATTGAACCCTTCAAGTTGAGATGGATTTCCATGGATTGCTCTCTTCCTTTTCTTGCGGATAGGGTGTCTATGCATATAAAACTTACCGCATTGATGAAACATTGTCTCCTGAATTTAGATCATTCATCAATTATGGACTCGAGTTCTCGAATTTCTGTTAATATTTCCTTGTTATTTATTATGTCATAAGATCTGACCTTTACCATTTAGAGAATTAGATAGCACGGACAATAAAAGCTTGCTATTGTATGACTTGACACTATAATGGGTCACAAATTAAGGAGTGTTGACACCCAAACAATGTGTCTACAAGAAATTAGCCATAATCCAATAAGCAAACTAGATGAAATATCAAATAATATTGTTAGTATTATATATAAGTAACGCTGAGTTTGCAGTGCAGATAACGTGTTCAAATGGTATTGATACTTGAAAGTTCAAAACGGTAATAGGAGCAAGAAACCATGGTAATGAACAGTCCCACCTTGGTGTGTAAGCCAGTTCTTACATAAAAAAGTTGAAGACGGAACCAAATCAAATAGATTATCGAGTTGTTGGAAGCATCCCTTTGACGAACATGGGCGTCACAATGTTTACACAGGAAGTGGGCGTGATCACGTCAACAAGATAACCGGGGAAAATGTTGAACTAACAAGCAGTGAACAAATTGCCAAAAGATCACACGTTGTGGGAACACCACTGGACAGGAAAAACAATGTTGAGGATCGGCGTCGCGAAAGTAATAGAAGGGATAACTATAATAATTTCAAAAATTAAAGGACATACTCATGTAAAGAGCTCGAAAATCTCGTAAACAAGTGAAGTAACGTACTTTAATACTATACAAACCTGATTAGGAAGGACGCGTGTAATTAGATGGTTGCATATGTGAGATTAACGAGGCAATTACGGGCTTTAATATCGAGTTAGAATGCAAATTAAGAAAATGACTATCATACCACTCGACACTATAGTGCGTTGGCATTAAGAGATATTTATACCCAAACAATGCGTACAAGAAAGAGCAACATAATCTAGCAAGGCTATTACCTACTTCAATCTAACAAGGAGACTACCTATCCTTGAAAAATAAAGTAATAAATAATATTTCTACCATCTAATAATATCTTAATCGTATTGTTTAAAATAATCAATTCTTCTATCCGTTAACACGTGTTACAAGTCTAGAAGTCTGCAGAGCACGCTCAGCATCAAAGTGAATCTGACATTTCTTCAAAAGCATCAAAGGCTGAAAATTGCTCATGAGCTAACGTTGCCACGCCATCCTCCTCCTTTACTTTGAGGAGCAATAACGCCACGTTTGGAAAAGCATCAAAGCAATAATGCCTCGCTTGGAGTAATAATGCTAAAGCTGCTTTTCCAGGCAAAAAGCTAGGATCACAGCGAGGATCACGTTTCCGGAAAAGATGGTATCAGAAGTATGTAGAAAAAGATGCCATTGGACTTACTTTCATGATTGAGCCTTATCATGTTTTGTTATTTAGGAAAATTTAAATGCTTATTCACATCTATAAAAATAAGGGACCATAACACCGAAGAGAATGCACACCTAGCCTGCGATGCAAAGGTAAGACTCTCCCTTCTGTTCATCATCTCATACCTGGTCTTCTGGGATATAATTTCCAATATATTCACCATATTCTTTGAAGTGTAATGTGTCTTCTTTGTCCGTGATCTTCCCCATTGCAGAACGTACTTGGCCTGCCGAAGAGGAAAGATCTAACAAAAGAGGATCAACAGCGAAGAACATGGCAATTCAGAGGTACTATTTGGCCATAAAAGCGCACGCAGACATGCAACCCAAGTTGGAAGAGAACGACCTTAAGCTATTGCATATGAAAGAGCCCCTCGGGGGCTGGCGAGAGTGGTCGGTAGTGTCGTACGACCATAATGTCATAGGAGACATGCTTGTAAAGGAAAATAAGCTTCTCCAGAAGAAAATCGATGATTATGAGAAAAAGCTTAAGATGCTAACAACCCCTCCTCCTATGCCTGGTGGTTGGCCTGGTTGTGGGCCTGGTAGTTGGCCTGCTGGTTGGCCTACTGCTCAGTCGAGATCTGCTGAAGTTGAACTTCGCAGTGCTAACTCATCTGAAGAACCTTAGGCGGAGGAAAGTAATTATCCGGAAGGTGATTAGCTAGCAAGTGGAGATTCCATTGCTAACTGATCGTGAATAAAAGGAGCTAAGTGTCAACTCATAGTGTGAAAATGTTCTTTTGAGATCACATCTATCGCTTGGCAGTGGAGTTTCTTGTCCATGTCAAGGAGATGCTTCAAAATTGAACTATTGACAATGGAGTCTAAATTCATCGTCAAGGAGAATAGCCTGCCGCCACAGAAGAATCGGAAATCTGCAGGGAATTCCTGATAAGAAGGAACCAAAGGGTGATGGAGTGAACACCAGGAGATTGACATTGTCACTCGCTGCCTCCACCAGCTTATCTTAGGATCTCATATATCCTTGAACAAGCGAGAAGAACGCTTCACACTTTTATGAGTCGGGTTTGAGTGCTTTAGCGTTATTATGAGTGCGAGTCGATTTTATGTACTAGAAATAAAATGAAGTCAACTGAGAGCTTCAACTTGTGTGTGACATGTGCTGTGTGATCAAAGTCTGCTACTCTTAAGTCTTAAGGTGTAATGGACCTGTCTGTAATAAGAGTGTCTGTTTATGTTGCTCTAGTTCCGATCCTGCTAAATACTTCTCTTGCTTCTGGTGAATGAGTTCTCCCATGCTAGCCCTTTGCTCTATAAGGTAATGGAAACTGGCTTCTGATGCCTCTTCGAATTTTTTTGACTCGACTAAGTCTTCTGCTAAGTTGTGAAATTTTAAATGTTGTAAAGAAGATTTAAAAAAAAAAAAATGTAGAAGCTCACAGACGACGAATGCTTAGCTTAACTGCAGTTCCACCCCTTCATATGCTCAGACAAACAGTGATCAACTCCATTTCATTACCTTGCCAGACCTGTGGTCCTATTTAAGGTGTTTCAGCGAACTCAGTTAAATGTGTTCCTCCTGTGTCCTATGTGACCCAATAACGAATAGATCTGGTCCGCACTTTACTTTTCCTAGGTTAATTATCAATGATTATACAGCGGGATGCTTTCATATAGGCTAAAACTGCACTTTCTCACTTCAACGTGATATGTGTAGGAAAAAGGTCAATAGAAGGAGTTACCTGTCAACTCAGCGCGGTGACGTTGAGGACACTGTTCAAATTGCAGCATAATGACCATTAAAGGATCAATTTTCAACCGTGCCCCCCGACAAAATCAGGAGTTTATCCACCTTACATGGACCGGAAGATGCTCCCATCTACTGAGACACATATTGCGTGCATTAACACGGAAGCAAGAGCAATACTTCACCGATGACCGGCTTCAGGGCGACCGTGTTTGTCTTTCACCATCCATGGCTATTTTAAACAAGAATCCATTACAATTCATGATGTCGCATTAATTTTGTCCCCTCGAAGTTCATATGTTATACCATTTCCTTTGCCACGGCACAAGAATCGACTGTTATCGCGCGGCCTAAAGATGTCTATAGCCGGACTAAGCATAATGTAATTAGATCAGGAGGCCTACTTTGCACATAATATCCAGTTGCTTCATATAATTGACCACCAAGCCAACTAGCTTCTTAATCAAATCCAAGTCGTCCTTCAAAGAGATATCCTAAGGCATTCAGATTATACGTCGGCACCAGAAACGCGTTGAAAACACCGAGGGGATTGTGTCTATGCGACAGAAGGCCATTTTGATCCAATGGTTCTTGCTCGTCCTGAGTTTGTGCTGTGATATTATGGCTTTGAAACAACATTAAATTTTTTTATTTATTTATGTTGGCAAACTCCAAATGTTATTAGCACTTTCTTGTAAATTTCGCATGAGGTTTTCGTTTGTATGACCATGGGAGGAGCCTAGGCCGTCGTTGCGCAGACGCGACATGTGCAGCAGGAGAGAGGCCTCACCAACTGGGGGTTAGAGGTTACTACCTAATCCGCTACTAATAAATTAGTTACATTGTCGATAATTTACGAACCAGGCTTGTTGATAACTAAGCCGCTACTGAAAAAAAAAAAAAAGTTACGTCATTCGCAAATTTATTTGGACACTGATAAATTCTTTACAATGCTGGTAATCTATTAAGTATACCTGTGAAATTTGGAAGGAGTTTGTAACATAATAATTCATTCGGACGTTAGTAGATTCCTTATAGCTTTGGTCGTTCGTGAACCATTGCCATGACAATGGCCGAGGCAAAACATTAGATATTTCCTCTAGGTGGTTGACGGATTGCCAAGCGAGCACAGGCCATTCCTATTATGAGGCGACACTAAATACCTGGTTAGGACTCTGCCAAACCTTATCAATCACAACTTTATTTTTTTTTCGCTTAATTATAAGTATTTGTTTTTGTGTTGTGTTTTCTACATTTACGAGCCACCACTAATCTATTATGGGCTGATTAGAGGTCAAATAAGACATGGAAGTGGGAGTTCATTTTGTTTCTATGAATCAGAGGCTCTCTTAACGAGAGCTTGATTACGCTAGAGATTATCTAATGCCGTTAAGTTTTACGGAAAACGCTTCATGCAATCTTTTCAGTTCAATTCCCTAACATGCATGTTAACGACAATGTATAAGTGCTCAAGTGAAAAAATAAAAATAAAAATTGAACACTCAAGACAAGGATGATGCCGAAATTGTGAAAAAAAAAATTGTAGTTGTTTTGCTGGCGGATTTGCCGAAAAAGGAGGTAATCTTGAGAATCTATAAGTGTTGAACTAAACTCTCATATAAAGGAACATAATGGCAATAATGAGCTTCATTACACTCACGAAAAATTGATCAATAAAAGTTTGCTTTTCTCCTGCATTTTTATAGCGATATTTTTAAGCGTTTTTGCAAGGAATCATTTTCTCGTGTCATGTGTTATTCTTATTTTTCTTATGCTACTTTAGTCAACACATTTGATTTACATAAATTGTCAATTGGCTTACTTTGCAGGTATCGACAGACACATCTATTGATTTTAAAGTCAACGCCAACGTCCAACCAAAGTCAATCTCTTCTCGATCCTCCGACGAAGAAGTACCTGAACAACTATGCCCTGATCAGTGCAATCGCGGCCTCCATCACCTCCATTACTCTTCTCGATCCTCCTCCGACGAAGGGATCCAGATCATCTAACATTGGGGTTTATGTGACATGGGTAACATTACTCAAATCAGGCCGTCCATTTTCATTTGGATGGCTAAAATTGGGCCACGTCATTTGTTGAGAGGGGAAAATTGGGCGGGAATTTTTGTAGGGTTTGAAAAATTTGGAATCCCAATCCTTTCTCGATCTTAGCCGTTCAAATGAAAATGAACGGCCGGATTTGAGTAATGTTACCTATGTTATAGAAGTTCTAATGTTAGGTGATCCGGTTCCCGAACGAAGTAGTGCCTGAACAACTATGCCTTGGCCTGCGCACTCGTCGCCTCCATCACCTCCATTTTGCTTTCTTATACTTAGTCGTCTGATGTTGTGAAGCAAGACATCAGAAAACTAACCATAACCGAGCAAAACGAAGGTCACGGATGCCACGATTGCGCAGGCGAGGCGTACATGGTCCCGCAGGGCTTCGTAGGAATATCGAAGTCCTCGATCAACTTCGGACATTGTCGCTGACTTTAGAATCAATAAATGTGTCTGTAAATACCTGCAAAGTAAGTGAATCGGCAATTGATGAGTGACATGTAGCTCAAGAAAAACTAGAATTGACCGGAAGCAGCAGAAGAAAAAGGATGGCAAATGACACGAGAAAATGATTGCTCGCAAAAACATTCAAATATAAAAATACAAGAGAAAAGGAAACTTACATCGATCAATTTTTCATGAGCTTATTGAAGCTTATTATTGCCATTATGTTCCTTTATACGAGAGTTCAGTTCAAATCCTCTCAAGACTTATTTTGAGTTGATTTTTCAAGCTGAATTATCCGATTCTAGTAGTATATCCGATCGCAAGCAAATCTTCACCACAACAACGACCTCTATATGCCAGACCAGAGGAAGTCACTGCCGAATGAACCTCTTCCCGTCGAAGAACATCCACCGGGCTGTGGCCTTGTTATTAATTTTGCCCGATAGGGTTCTTGTTATATTTTCCGTCGTCTATTCATTCAAGTTATTATTTAGTGTTCAATTTTTTTTTTCCAATTCAGCACTTATACATTGGCATTCATATGCATCTTAGGGAATGAAATTGAAAAGATCACATGAATCGTTTTCCGTAAAAGTTAATGAGCTATAATCTCTAGCGTAATCGAGTCCTCATAAAAAAAAAGCCTTTGCTTCATAGAAATATGTGTAAATGATGCACTACCAAAAGCGATAGAATTATTTCGTTTAATGACTAGGTCTATGGCTAAACTAATCTGGAATCTAAATCCTAAAATAACCTAAAGAATACCATGTATATCTTCAACATACGTGAATACTAGCTAAAAGAAATTAAGCTAAATGTAATACTTAGATTTACTACAATCTCATCAAAGCCTATTTTTTTTCTAAACGTTTTCAATATTTTTTTTTTATAATTTTTCAATTCTTTTTACATTTTTCTCTTTTAATTTATTTTTATCTCTTTTTTTTAATTTTTTTCACTCTTTTACCTACCTTTATATTTTACTTCACTTCCTTAGCCAAACACGCATGGTACAGCAAACTTTCATTTTCGATTTTATTTTTTTCAGAGGAAACGAGACGAATTCCTAGACTCGGTCCGAATGATGGTTGGACTTAGGCTTTGTAGGTTGGGCCTCGGATGTGATTGGGCTTATGTGTGGAGCCCATTTTCAAAAGATAGCGATCAAGCCCATTTTTTATATAGCTACGTTAGGCCCATTTTAAACAATTCAAATTATAAATGTAAATTTATCAAAAACACATGCTCCTCATACATCAAGCCACCCCAAAATTAATATACCCACCTAGAAAAAAAAGAAGAAGAAGGTGCAATCGTAAATCTCTAACAAAAGAAGAAACAAAAACAATTCAAATTATAAATGCAGTAATTAAAGACAAAATACATGTTGAATCTCCCTTAGTAGAATTTTGGTTGGACTTTCGTTAGGTGATTGAGGCACAACAATTCATCTAGACATACTGTCAAATCAAGCCCTATGAGAAACTCTCATAGGGCTTGATTTGACAACATGTCTAGACGGACCAATATGCCTCAATTGCCTAACAAAAGTCCAATCGAAATTCTACTAGGAGAGATTCAACAGGTATTTCGTCTTCAATTATTGCATTTATAATTTTTTAAATTGTTTCTATTTCTTCTTTTGCTAGAGGTTTACAATTGTACCTTTTCTTTTCTTTTTTTCTAGCTGGATATATTAATTTTTTTGTAGCTAGATGTATGACTTAAGTATATGGATTTTTTGATAAATTTAAATTTTGAACCCTAATTTTTTTGAAAATGCTTAAAATTGGCCCTATGCAAGTTGAAATGGTGTATCGGAATGATGGATTCGCGTGTTGTTACCGTGTTTGGAGCACTGACCATATGTCAGTCGCGTATTGAAAAGTGTTGAATACAACACGATACGAAAGTCCCAAATAGTATCGATGCTTCCTAGACTCTAAAAGTGATTTCATGCGCACCCTAAGTTTTCAAGGTGAACAACCCTTATCCAATAAGACAATAAGATAATTCAACTGGAAAATCAACTCGAAATTAGAAATCGATCGATTGAGAGGACCATTAAATATCATGACGCACGTAAGACGAGGACGATACTGAAATTGTTTTTTAAAAAAAGTAGCTGTTTTGCTAGCCGATTTGAGGAAAAAGGAGGGTAATCTTGAGAATCTATAAGCGTTGAACCGAACTCTTATATGAAAGAACGTAATTAACAATAATGAGCCTCAATAAGCTCACAAAAAAATTGATCAATGCAAGTTTGCTTTTCTCTCTTGCATTTTTATAGCGAGATTTTCAAATGTTTTTTTATTGCAAGGAATCATTTTCTCTGGTGTCATTTATCATCCTTTTTTTTCATCTGCTCTTCAGTCAACTGGTTTACATAAAGTGCCAATTGACTTAATACATCTATTGATTCTAAAGTCAACGACAATGTCCAACTATCAACCTGGCAATCTTTCCCTTTTTTTTCTAAAGTCAACGACAATGTCCAACTATCAACCTGGCAATCTTTCCCTTTTTTTTTTTGTCATTTCCTTTGTTCAAAATTTTTTTTTCCTAGCTTTTTCACTTTGTCTTCCTTATTAACACATCGAGAACTCAACTTTAAGTATCAACACAAAAACCTCAAAAACTTTAATGAGAGTTTAAAGTACACAAATCTTTAGGCCATGGATAACGTGCGCCGCCGTCACTGACCTCCGGTCACCGGACCGCAAGCCACAGGCTTACAACCCCACGCACAAACGATCAAAAAACTGAGATATGTCAAACTAACGCAGTGAAAAACATGAACATCACCAAAATAATAATAATAATAATAATAATAATAATAATTAGCAAAGGCCATTCAATCCCACGGCATACATGAACAACACAGAGCAAAACCACCAAAAATTTGGGATAGTCTTGACCATACAGCCAAATCTCGGGAAACGGGACTGAAATGAGCGAATCGAAGTTGTTGATCATGTTGCGAACATCTATGCAGTCAGATTCAAGAGGAAACTCCTCGAGTAAGTAGCGCGGTTTCACTTACGCAATTTTCACAAACGGGTGGTGTTCATCTGTAACGGCAACATCTACAATAGCTAATGTCCAATCGCGCTACTTTCGCTCAAACCTAAACGCTCGATTCTCTCGGACTCAGATTAGCAAAACAGAGCAAGAACGTACCCGCGTCAGGCCGCACCGGCGCAGCTTCAGGACTTCGAGATCAAGACACTTCGAACTCTCTGCCCGGAAACCAGAGACGTTGAAGCGGCTGCTGGCGGTGGCAGCATGCCAGCAACTACCGGAGAGTACTTCCCCGCTGCTCTCTTTTGCCTTGTTATATCTCCGATCTGGAGAGAAAACCCTTAATGCCACGTGGCCCCACCTCCGCAGTTAGGCAGAGGAGAGAGAAAGAAGGGAATCAATCAACGGAGATATTCGTTAGCGACGTCGCCGCTTCGCTCGCGAACTTTTCTACTGTCATTATCATCAAAGAGGCTTACGAGAGTCGATGATGTGCATTTTTTTATTTTGTTTGGATGATCCTTCAAAAATAATCTTAACAACCTTTTCAGAGCGATTCTTTCCTTTTTTTTTTTTTAGAGTTTTAATCGGCTGAAGAGGGTTAATGAGAGGAGTATAAAACTTTTTACACTTCCGTAACTCACATTACAACCTAAGCAATATCGACGCCAACACGCGACACGACACGCGTCATTTTCTAAAAAGAGGAGATTCTGACGCGTTGAGACATCTTGTATATTAAATATATATCTTTTATATAAACATGGTAAATTATCAATATTAGTGATGAGTTTTTTCCTCCTCCTCTTCTTCTTCTTCTTCTGATAAGGATCCATGATTAGATTTTTTTCTTAAATATATTAATTTTGAGATGGCTAAGTATATGACTAAAGTACAAATATTTTTTTTGATAGATTTATATTTTGATCCTTAATTTATAAAAAAAAAATATTTAAAATTGATCTTATGCGTGTCAAAATGGCGTGTCAGGTTGGTCACAAATCAGAGAGTATCGAAACGTCTAGCAAGATATGAAAGCTCTCAAAGAATACCGGTGCTTCTTAGGTTACAACTTACAACCTTCATTATAATGAGGAAACCAGGATTTGTGAAATATATCGCCTTGGATGGAAACTTCTTATTATTATACATTATTTATTATTATTATTATCATTATTATTATTTTGAATTCGACACAATTTTCACAAGTACAAATTGAAATTCTCAACACCCTAAATTTTTAAAAATGGCTCAATGAACTATCTCCAGCAATTTATCCTGCCAGAAAAACTTTCCATGACATTTGGTCACCATAAACCTATTTTCAGTCATTTTTATGTCGATGCGATCCTTATGCAAGTAATGTCTAGTCCCTACTTGTCATCTCCTCCACCACCCACCCCCATTTTGTACATTACCGCATAATGATCGTAGAAGCATCTCATGAATTTTGCAAACTCAAGGCCGCTGTTCCACTATTCTTAAACAATTTTGTTGATTCGGCAGTTTGATCTATGATTTATCATTCGTGGAGCAAGAATTTTTTTTTTATTATTATTATGACTTCTGCTCGTTGCATACCGTGATCCGCAGATAATTACAACGTAAGAATTACGTTTCTCCACAGCCTCACCCACGCAAGACCCGGGGATCATGGCGACCGTGAAGTCACCGGATGAATCGCCGAGCATCTGGTTAAAAATCGTCCCTCTGCGCACGATAAGGACGCAGAATGCACCAACCTATTGGACAGGTTGACTTTCATAAACTGATTTGAAATAATGTGTCCCGAGGTTATGGAATTTTTTTTTTTATCATTCGAAAAGGAGAAAATAAAACTCTTTTGATAATTACATAGTGCAAAACAATTGAAATTATATTGGGTTTCTAATTGAAATAAATATCTAACATTTAAAAGATCGATGCACGTGAAGTACGATAAAATAATCGAAGAAAACTAGATTGAGCAATTAAAGTGATAATATGATGAGGAGTTAAAGCTCAGTAGGATAATTAAAGTTAGGGTTTACTTGGCATGACGTGGAATAATTAGTGCAAGTTCCGATAAATTTCGCAGAAATATTAGCAAATCAACCTAATAATTAAACCATAAAGTTTGTACTTGTAACGTGACAAGGCATGTTGAGCTAAGAGCACCTAGGCAGGGCGGCATGGCCCCCAACTAAGGAAGCAGCTATTTCCGACGACATCTTGCTCGGAACGTCTAAGCTCCTGAATGAAAAGATTCCTGTCTATCCCTATATAACTCACATATGACGTAGGGGCAGTTCCAACATTTTTTTTTTTTTAATTGTTGGGGTAAACCGTCTTCACGGAATAATAAACAGCTTTTCTCTTTTAGCCAAAATATCTCTCACCTCACCAATCAAATAACTTAATTTATCCTTGTAATTACCCTAGATATTTTCAATGCCCTAAGTTTTGTAAATGCTTAAGTTTAATGAAAGGGAAATTTATCAGAAAAGTCCTAAACCTTTGACACTTTTGCCAATTCATATATAACCTTTAATTTTGTCGATTCAGTCATAAACCTTTTCACATTTTTGTTGATTCGGTTCTATTCGCCGAAAATCACTGATATGGACATCAACCATCCTACTTAACACCGTTGGCACTGACATGAATAATTTTTAGTTATATTTCAATAATTTATAACAAACGATTCGAAATATCTTTATTTTTCTTCCTTTTTTTTCTAGGCTAGAGGCCGCCGCATAGGGCCAGCCGTCCGTCATATATATATATATATATATATATATTTATGCATATGTATGCATGTCTATATACATTTATGTATCTCAACAATGTCATGAATATTTGGGATGAAGCATTTCGTCCAAGAGCTCCATAAAAGGTAGCAAAGGCTGAAGAAAGGGAAAGCTCTGTACTCTCCGATTCCATAGCCTTCTTCTTGCTCATTAGAAAACATTTCTTTATCGTCTGTGATCTTCTTATATAGCACTTGTAATCTTTCCATTGCCACTTGTAAACCTTGTCGCACCTTCGGATCACACTATTTTGTATGTTTCCTTATTACATTAAAGATTAACCACTAAATCACAGACACACATACATAGTCTTATCAAATTGATTATTACTGTTAATAATTGATTAAAAACAGAAAAATATAAGAGCACAGCAATCAGAATGCAGTTTATGGATTTGGTCGGGTCTAAAAACTGAGACCAAAGTCAAACCAAAATGGGTTTTGGTTTTCGAACCGAACAAATGAGTTCTACTTGATTGGGCTATCTTGGTTTTCAACATTTGAACTGAACTTGTTCTGCTCAATCTGCTACATCCTAGTACGAGTTACTTGCGTCCCTTCTGCACACTCCACATACTTCCTCGAATCTGTATTCACTGATTCCAACATTACATGGGAGCGCACAAATCCGTGATGCTTCAACTGCTCCTGAGCAGAGGGATACCTGCCGATATTTTTGGCTTGTAATTGTCTCGGGATCCTCTTTATCTTGTGTTAACCCAAAATCAAACTTATCTCCATCTCGCACTAGAATCAAAGCACAATCAGAATATTCGCATAATTAGCCATCTGAGATTGATTGAAATTATGGTTACCAATTCCGTTATTGATGTTTATTTCTTGAGATTCTAAGTGTGTATATATAGGAGTCATTATTCATTGTAATACAGTACTTAGAAATCAAAATATACAATTTTCATATCTTCTTTATTTCTGCATCTCTTCTTCTATCTTCCAGGATCTCTATGAATCGATTTGTTCATTTCATTCAATCTGCGACAAGTACTGGAGATAAAAAAAACCAACTTGCATTCAAATTTTGGCTTGCTGAAACAAGCTATCTGCAAGCACATGGCTTCGACGTGAAAGCAAGTGCCTCAAGCAATAGCTCTGTCTTTTTTGGGGGTTCATAAGACTGGTCACTGATGTTCTTTATTTCCAAGAAAAAACAGGAGGGTTACTCCGACAGCATCAAGGGGCAAAAGTAAGCGAACTACTCCTTGTCCCTGCTCAACTCCGAGGTAGGCTCTGTCAAGCCCTGGAACTTTGAGAGAAGGGGTGCCTCCTCACAGAGGCCGATAACAAAACAAAAGAGAAAAGAAAAGGAAAAATCAGATTGATGACCATCCACTATATTTACATGATCACAACACACAAACCATTAGCAACCTGTACAGTTCGTATTAGCATAATGGAGTAGTTATTTGTGGATTATATAATTGAAGGCGACCAAAATCATTATCCGTTAGTATCTGCGGCGTTGTGATAGATTGCCTTGTTGTTTGAAATTAGGAGGACCCCATGAAGATATCAAGAGATGTATTATGCATGCATGACTAATTCACATGTAAAATTCAAGAAATATCGGTATAGGAAAACATTTTGCACTTCCATGATATTTGTTTCCAGCTTCGTGAATGGACCGTGGTAGCCTTGAGGAGTATAGCTCTGGGTGGGCAATGTTGATTGTACAACTAGACTCATGTTTGGAAGATACTGTTGGGAAAATCCCTTACGTTGTTGTGAAGATACCAAATAATCAAAAGCTATTAATATGTTTATTGGTTAAATGGAACCAGGTAAAATGCACAAGCCCATATGCAGAAGGTGTGACATTCAAATGAGAAATGTGTTGTCAATATTGAAGTTATTCCAAGTTTACAGTGGAAAGACACAAGCTGGATAACCTTTAATAAGAGAATGAACAAGACAGGAAGAACTGGGATGTTTGTGAAGGCTTGGAGGCACCGAGATAAGGTAAATGGTGATGCATTATGCATGCATCACCCTTAAACAAAGGAGTGAGACTCATGTGCTTTCCTATCGAAGGGGAAGGCACAAATCACACCACAACCATTTCTACGTTGCAAGAATTTGATTCCAGAACTCATGCCAAACATTAAACAAGAAACTGTATGTATATTGCAGCATAATGACCATAGAAGGATACGTTTTTAACCGTCTCTGTGACAAAATCAAAGGTTTCTTCAACTTACATTGATTGGGAGGGGCAGGGACGAGTTTTCTCTTGTATTGCCATTCTTTTTTACAATGCACACAAACGCATGTACACAAGCAAGAGCAGACTTCACTGATCACCAGCTAGAAGCATCATATGAATTTGCAGATATGATCATAACAACGTGATCTGCAAGTTGTAGTGTTTGTAGTATGCTCAAACATACGTGTATGCGTGACCCAAGATAACAAGACGACATTGATAACTTTAAATTCATTAAGCTGCTCACAAATTGATACCGACTGATAGACTCCATTTGCCGTTACAAATGACTTTCGGTGTTGTGAGACTATTTAGGCATGCTTTGGAGGATACAATTATTTGGTGAGGCTAACCTCTTTTTTTTTTTTTACATTAGAATGCCCTAAATAATACTTCACCTAAGTTGGCTGATTTGGAGCAACAGAAAATTAAGGAAGTCTTGAATCTGGCTGAAGCATTGAAACTTATGATGTTTCCGAGATATTTAAAAAAAAAAAAAAAGAAGGAACTTCACAGTCGGATAATTGAACTTGAAAAGCAACTCAAAATAAGCCTTGAAATTGGAAATCAAAATACTGAGAGGACCATTAAATATCATGAAGCACGTAAGAAGGGACACGTTTTTCTAACAGCCTGTGAAACTCCACGTGTTTTCCTATTTTTCCAGCATTTTTGCTCGGGTCTGGTCAAATTGCATGATTTCGGGGTCCTTCGGGTTGGAATTGGCTCGAATGGTCTAAACGAGTTTTAAACTGCACATTATAAGGTTTCCATTGATGCTTGGATGGTTTTTGATTGGACTTCGTTTGCTATTTTAACCAAATGGAAAAGCAACTAAAAACAAGCCATGAAATTGGAAATCGCAAAATTGAGAGGATCATTATATATCATGAAGCATGTAAGGCGAGGATGGTGCCAAATTTTGAAAAAAAAAAAAGTAGTTGTTTTGCCGGTGGATTTGAGAGAAAAAGAGGATAATAATGAGGATTTATGAGCGTTAAATGAACTCCCGTGAAGAAACATAATAGCAATAATGAGCTTCAACAAACTTGCGAAAAATTGATAATGTAAGTTTGCTTTTCTCCTTCATTTTTGTAGCGAGATTTTTAAATGTTTTTGCAAGCAATCAAGTTCTCCTGTATCATTTGTCAATTTTTTTTTTGGGGGGGTTTTCTTTCTTCTGTTGCTTCAGTCAACACTAGCTTCTCTTGCAGCTATACGTCACTTGTTGACTTACACAAGGTGCCCGTTGACTTATTGGTAATTCCAATGTCACCGACAGCATGCAACCAAAGCCGATCGAGGACTTCTCCGATGAAGTCGTGCTTGAACAATGGTAGCCTCCGCCTCCAGAGCGAGGCGAACAGGTTTCCTGTGAGGACTAACCACAGTCGAGCAAAATGGAGGTCATGGACGCAGGCCAGGGCTTCGTCGGAATATCTAAATCCTCGATCAACTTCGGTTGCACATCGTCGTTGACTCTAGTTTTACTAGATATGTCGTTAAATACGTGTAAATAAGTCAACTGGCGCCTTTGGTAAGTCAATCTGTGGTGTATAAGTGAAACCACAGAAGAAAACTCACCAAAAAAAACAAAAAAACACAAATAAAAGACCATGATTCCTTGCCCAAAATTTAAAATCTCACTACAAAAGAGGAAGAGAATTAGATAAACAAGGTTTGAAAGAAACCCTATTTGCTAAATCTTTTAGAGATTTTTATTCAGGAGAGTAACAAACCAAAACACATCCAGGATAATACATGATCTTTTGAAAATATTGTCCAATTTGAATTAGATGACAGATTGGATCGAGAAATCAAATCTAGTGGTTGAGATTAGATATCTCAATCCCCATGCCATCGAGACAAATCTCAAGGTGGAGATTCGAGATTAGTCCGACTTTGCACGTTGTTGGTAGGGAATCACCCCTTAATTCGAACCGATTTTCTAATCTATAAAAATATGCAAAGCTCTAAACATTCAAAACAGGCAGTTGTAATATATCAAAAATATCTGCAGATTAAACTTGCATGAACCGACCATCATCCACAATTCATATTCACCCAAAACAAGAAACAAATCTTGAGCAAATGATTAAATTTTTTACCTGATCTGAAATATTCCAGATTTTTTGTTTCCCATTTGGTCTCAGATACGATCAGCGGATGATGTTGATTCCGGGGGGACATCGGGCACGATTGAGCGGGGACACGGGTGAGCAATAGCAGGCATGAGCCGAAAAGCAGTAAACGGCGAGGTTGATCAGTAGCGGCAGGAAGATGAAAATTGGCTGAGTTCGTTGGACGAACAGAGGACTTCGCGGCAACCCTGGGTTGGATCACCACTTTGACTGGAGTTTATGAACTTTTGACATGGTCAGGACCTGTATTCACTTGACCCACCAAAGGAAACCAGTGATGTATCAGTGAGAATCTCTCGGCAGAATCACAAATTCCGTCTTAGCTGCAAACCGGTCAAGGCCGCGGGTTTCGCCATCGAGCGGCTCGATCAGAAAGAAGGCAGCAGCCACGGGACATGGCATACTCGCTTATCACCGAAGAGGTGATAAGATCGGACGACGGCGGATGGGAAGGCCATCGGAGTCCCACCTACAACATGTTTCCCGCAAATATCTCTCCTTTCCACTCAAGGCCGAGTTCTGAAGAATTTCGTTCAAATTTCTTATCGCAAGATCGATTCTCCAGCAGCTAGAATATCTCGCGTGATAACCTTCAAGCCCCACAGGTTCGGCCAAATTGATATCTATATCGGTTTAGTCCAAACTAATTTAGTTAGGAATTATGAAATCTCTCTTCTTCTAAAATAAAAAGACTAAAATTTAGTTGTCAGTGGATTGGACAGATATACTACTAAAATCCCAAGAATTATGTCAGATTAAAGACTAAGTATATGAGTACAACTAATCTAGAATCCAAATCCACAACTAAACTAAAGAATACCGTGTATATGTTCAAACTACGTGAGTACTAACTAAAAGAAATTAAGCTAAATCTAATACAAATATCTACAACCTAATCAAAGCATTTTCAAGTAAGAACGCTTATGTAATCAGACTCAAAGAGGAAAATCTTCAAGCAAGTAGCCGGTTTCAGTGAAGCATTTTCACAAACGTGGCGTTCACTTATGACGCAACAACGATCCGCTACTTTCGATCCCAACAAACAACACAACATCCTTGGTCTTTAAAACTGAGCAAGAACCTACCCGCATCAGAAGATGCGGTATCAAGCTTCGACCAGTAGGTAAGATCGACACTTATCTGAAAAGCGTCGACAACAATGATCCACCTCGGCATAGCTTTAGGCCTTTGAGATTAAGAAACTTTGACCTCTAATGGCCGGAAAACAGAGACGCCAAGAGGGAAGGCGTGGTGCAAAGATGAAGCAGCCGCCAGCAGCGGCAGCAACTAAAGAAGAGTGCATTTCCCTCTGCTGTGCCTCTCTCCCCATCGGCAGTAGTGTGAGAAATTGAGCCTTCCCTCTTGCCCTCCTCGAAGAATATTCATGCCCGATCAGGAGTTCGATCGACGGGGGGAGAAGCGGTCGAACAGAGCAATTTTTAATGAGGAGGTTTAGTCCCTTCTATTTAAGATAGGGAATAGTCTCATCGAAGATCACTGAGGCCAAAAACCTCCGACCTTTCTCGCATGTAGATCTCCGTAATTCTCGACGGAAGGAACAGAGGAGAGGGAAACACAAAGTTCAGAGTTCCTTTCAGCTTTGACAGATTTATTAAAACTGTCGAGAAAAATGTGGAATATTGTCCCATTTGTCACCTGGGTACCGAATCTTCCGGCCGGCAGATAAGCTGACAATCACCCATCCATATGCTTTGAAACAATCATCCAGTTCATTGCTAGAAGAAATACCCACGGAATCATTATCCTAAGAGAATAGATGTCGCCTGATGAACATGCAATTTCCTCTTGCTAGACGTGAATTCATGTCTCATCCTGAATCTCGGTCCCCGTCGCTTCTTGTGTTTACTTGAACCCATGTCTTTACCGGTTCATATCATTTTCAAATGTGCACACCGCACACGAGGAACAAGAATAAAAATACATACGTATTGCTTTTAATTCGAACATCTACACTCACCATCTAACCATAATTGCAAGTCAATTACCTACATCATGGGGTATGATCATCCAACAACCGCAACGAATTAACTCCCATTTAACCAAATGAATACAGAAGATATAGCCAAAAGGGGAGAGAGATTCTACGCATAACAGATAACCCAGCCACATTAATCATCAGCTCGATAACACAACTGAAAAAAAGAAAAAAAAAAGGAAGAAAAAGAAAAGCTCAGATTGATGACCATTAACTTTACTTACAAGATCGCAACACACAAATACCATTAGCAACCTGTGCAGTGTGTATGGCGTGTTAACGGGACGCAAACACAATGCCATCACTCTGGAGAAAAAAACTCACACACCTGCCGGGTCTCATGGAGGTTACAGGCTGCTAAAGATGCGCTTCAAACTTGGACACGCCACACGCAATCTCGCCATGCTCACCGAGGAAATCTGCACGTCGATATAATCAAGGTAAGCTTGATTAGTGAAGTTATCTGTATGAAACAAACATATTTAGCATATATCTTTCTTGAAAAAGGAAAAGGTGCTTGCCTGCGGGCAAGAGCGAACATCAAGGGTCTCCAGTGTCGTACATCGTGACACAGCAGCTTCAAGTGCTTCTTCGGTGAGGTTGCATGACTAATCAAAGCCCAAAGAACGCCAAGAAATCAGCAAACCAATCGGAACAGAAGAATCAGAAAGCATATATCAATTTATCCAAACATATTATGAAGTATCAATTATCTTTATATGATCTTTTGGAGAAAATGTAAACCAAGCTCCTATTTCCAAAGGAAGAATTTTTAGTGAAGACATTCCCACTGCAATGGGCCAACGAAAATAAGAACCGAACAGATCTCCTTTTTTCTTAACTTAAAAAAAGAGGCAACATGGCTACTTGAAGAAACATGATCAAGGAAGAAGATACGCAATACCTGAAGAAATAGACTTGTCAATTTTGGACACTCAAGCCTCAATGTTTCCAAACTGCAGCAATTACTGAACAAACAAAACACCATTGGCACATCGAAAATTGGAGTGCAACAGGCAAATAACAATACAGAAAGAAACTCAGTACCTTAAGTTTAGAAGGCACAAGTTCGAACAAGCAACATCGACTTCCTTCAGATTGTTGGATAAAGATAAGTTCAGCGATGATAAGTGATAACAGCGAGCCAGCAATGGAATAAAAACCTTCCTGATATTTGGACAGCCTACGCAATTAAGATTTTGCAGCAAACGGTTGGGCAGCTCAGCCGGCTCCGGTAAATTAGTGCTCTCTGATACATCATTCACACAACTGGCACTAGGCGACCGTGAGAGATCCCCGGGGCAACCCCAATTCAAATCATGCATATTGAAGCAACCGTTTAAGCTAACATGAGTCAGATGTGTACAGCGAGAAAGAAGCTCCTCTATGGCAGACTGAGAGAAAGGCCCATAAGACAAGTCCAATTCTCGGAGAGATGGCAAAGCTCCTCCCATGTAGAGAGGCTCCAATGAAGAATCAGTAAGGTACTTGCACGCTTGCAATTTCAACACCTTGATTTGGAAAATAAGGGAAAGGACAAGTAAGAATAAGCACTGGGAACTTTAAAGTTATGGCAACAGTCCCACAAAATAAACCATGTCGAGAACCATTCAATAGTAGTGAGAGGTGTTCAGAAATACCCTAGCAAGAAGTTCAAATTCAACCACCTCATCACCTCAGTTACTTGCTTATTGCGATCAAGTAGAGGCAAGTCAAAACCCTAAAATTACAACAACAATAATAATAATAATAATAATAATAATAAACAAACAAACAAGTAGCACAGATCATTCTACCAATCAACAATGGACCCACAAGGTTTACCCTTCATTTCAGTTACATTAGAGTGTAACCTACATAATCCAATTCAACCCAGTATTCATTTCCTTCAATCCTATTTTTCACAAAGCTTAAGTTCTTCCCCAGCAAATCTAATCTCAATCATTCAGAAGAGGATCAATACAAACCACCCCCCCCCCACAAACGAGTGCCCAAAAAAAAAACAAACAAACAAACCACCCCCAGGTAAAAGCTCAACCTCTGACTCAATTTGACACAAGAACAATTCAAATCCAAGGTGAATAATCTCAAGGGAACAAAAATTTGAAGATAACGTCAGCATTCTTATTGATATACTTCGAATCAGAGGTGAATAATTCCAAGTGAACACAAATCCGAAAAAAACTTCGGCATTCTTATTGACATACATACGCTATCTAAGTGGCATTAATAACCAAAACATTCTTCGTAAAAGTCAATGACACGAGTGATTGGTCAAAGAAAACTTCACTTCAAATGATGTCATATAAGCTAGCGACAATGTTACAAGCACTGGAGCTTACAACCCAAACAGTAAATAGCATTAGATACGAATTCCAAAATGACCTGCCAAATGATTCTTCAAATAAGGAAAAGGCAGAATCCAACAAAAAATCAATCAAACTAATACCAAGAAAATCGTGTTCACGTAACTTGCAGTAATGCATGTTTGGAAGCATTTACAATTACAGTGTCGTACCTTTAAACACTCACAGGACTCAAATACTGGAACCAAGTTTGTCAAAAAAGTGTATGACAAGTCGAGCATGGTTAAGTGTGGAAGCCAACGAAGAGAATACAGTCCAACAGAACCAACAGATGGGCAAGACATCAAAATCAATGACTCAATCAGAGGACAAGATGTGGCTGTAGCAGACAAGCAGTCATCCCTGAGTCGGCTGCATAAGTCAACAAATGAAGTGTCAGCTTAATAAAAGAAGACTGGACCTCGGGAGAACAGAAAGAAAGCATCACCTGCAAAAGGAAGCATCTAGAGATGTTAGAAGTGGACAGTTGATGGAAGCTTCTGCCAAAACCCCACAACCTTTCAACTCCAGTAACACCATTTTTGGCGCTTCAATTGTGAGTTCACTCAATTTAGGACATATCCCAAGATTCAGTGACCCAAGTCCAACCTGAGGTGGGAAAATATTCGAGAAAAACCAACTGAGCTTTGTTGTGGACACGTTAATGTTAAATCGATGCTAAGTTGTTCATATGATCAAATTGCAGTTAAATTTCCCAATTTCCTAACTACCACCAGCAGCAATAACATGTCCATTGGTTCAATGGAGATAAGTTGGATTCAAGCATAAAATAGAAAATTCCAGGAGTACAGCAATGTATACAATAACTCTCCTGGAATGACGTGTGAGGAACATACATTGGTATCTCAGAATAAAGAAAGGTTCTCAACTTTTAAAAGGTTTTAAAGTGAAAAACCATTAACTCAAAAAAGACGTAAAAAAATACCACGGCAATTCATTAAACCAAGAAACAGACACTTTGTCACTTACTGGGCAAAAATGGGCCTTTTCTAAGTGATCACACCCATCTAAACAAACTTGTTGAAGATTGGGACAGGTGAGGTCAAGAGTTGTAACCCCCCTGCACTCAGAAAGGGACAGACTGACTAAAGAAGCACTGCAGAATCGCACGGTCATCAAGCTCTGCAAAGAAAGTAAATTCTTCACATCAGTAAGAGCATGACACCCCCTCTATGCCATTAATGAATTTTAAATTTACTCAGCAATATCATTAAAGGAGAAGATCATAGTAGAAACTAGTAACCCCAAATGGAAGCTTCTTAAAATACAGACCTCACAATTATCAAGGACTAAGGACTTCAGAAGAGGGCATCCACCGCCATCATTGAAAACTTCACAAACAGAATCTGTCAGCGACTCACAGGCTGTTAGGTCCACTTCTTGCAGAGACTGACACTGTAATGCTAATGTGGTCAGACTCTCTTGTTTTTGCAAGGCTAATTTCTGCATGCACATGAGAAGTATAAGAATTTTTCTGTTGCGCAATCACTAAAGATCAGATACTATGTATCCCTCTTTTATAGCCAAACATACTTGAAGTGAATTTGATGTGATATTAATACGATGGAGTGCACCACAATTAGACACCATTATGGATGATAGCATGAGAGTTCGTAAATTCAAATCCGCAAACCTGCAAAATGAAATCCCAAGAGTGTTGATGTCACACACAGGATCACACGCACACAGAATCTGAAATAAGAAGAATGCTGTTGGATTTCACCAATGGCGTATGAGACAGAGCAAAGACCATACTTGCGACAATGCACCAATCTTATATTCTGCAAGCGCGGAAGATCCAAAGATACAGATGTCAAGAGGCTGCAATTGTCCAGCTCCAAAACCTGTAGAAAATCTCAACTTGAGCTTGTTCAGACTATTGGCCAAAAAAAGAGAGCTTGTTCAGAATAATTACTGTAAGATCTCATAGAAATCCAACTTGGTGAGATAATCATGTCAAACCTCTAACATAGAGCTGTATGCAATAGCAGCCATTGAAGCAGAAGTTATGCCCTCGCAATTGTCAAGCTTCAGAACTGTCAACATTGGCAGCCTGACAGACTGTCAAAAAAAGAGAGCATGTAAGAAAAAAGCTTTTGTCACTTTTATAAGAAAAATACTTACTTACAGATAATTTACCTCAAGTGAAATGTTTGGGCAGTATGATGCATTGAGAACATGGAGATTAGCGCAAGTCTGAGATATCTCACGTAATGTCTCATCACTAACACATGAACAGTTTGACATGTCCAAAGATTCCAACAGTGGGCATGACATTGCAGCCGATCGAATTGCAGCATCCGAAAGCTTGTGACAAGAGCCTATATCAAGGTCACGCAAAAGGGGACAGCTGAGCAGAGCCTGGGCCATATTACTGCGCTTCAAAGATAAGGTCTCAAGTTGAGGACACCTGCAATAACAATGTCTCAGCTGCACTTCAACCAAGTGACAGATTCCAACAGCATGGCCAACTTATAAATTACTTCACCTGACAGATATTCGCATGACGCGACATTTTATCAGTTGAAGATGACGCAACTTGTCATGGTTTATAGGTATCTCTTGGATGCCATTACCAAGGGTAGCATCAGTGACATTCAGACTCTTCAACAAATTACAGTCTGATAAGGCATAAAAAAATGTATCCCCTAGTTGTCCTTTCCCCAAGGTTAAAGCCTCCAGATTTCTAATTGTCATCAAAAGAACGGTAGCAATTAGGCCACAGCAGTAAGGAAAGCAAATTAAAAAGTAAAAAAAAAAAAACTAAAAATTAACCACCTCAGCGATGAAACAGCCTTCATAACAAGCAAATGAATTGCAGAAGGACCAGTTATTATGACTTCAGAAGCATTTGGATACCGCCGGCACATGTCCTCAACTACAACAATATGTCAAACAATTAATTAAGCAGAAAGAACCAATATAGTATTCTTATTTAAAAAGAAGAATCTCAAGCACAGCCATCCCAGTCAACTCAACTCCCAGCCTAAGAACTAAGAAAATGGAGATCAGGATATCCAAGTTTAAATAAATTCTCAAAGGCACATCACAAAATTTGGGATGATTGAATGGAAACTGATACACTGACCAAGCTTCCCTTTCCATATTGAGGAAAAACATGAGGCAGTAACATCAATTCTAGATGCCTTTGAACCAACAAGTAATCCAGCCTTATCTAGCTTTTACAGTCAAACATTTAAACACAATGTTCACAAGAAAATGCAATGAGCAGGAAGGGCCATCTAAGATAAAGCACTCCATGTATAAATTAACTCAATTCAAATGACAATCCACTGACCAAACATTTTACTATCTATGACCAGTAACTTGATTAATCATTGCATATGACCTGAACATAAACAACTGAACCATTTCCAGGCAGCCCTTACTTTTTCTTTTTGCAGGCCATCACTTTATGAGTGTAATCTAGTTGCTTCTTGTTTGATGTGAAAAGGGAGAAGCCCTATTGTCTCACCACTATTCCCGTGCAACTTTCCAAAATTATTGGCCAATTAGCAAGTAATCCCTATAGTAATCCAACTTTCCCTGCAACAACTTTATATGCTCAAGCTTTTGTTCAAAAGAAAATTCAAAATCAAAGCAAATGCAAATGAGAATTCTTTCTGTATCTCCTCCTCTGAAGAATAAGTAGCTGGAGATTAAATTGATAAACCACCAGGCTTATATGCTCAAACTAATTTCCTCCATCAAGAGAATCGACTTTAAGCCCTGACCTCTAGCTCAAGAATAAGCTAAAAAATCATCTTCGTATTTTGAAACTCACATTGCTCACTTGATATGTTGTGGTTCTCAAAATTTAAGCACTTCCAAAAGTCTTCATGCGCACTAGCAACTCGCCACTGTCTGCAGACTCGGGCAGCCTGACAAAGATCCACGTGATTCAAGAAAGAGAACACCTGGCACCAAAGTTTATAGCAAGAAACCATACTGTCAAATGAACCAGAAGCAAAGAAATTAGAGGCTTAATGAAGTATGAGATTTCTACTACCATGTGTAATAGATCGTCAGTGAGATCCATCCTCACTTCTGTATCTTCTGTTTTTGCTTCACCATCAACGTCACTGATGTTATCTATCCCATCCCTAGATACTATAGGATAAGTATAATCAATATTTTCCAACATGGATGTTGGATAAAGCGGTTTGCCTTTCAAAGCTGAACCTGAAAAGTCCCCATACAAATTGAAATGCCCCTCTGGATAAATGCCTGAACTGCCTGTTGCAGAATTGCTCTCCCTGCAAACACCAGAAAACAAGCGACGATCACAACAAGGCAAAGTGGACTTGAAAATATCTTGTCAAACATTCTGCATATGCAGCACAGATATCACATACTACAATTGACAACCATAGGCATCACTATTGGGATGGCAATCAAACCTCTGAGTGGGCAATTGTCGTCACAACCACATAAGTTCATGTGTTAAGAACAAGATGAAAGTCAAAAGTATATTTAATGTTGGTCAGAGTCCAATCCAACAAGATGAAGCAGGCTTGACAAGGACAAAGCCTCTAACGAAACCTCTGCATGGGAGAGGTGGAGGATATGTATAAGATCAGAGTTTTTCCATTTCACCAGCTATTTGTTCTCCAGCCCCCATTGAAAATATCAGCATTTCTGCAACATTTTCATAATTTGGGAACAGGCATATGGATTCATAGAATGATTCTCAAAAGCAACTCAAAACCGTTTCGCATAAGCCCACAATTGAAAATCCGCAAAAAGCAAGTTCGAGGTCAAGCGAGAAAGAAAACTGCACGCGAAAGTGGCACCAAGTCAATAATGCTTCTTGTGAAGCCAACATTAATGCTGCCACGCTCACCTTCTTCCAAGAGTCATGTATAGGCAAGGCATATCAAATATTCACAAGCCCTTATGTGACATTCTCTCGAAAGTGAAAACAAGTTGGAACTCATGCTCCTGGGTTTCACAAACATTTCCAATTGTGGCAAATAAAGCCACTATCATACGGAAGCACAAACGAAAATCGCCATTTGCATGTCAGTCGTTAAATGTTCCCTAATAATCATCCAGAACTCGTGAAGTAGACTTGTAGTACACAAAACCAACCATGCAAATATGAACAAAAGCTCTCCCTTGATCTAATCACTTAATCCACAACATGGAGCAAACTAAAAACTAAATGGCTAAAACCAAACAGAAACTCACATCATTCCGAACAATTAAGCAATCACCTCACCTAGTATCGGCATGAACTTTCGCACGCTTATGGTGACAATCGTGATCCCGCTCCTGCGCTGCTGCTGCCGCACCAGATACAGAACCAGAGCTCTCGCCAGCCGCGCGCCCCGAGCTCCGACCAAGTCCTCGGCTTTCTCGACTTCGGCCCCTGCCCAACACATCCGAATCGTCGCCGGCGTTCATCGCCATCTCCATCTCCTGGAACAACGTCATTTGCTCCTCAATATCCTCCGGAAACCCTAGCCTAACCGCCAAGTCGGCGTAGTCGTCCCCATTCTCGGAATCGGCCTCGTCGTCCGAAATCCAGCCCCTCCCGGTCGAAGATTTAGCTCCCCCTCCCATGTCCTCACCGATGCAAAACCATAAGCAGCAGCACCAAGTCCTCATGCAAAATTGGGGGAGAAGGACGGAGAGCTTCGCCAAACCCTAGGTCCCAAACGCGCGCATTTTCACACCTGGAGCTTCGAGCAGCGATGCGAGATCAACGAGAATCAACAAAATGGCGATACCCAGAAGAGAAAGAGGAGAGTGGATCGCGCGATGCGAGAGAAATTGGGAGGGAAATTTCCGAAAAACGGATCTGAAAAATCAAATCTTGGCCAACTATAGAGCAGAGAGAAGGGGGGAGGAAGGGTGGAGGAGGGCCAAAAGAGAGGCAGGCAGGCAGACGGACGGTGAAATTGATTAAAGTTGTGATTTTTAACGAAAGGGGTAGGGGGCATATAAATTACAACCTCGGATGATTTTTCGTACTAGCGTTTTGCGCTTTTCTTCTTCTTCTTCTTCTTCTTTTTTTTTTTTTTATTTTGAATTCTGTGCTTTCGCTATTTTCTTAATTTGTTGTTGATTTTCTTGATGGGGGCCGTTGAGGAACGACGCCTTTGCCAGCGGCGGTGCGGCGTCGTGTGGATGATTTTTTTTACTTTTTTTTTTTTGGTGTCGAATTATCCTGCGAGTTCATTGGTGCTCCTAATACTTTGAACGAACAAAAACTATCGAGGAAAATATTTACTCCATTGATATTTACTCATACATAATTCACATACGACTGAGCAAAGCACACGTTGAAAAGATCAGATGGTCACGCCTTGCAAATTCATTTTAGTATCTTCCATTAAAGTGTGCATGATGTGGGCTCCATTCGTTTAGAGGAAAATAAATTATTTCTAAAAAAAATATTTTTGAGAAGTTATTTTTCGAAAAAAATGATAATATTTTTCGGTATAAAGTTAAAAATGGATTGGAAAATATTCCCTCTTGTTCTGTATGGAAAATCGAATTTGATTGTCCGCAATGCAATCCATTTAGTAACTTTTTATTTTTTATTTTTTTTTCTTTTCCCTCTTTCTCTTCGACCAGTTGCCAACCTAAAGAGGAAGAAAGAAAAGAAAAATAAAATATTGGAAGATAAAAAAAAAAGAAATAGAGAGAGGAAAGATGATGAAAAATATTTTTCTCTTCTCAAATTCAGTTTAGTATTTAGTTTGCATGATGCAGGCTTCGTTTGTTTCGCGAAAAAATGAGTTGTTTATGGAAAATATTTTTTTTAGAAAAATGATGATATTTTTTGGTATTCAGTTGAAATCTGAAAAAATAAATTAAAAATATTTTTCCTCGTTCTTTATGAAAAATCGAATTTGATTTTTCTCTATGCACTCCTTTTAATATTTATTTTATTTTTAAAAGTTTATTTTTTTCTCTTTTCTTTTTCCTTCTTGGAAGAAAGAAAAGAAAAAATATAAAAAAAAGACTATAAGATAAAATATATATAAAAGAAAAAGAAAAAGAATGTAAAGGAGTGGAGAGAGAAAAGACGAGAGAAAATATTTTTCTCTTCTCAAAAGAAAAAAAGTTATTTTCTCCACTTTCAAAGGTTTTTTTTTTCCCTCATCCATGGAAAAATGATTTCCTTAGCTTATTTATTTTATGTAAACTGAATATCGAAAAATTTGAAAATTATTTTTTAAAAAATTAATATTTACGAAACAACGGTGCTTTAGTTTAAAATGTTTTTTGCCGGTGCGAGAAGTTAGGATCAAGGAAGAGCATTTTTGTAAGAGACATTGACATGTGAAAAAATTTAAATTGGCTAAAGTGCTGAGGACGAGATAAGAAATGATTAGACAGGACAAATTAATTTTATTTAAGTGGTAATTGGATGAAACAACTTCGAAAAGGGAAGAGAAACCAACCTCCTCTACATTTGTCGACTGACTAAGGCCTTATTTTATTTATTCTCATGCCTCTCCTATGTCATGGAGATGACGTGGTCGGGACGGCATCAATTTGCTTGAAACCCCCTAAATTTGTCACTGTTGCGGAACAGCCTCTGAACTTAAAATAAAATTAATTATCGGCATTAAAACTTTGGTTTTTATTTGCGGTAAGTTATTTTTATCAGCATATTGCTCGAAAATAGTCTAACAAATTCTTCCACACCGAAATAACCTTTAATCATACATCACTCTTTATTTTCTTAATTTCATTAACCATCATACGTGGCAATCATCAACCGAACATTTATATATTTCATACAAAGATAGTAAAAGTTGGTCAATGCGCGGAGATGTCCATTTGTTGGGGCAAATTGTGTACATATATATGACTGAATTACGTGAAAAGTGCTTACTCTTGATTAGTTCAAATATAGGGCATGAGATTTTGTTAGAACCTTTTTTTTTTTTTTCGGTCAGAGATTTTGTTAGAGCTTGCTTAGATTAGCTTTTGAAACGTAACCTCGACTTGATGGTGTCTTGTGGTTTAAGTGTGACACAACTTTAATCCGTAAATAAATAGATAAATTACTAAACTCAAGCTCAAAATTAGATAAACAAAATAAATGACAGAAAAAAAAAAGTCGAGATATACTCTTATTTGAAATTAGACATTTTATTTCCAGGTTATCATTGTACATTGAAGATATTTTCTTCTACTGTTGGACCACTTTCTATCTTAGGTGGAATAATTAGAGCGTATTTTTGTTCACATTACTAAAACTCAAATTTCGTTTTCAAGCTTTTTTTTTTGTTCGACACTTAACAGTCATTTTAATTAATAAAAATATCACAGAAAAATTATAAAGGACTTCAAACGACTCTCAAATTCGAACTTAGCTAGATGTTCATAAAATGCACAAGGAAAAGAACACCTCTTGAATTTTTTTTTAAATAAAAATTGATGTTCATGTGCAATAATTTCACTTTCCGAGAATATATAGCATGACTTTAGATGGTCCGACAAACCCTTCAAGCATGTGTCGTCCTTGCCCTGCATTAAATTGGTAAAATTGCATGTTTGATGGTCCGTGTTTCAAAAGGACAGTTGACCGTTGACCCATGGCTATGTCATTGGTCGGGCGGGCCGGGTCAGGAGACTCCACAAAGGCCCATTGGGCTATGGGCTAGAGCCCAATTTAGAAAAGCGGGGTTTAAGTCCTTTCGAGAAATTCTCTCCCAAAAAACCAAAGTCCTTTCAAGAATTGCTTTTTTTCTTTCTTTCTTTCTTTTTTTTTTTGGGTCAAAACAAGAATTGCTTCGATAGGCACAAAACTTCTTGTTAGGGACAATCGTGGTCTAACCTTTCAAGTATTGCGGGAAAAAAAAAGCTACCAATTTTACTCCAAGAGATATTTTGAACAAAATGTGCGTATGGAGAATGAATACTCATGTGACAAATGATGCGCGCCTTGTGAGCAGACATGACTTTGATAAACTATCAAAATGAAATTTCTTTCGAACCAAATATTTGGGCTTCAAATTAGATTTCGAGAGAGAGCGAGGTAAATTAAATTAAATTATATATATCTCTCTCATACAAACGACGTCATTTTGCTTGTTTGGTGAGAACAATGTCATTTCATAGCACTCCGAGTTATATTTTGTTCAAATAGGAACCACATTATTTTCATTATATGCAGGAGACAACGTCGTTTTGACTATTTACGGGCACCACGACTGCTAAAGTGGCACCTACCCTGTCCACGTTGGTTTGCCTCCTTAGACGTTACATATGCGCATTTCGATGTAAAGAGTAATTGCATATGGTTTTACAGCTGTCAAAACCATCATTAATTACTATTTACGGGGGGGGGGGATCGCAAGTAATTACAAAGTGGGCCCTTTGGCCGAAAAAAGAAAACACAAAGCGGGTCAAGTATCTTTCGAGTGTTCTCTCTTTTAAAGGTGAAGGAGGTACGACATTAGCTGTAAAATGTCGTGTTTGCTCTTTCCTTTGTATTGATTGTTTGTCCAAAGTAGGGTTCAAGTGGAACATTCTGTGTTGAGGTTATGCCAGGTTAGGGTATTGGGCCATCACCATTTGCTCATATCCCATCCTATGATTTCGTCGCTAATGATGTGGCTAATCCCTTTTCCTGGCGCAGTAATCGTAGAAAGTTTAGAGACAGACACCCTTTGGTACAATCTTCACCTATTATTTTTATTTTCGCCGCTACTGATAAGAGTTCATGAGACCCACGAGCTCGGTCGTTCCATAATTTCGACATAAAACCACCTATAATTTTGACACCGCGTGTGAATCCACGCCGTTCTCAAAAGCATCACGACCATTTCCTCGATCCGGATCTTTTCAAACGCAACGCCACCTACGCATTGGTGTATTGGATCCCCGTGGTCCAAACACTCAGACCACCCACTTTCCATGAGGAACAACGTCGACAGATATTGAGTGCATGCGAGTTGACCGCACGACGCAAAGTTAGGGGGGTAGATTAGAAGAAAACAGGCAAGAAAGTCCAACCCCTCCACATACGCGGAAGGTATGCGGCCTGCCATGGATCTGATACAGGCATGAACTGGTGGTGGCTTTGATGTTCGTACTGTGTTGGACATGCCTGGGAAAAAGAGAAGAGAGGGAGGACATATGAAGTAGTGGAGGAGCTGGTGTCCATCGGACTCTGTCTGGCATGCGTAACAATAACGTTACAAAGTCAAACTCGATTGCTAGGGTTTTATTGCGGACCGAGAGTGGCAACTCGCTGTGCAGCGCCTCAGTACTTTTTTTTTTTTTATCGCAATGATTCCGCCAGTGCGTCCTTGAGTTCTACCTGTTCCATCGTCCTTTTTTCTTCTATCTGGAGGTTCTCGTGGATATGAACACCGTATGTGTGTTTTTGTTTCGAGGGCAGTCATTGAACTTGAGGTCTCTTTTCTCGACTTTTGTTTTGGTAGGCTTCTTACTTGCCTCACGTACGAATGACAAGCATTCGTACGGTCAAAATTTGCCAAAGGGCTACGACGATGTCGAATAAAGATATGACCTTCCGGTTGATGAGGGCATTTTCGTCATTTTTTCCCTTTTTCTGTTTTTCTTTCCTTTCGCCGGTGGTAGGCGATCACTAGCGATGGCTGGAGAGGGACGGTCAAGATCGTCCTCGAAGCCACTAGTCTTATCTTATGAAATCTTTATTTATTATTAGCCTTCATAGCTCTCTTCTTTAACGCTTATGCCGTAGAAGCTGACATGAGGCTGTTGGCCTTTTATCTGAGGGTCGCTCTCGCCAGATCTAGGCAAGAATTGTCAGGCCCTCACCAATTGGTTGTAGCAAAGGAAAAAAAAAAGAAAATTAGAAAAAAAGAAAAGAAATTATAATTGTCTTTGGACAAAAAATGCGCTTGGCCAGCCGGAATGCTTAGCCGGCCGGAGAGGTCGAGCTCTTATTTGAAACTATCATGATCATTTCATATCCTTGTTTGAGACTAATATGATCACTACAAATCTTTATTTGAAAACAAGCTCACTTCATGTTTTTATTTTAACAAATACGGACATTTCAAACCCTTATTTAAAAAATTTTTCTTTATCAAATATTACTTCTTCATGAGGTTTATACTGTCATTAGATCTAATATCGTCACTATATGTACAAAATCGACAGCACTTAGTGAGATAAGGCACGCGGCCATTGTTGTCGTAGTCCTCGCCATCGGTCGTCATGTAATCTTTTTCTACTTAATAGATTAGAGTGTACCATATCAAGGCCAGGTATCCCTTCTTAAGTCATTGCAATTTGTTCTAATGACAACGTTCTTAACTTGTTTAAGTCTTCACTAAATGAGTTAGTATTTGACTCCTTCCTTAGTACAAGATGCTCGATTGTATAATCATGTGGAGCTCGCGCCGGTCCACCTAAAAGTCTAAAGTCTACACACAATCGTTATTTGATGTTTCATACTCTAATTCTTTGATATTAATAAGAAAACGAAAGTACAAAAAGAAACCCTTCAAGGTTTCTCGGCAAAAGTTCATCAGAAGTGCTAAAATTTGTTTATAGCGCTCACTTTAATGCTATTTTTTTAAAATCATTAGTTGAGTGTCAATTCCAGTCAACATTATCGAAAATCTTACGTAGCCTTTTTTTTATTATTAATAACCTAATCCTATTGGGTCACTAGAGGATCTTAATTAGAAATAAAAAAAAGCTAAAGTTGAAAAACTATTAAAAATTTTAAAAATAAACTAAAAAAGGGTTTAAAAAAAGAAAGGGAAGGGTTGTAGCCCTCGCCACTACTGACCACTGGCTAGGGCTCGAGAACCCCGCTCGGCCATTCTCCACCCTCGCCGTCCATTGCAGTGATGGTGGGTCGGACAACCCTCACCACTACAAGGCTAAACCCTTTTTTTTAAATTTTTATCTTATTTTCTAGTTTAATTTATTATTTAAAGAAAAATTTAGCTTTTAAGTTTTAAAAGTCCACATGGACTGGATTTTCTTAAAAGGATTTCCATGTGGACTCCACGCACACTATTTTTCAAAAAAATTGCCTTGTAATTTTATAAATTTAATAATAAATATCACGTAATCAGTTTGACAGAAATCTTTGCGATTTGGCACCTAAATGATCGCCTCTTTTCCTATTTTGCATTTAAGAAGCCGGCGGAAAATTTTGACACTAAAGTGAGTGTCGTATATAGATTTTTGCACTTCTAATATCTTTTCACAAGTGAAAAACCAACTAATACCTCACTAACCATATATTAAATAAATGATATTAGACCGGAATTAGCAAATCTTATGTTGCAAGCCACATTAAAAGGTGGTCTCTTTTTTTCTTTCCACTGTATTCCAATGAATACGCCCCCCACGAAGAAAAGTGGAGTGCTGTTAAGTGTTAATGCAGTACGAACGCTCTGCCTTTTTGCTTAATGCGGGTGGCTTTGTCAGAATTACTGTTTAACTGAGGGATGATTAAGGATGATTAGCCTTAAGGCGACCACCGTCATCAAGACATGGTCAACGGTTTCCTCGGTCGGCGGCACGTGGGCCCCGTAAATCCCATCGATGACTGTGGGAAAGTCTGTCCTTCAAAGATCCTACGGTCCACGGAGTGCTCGACAGCATACTGTGATCGTAGGTGGCCGACCACTGGCTGCTCCCATTCCTCCCCCGTTAGTTTAATTCATAGATATAAATCGAATGACCCGACAAGAAAATCATTTTTTTTTGTTATTTAGAGATCAAGTGCGACTATTTCTATCTAGATTTTCAACAAAATTTTCTTCATTTGTTTTTTTTTTTGCTACGTTTGATAGCCATGATAAAATTTACGATATGATAAAATTTAACATATTTTGTGTTTGGTGCCTGCCTAAAACATGATAATGCTGAATATAAAAAAGGGGCATGACTCGGATAAAATTATCCCACATGGGAGATGGGAATAATTACTCTTTTATTTTGCTATGTGTATGTGCATAATCCTAATACTACTAAACCCTCAAATCTGCCGTAGACATTGTCTTGTTGTTGCCAACACCTTGCTCCCTCTCCTCCTCCTCATCGGGGTATTATGACCCTCGTTTGAGGTCGATGAAGATGTGCGAGCCTCACTTGAGCCATCTAGTGATGCTTGTCCAAATTTTGAACAATGATGGTTGCCCCCTTGTACGTAGTATGTGTCATGATCAAAATCTTAGGTTGCGTTTGGTCATTTAGATTTCTAATAAAGATAGAACATAATAAGAAATATAATTTTTTTTTCACATCCTATCTACTGTTTAGTGAACTGCAAATATAAGTTGGATAAGCAAAGGTAATGCACAACTGAGATCGACTCTATTTTGCTAAAATATCATATTGCTTTAGAGATTATTCAATAACGAGTTTTGATGAGTGATTTGTTATTGAGTAGAGGTTTATGCTATCTAAATTTGGGTAGGACATTGATTGAGCAGACCTAGTAGAATTAGAGGTCTTAATTTGGAGTCGAATCCTTTGAAATGAGCATTAGCTTTACTCATTGTCTTGTTGCGTGAGTAAACAAGTGCTAAACATTGGAACTATTCGAAATTTTTTCACAAGTTGGATATGCAAGCATGTAGATCCTTCAAGAGAGCTATTTTTTTTACGTCGATTATCAATTTTGAGTTTTTATAACATGTCGAGATCTCTTTTAAGTGTTGAAAAGGTTCAAACAATTAAAGAACGAGAGATATGATTTCATATCACGCCAAACTATCGATTGAAGAACGAGGTTGTGAAGATACTCGATTTTGTTGTCGACGACCATAGCTTAGTGTCATTGAAGAGGCAGCCACACTTGACGGTCGACACTACCAAAAAGGCAACCCCTGGCCATAGAGGCGTTGGCATGGTAGAGAGCGGCTTGACATGGAGAAGAGAGAGTGATTGTGGAAAAAAAAAAAAGACATGGTTCTCCTTGTATTTACTCTTTTGAGAAATCATATTCAGATCTATCTCACCCCTCTCCTAAGATATTTTTAGCCGAGTTATATATCCAGTATTCCCTTTATCCTCTCTTGGACATTTACCAATCACAAGATAGAAAAAAACATATCATATCTTGATTTTATCTTGATGACCAAACGTTGGCCTACAGTAATGTCCCTTCTCAATCACAAAAGCCCCGGCTTGAACGGTTCGGCTAAACTCGAGCAGTTCGGATGAACTCGACTGGTTGCCATCCCTATTTCCTAAAGGAAATCTGGCACCGCTCCCATGAGGGTGGGAACCAATTTCTGACCCATTGGGCCTGTCGAATCACATGGTTGAATTGCTTTAACCTGATGACCATTTCAAGCCCCGGTTTTGTTGTTTTCGGCCGTCTCCGTATACGTACTTGTCGGTTTAAGCAATCAATTTAGCATCAAAGTAGACATATGGGTCGGCAATCTAGTACAGTAGCTCAACTATTGTTGAGATTATAAATTAGTCAATACGTCTTTGCCCGCCGAATTCCCGTCTCGGGCCACATCATTAATGTGCAAGTCCTACCGTTTTCATACGACCCTACAAATCTTGAAAAAAAAACGACGTGCTTCACCCAATTTTAGCTGCGAAAACCATATTCAGACGACCTTCGAGGCCCAATACCAACGAACAGGCCCACTGGGCCTTCAAATGGGGCTTCCCCCATGCAGCAGACTCGCCCGACAAATGCACCCATTCTGTAATCCGTTTCAAATTTCGGAGTTTGAGTCAACTGTTTTGATTGGGAACTTCTAATTACAGCTTTCGGCACTTATATTTTTCGAGGGGTTTTGAGCTCCAGATATATTTGATGGTTCTAATCGTTTCGATGTGGAGATCATTTCTAGATTCTAATAAACCTTCTTTTACATCATCAGAGGACCGGATAACAATCCACAGAAGTAACAAAGAATATAGCGCAAGAGTAAGAACTTGAGCAATAACTTACCGCAATCCACATGGGAACTTATATCTTTCCAATCTTTTCGCTCGAAGTGTAAAAATCGCTGTGTTTTAACTGTCGGAATCAGGCCTTCATTTTACCAGCTTCAATTTTTAGAATGATTGATGGGGGCCCCTAGAAAATCCTTCATAGTATCAAAGCGGGAGCAAGAAATCTCTGAGTTCAAAATTTTTTCATACCTCTATTTGCCTCTTCTATGTAATTTTCCATGCTTTAGTTTTAGGCTAAAATCCAACCTAGACATGAAATGAAATTACAGTGATATATTTCTAGCCACTGCAATGAGGTCCGTGGGGGCAGAATCAGGTCCACAATTAGCTTGAATGGGAACAAAATACCCATGACCTAACTCCATGACAAGCAAAACATGCGTTGTCGCATTCATTAGGTTATCGAAGTCGACATTGTGTGGGGCGCACTATTTTTGGCCATGGCATCAAAATTCTGATAGATTTCATCAATCATCGACTTCTCCATTGATTAGATTTATTTTGTTTTTGCTGTTTGGGTGTTGTCCAATCTTCGTTTGGTGGGTCACTCAGCTTCTAACTCTTAAGCTTCCAAAGTAGCAATTGCTACCTTGTGACAAAATCTTAAGTTTTCATGGGCTCTTTTCATTTCCTTAGCTGGACCACTTTGTCTCTTCTAGCAATGCCAATTGGGATTTGATGTAACTTAGTGCTTACATACCAAAAATTAATTTTTTCTTCTGGGTGGGCCTTGGTTTACTATATACAGTTGTAAATGTGGGGCCATCTTTGGTGGAAATGGCTTTGTTTTTGTTTAGATCAGTCCCTTGAAAGAAAAGGACATATTGACACACATCATTCATTGAGCTTCTTTACATATAAGCTCTTCTCTTCATATGGAATACCATAAAGATCAATGTGTGGCTTTAAATTTTTAAGGGTCCTGTACACACATGGAGTGTTATACGAAGTTTCATTAAGATCAATATAGTGCTTCAAATTAATCTCGTGAGTTGTCTAGGACGGTATCAACATCTAATTCACACTCACAATGACGGTACAAGTAGAACAAACACATGCGATTTCGACAGAAATAAAACCAGAGTTGAGTTCGATATGGACTGATTAGACATGTTAAGGTTAGGATTCGTCGTAATACTAATTTCTCTTAAATGTGGAAACTTAAGTTTTAAAAAGAATTAGATACATGGATTGATCATCACGTGGCATGTAGTCACACTTATTCGAGATGCCAAAAATCAATCATAATCTTTAATAGTAGAATGTGTAAACTTATAGTGATCCGGGAACAGAAAAGAAATATATGAATCCACCTGGTATTGTATGTTATGTCGTTTGCAGGGGTTAGACGTTTCCGCACCTAAAAAAACTAAGTTGTGTTATCTAATTCCTAAATACTTGTGTCACTAAGTTGCTCCATGTAATTCATGCTAATGGTACACATGTCCAACTTTCAAGAGTTCCCAATTTTTCTTAGGGTTTTTTTTTGGGTTGCTTGCTTTTTTGGGCCAGTTGGGTTTCCTTTTTGGTTTTTCCTATTTAATTATATTGCACTGGCAAGCTTTGTCGTGTGGACCATAGATCTTGCACAGCGCATCTAACATTGACATGAGCTCTGTTGTGAAGGCAGCGATCCACCTTCCAACTTGCGATGCTTATAAAAAGACAGAAAACTAGAACAGGAAGATCTGATCGATGGAATCAGCATCCTCAAAAGGAGCGTAAACTCCAACTTTTTGCTGGATTCGATTGACCGGTCATTAAAGAAAAAAACAAAGGGTTAAGAAAAAGATGTTGAAAGCAGTCAACTGCTCTAAGCCAACCTTTTTTGTCTTACCATTCTTGCACTTCTTGGATAACGCCGGGGTTGCGCTCGTCAAGACTTTGTATTTCACGAAAAGATTTATTCATCAACGTAGCTGGAGAGCATGAGGAAATTGTTACGACTTTATGTCGCTTAATCTTATTGTCAAAATGTCATACACAAAAATCCAGAATAATTGATGGAGAATCAAATGGTACATGTAATATCATCCAACCCTATGATCATCATCAATGATGGAGCCCGAACTCTCCATTGATTATAAAGTTGTATATGAACATATTTTCTTTTTCCGCGCAAGATTTTTGAAATGTTCTCATAATTTGATATAGTGACTTTCGCACCAATGTTATCCTGGTAGCCACATCTTCTCATTTCACCAACATGGTAACCATCCATGTTTCGAACCTTTTGAAATTTGGGTAATTGGATCTGCTGGCAATATCACCACCTTCATTAGATTTCACGAATAGTTTCTCGTACTCTTGGTTAAACTCTTTGAATAAAGAACAGGGACACGTGATTTGCATCTGAAAAATAGTATGGGATGCATGGGCATGCATGACCAGAATGGGTACGTAACTTTGAATATCCCTTTTTGCTTACTACACGCTTCACGGGAAGAAACGGTGCGTGGAGAACGTGGGAGATCTGATGGAGAACAAAAGTCATCTTCATCTTTAACACCGTTCCATGTCGAGCTCTTCGCTTAAAGCTTGACCTAACTCCACCTGCTTTTTTTTTTTTCTCATTCTGGGAGAGATCTTATTCCACGGAAAAGCAGATCGTTCACATGCTACAATAAAGTTGCCAACTCTCTCTCTCTCTCTCTCTCTCTCTCTCTCTCTCTCTCTCTCTCTCTCTCTCTCTCTCTCTCTCTCTCAATATCCAGGTTTTATGAGGTCAAAGATTGCGGTAGAAAGTTGCAAATTCGACGAAAAGCGCCACACCCATTTTCAGTTTTAGGGTTCCGGAGATGTAATGACCCAGCGATACATGAAGAGGGAGTGGAAGTCGGGTCACTAATAGAAGGTACTACCAAAGCACGTTCTTAACATGTGCCCGGGCTTCTAGTTAGGCATAGATCGACAAGATGGTGTGCGCAAAATCTTGGGAACGTGATGGACATGTGTATATAGCAAAGTGTAAAGACAAGATCTTTGGGTGGTACACTCGACATATTTCCGCATGGAAATTGAGTCATGAGCAATGTAATATCATCGACGTAAAGGGAGTTAGTGAACAAACGAATTTGATACAACGCTTTTGGTTGAAGGGAATGTATCCATGTTCTTTCATATATGCAATATTCATGCGTCCGTCCATTTACAAGGAAACACGTATCGTGACTTCTGTTGAAATTCAAGATCTTTAGAGAGCTCTCCAACTAGATATTTTATTAGTGGGTTACAAAATGTGGACACCACTCCCACGCCTACTTAACTTAAAAGTAAACGCTAGTGAAATGTATGCTCGAAAAGACACCATACTTGTTCCCTCCATCACCGACCGGAGGAAGATTGGCGGGGATAAAAGTGATCGACATCACCTATCTTCGAAATTAAGTAAATTTAACCGTGAATGATGTTCATAGTTTCACTAATAATAATAATAACAAAAAGTCAGTAAAAGGAAGTTCCCTGCAACCAAAGATCCAAGTAGTACAACTCATTGGCAAATTGCAATTTAAAAAACAAATCACAAGTAGAAAAATAATATGAATCGTAAATGAAAAATAATATCTTAATGCTGAAGTGACAATGGTGCATTTCTCAATGAACCAGAAAAAGAAATAGGCAGAAAAACCCCTTCCTCTTTTTTTTTTTTTAAACACGTCCGTGCATGACACGTTTACCGAGCGGAGCGGGGGACGTAAAACGCCGCGCTTTTGCTTTGCATGGGATTTTAAAAACCCGAAACGACGCGTCGTCATTGGCCGGTCCGCCTTACAAGAAATCATGATCTTATAATTGCCCCCGCCCTTAGAATCTTACACAATTGCATCCTTAAACAATGCTAAAAAAAAAAAGTGGGACCCACCAGCCACCTCTGGTTTTTTTTTTTTTGGTGGGGAGGAACTGGAGAGGGAAAAGGCGGAAGTCTGTGAAGATTTGGAGAAAACCAAGTAAGATTTGATTTTGCATGGACCAAAGCAAACCAAACCCTAGACAAAATCTAATCGTTAAGTCCCAAAGATCCCCAAAAAAGAAAAAAAAAGTGGGCAGCTTTTGAGTTGTCTGATTTCGTCTTGCATGATTTTTTTTTTCTTTTTTGTAAATTTTGGGAATCTGATCCCTATGCCCATGTGTTGTTCGGATTCCTTTTCTTATCCTCTTGTGCTGCAAATCATTGACCATTGAAAAATAACATGTAAATGGGCTGTTGCTATTGTCATAGTCAACCAATCTTTTTGAGCTAATCATGAACTCAAAGGCTAGCAAAGATTTCCACGGATGAGACATTGGACATTAGGCTGTCCAAAAAGATTGATTGGGGCTGTATTATATGATTTGACCTCGGTTGCCTTACAGCTTGGTGTTGGCATGAACCCATTTCCGTCTTTTCCACGTGTAGCGGGGAAAGCCCTAGAGACAATTTTCGATTTTGATCATGAAAAATATTTCATTTACATATTGCTCCAACATCGTTCAGAACAAATCTTGAAATGAAAAACCCAACGAAGGAAAGACAAAAAAAAACCTGACGCAGATGCCAGCCGGGACGACCCCCTTTCCCCTCACTCCTACAACCCGCTTCCGTCGCACGCCATCTTGCTGGGCACAGATGATCTCGGGAAGATCTTCTGCCCCGGTGCCAGGATCGCCATCGGGTCGAACCTCTTCTTCCTCTCCACGAACCTCTCCCACTGCTTCCCGAAGTGCCGCTTCCACTCCTCCTGCGACTGGTAGTAGGGGAGGTACAGCTTGTAGTCGAACCCGTTCTTGTCGCAGGCCTGTAGGATCTCGCGGTTCTGCGAGACCACCTTGTCTGCCGACGGGCCCTCCGGGTACGGGAGAGTGTACCGGAGCAAGGCCACGAGGTAGAAAATCTCGCCGGACTCCGGCAACACCACGGACGTGCGCTTGTCCCACCTGAGGGCAATTCACAAAAACCGTCAGCAACTTTTCATTAACCACCTTCTAGTACAGGTTGTCATAGGAAAATCCCACGGGCAAGGGCCAGGACAAAGTAGCGACAGTGTCGTATAATAATTGGGTCGTCGAATAAAAACGCTTGTCGTTTCCCAAATGGCAAAAGACGGGCCAACGAAAGTAACATCTCCCTCGACATCTCATTTTCTACAAAAAGAGGGGACATGCAATGACGAAAAAGCCCCTCAAAGTATCCCTCGCACCTTTTCACGGCTCCGCTTCACATCAACCCCTACGTCATAAATTATTCAGCCTTCAAAAAGAAAAGAAAAGAAAAGAAAAGAAAAGAAAAGAAGGAGAATAAAAAGGTAATAATAAATTCACCACAACAGCGACCTAAAGGCCCAAAAGCCTGTGCCCAAAAGGTCACGCAACCAAAAGAAGCACGAAATTTCTGTACAAAATCGTAATTTCGCGTGGTCCCCTCGACCTTCTTTTCTTCTTGCTTCATTATCGCGAAGCACCATTTTTCAATGTACCCTTTTGCTCATACGCCAACTCACCCGCGCCTAACACCAAACACCCTACCGATGACGATCTCCGCCCGGCACGAGATTGAGTCCATCCATGTCACGCGCATAAAATCTCGTCACTTCGCCCTATTCGATTTCGGGGTTTCCTCTAGATAAATAAAAAAAAAAATTTCTGGTTAAGCCACGTGACATAATTAGAGTATCTCGTGCGACGTCAGCTTGTTGGGTTCGCAACATCCGGTGCGTCTCTAGGAGAAATGGGGAGCTCATCTAATTTGCACCCGATCTCGAGCTCATCAGGCACGAATTGCATTTCCAAAGACCAAATACACAAATCGAAGTTCGATTTGGAGCTCGACGTTGTATCATCTGGGCTCGACTGCAGGGGGCGTGATTGGGTAACGTGGGATGCAGAGCACAGACGGTAAATCCGCCAGCGGGGCAATTAAAAGGGTCGGGCCCACAGTGGGCCCCCCCGGATTGGGCTGACATCAGACAATGAGTAAGAGGGAGGACAACCAAGAAAAAAAACAAAAGGTTTGACCCACCCTTCGAAATCTTAACCACCAGATTTAATGATGTTCAGTGAGAACAGCCAGCGGATCATTCTGAATAAGAAGGGACAAGGATTCAATATCCGCGGGGTCCCACAGGGCCGGCCCCGCCACGTCGCCGCCCCACAGTCACCGGCCCAAACCTAGTCACGCGGTGATTCGAGACACGTGGCGGCCCGAGATGAGGAGCAGAGCCAAGTGGGTAAAATGTAAAATTGTGTTTCTCGTGTGTGTGTGTGGATATGGGATTATGCCATATCCTATCGGCGCGTCCCGTCACGTGACAAACTATAGACGTCAGTCAATGCACGTGATAGATTCGACGGGAAGGGCCATCGAAATTCACGTTCGGTAAAAAAAAAAAACGGGGGGGGGGGGGGAGTAGGTTTTGCTGACCTCGTCCGGAGGATGGGGTAGACCAGCATGGGACCGCCGACGCCGTTCTTGAGGATGCCCTTGAACACGGTCCGATCGAAGTCGGCGATGTTGGCCTTCGACACGAACAGGTTCAGCCACGGGTGCGGCGCGTCCCAGAGGCCGGTGGCCTTGGCGTGCCGCTCCGCGTGCTTCACCCGCAGCAGGAACTCCGCGTAGCTCACGTCCCGCCGGAACTCCAGCCCCTCCACGAACCCCAGCCCCTCGAGCAATCTCCCCGCCATCTGCGAAAAAGGGAAAAGAAAAGAAAAGACACAACGTCAGGGCATTTTGGTAAATTCCACGCCGATCGATCAGATACGGGATTCCGGCGAATGACGTGGTTTTTGCCGTTTGCGGTAGGTTCGGGTGCGGCGTGCGTGGGGAGGGGACCAACAACACGTCAGGGGCAAAATCTCCGCGATCAGGCAATGGGGACAGCCGGTGGGGGACCTGGTTTCCCCAAAATAGCCCCGACCGGACGCCCAAACCCCGAAAGTGACACCGCAGCGTCTCCCCCGTGCGGTGCCATATCAGTAATTCGCTGCAAGTGCGGGGGCAGTTACGGTGGCACGGGGGTGGTGTCAGAAAATCCAATGGAAGATGCATCTACGGCCGTGTCGTCACCTTCAGTTGGTGAAGTAACTCCCACAATGACAAAATCATTTAAAATTCGGGAAAAAAAAAGAAATTAAAAATTTTCTTTTGCTGTTTTTGTTGTGGTCTCCGGGGGCACTCGATGAGTCGCATTAGTTTTACTTATTTTACCCCAGAATAAATATTTTAAAACATTTCCTTTTGAAAATTTTCCAAATGGGCTATGATGGTGGGGGGGAGAGAAAAGGGCAAGAATTGGGCTGTGGGGGTTGGCGGGGCCATCGTCTGCAGCCGCTGAGCTTTGTACACGTGTGAGTCCAACCAAGCCAAACCCGCCAATTTTTTTTGTCCCCTCGCCTGTCCAGCTCGGACACTTGCCACGTGCCGGCCCGATCAACTTTGAACGAGTGACGTCGAATCGGTACGTCGGGGGATAATATATAAACATTACAGGACTGACCGACGTGTCTGAACAAAACCAAGCCGGATCGGAAACCGGAGTCAAGTAGACTATTCGTGATGGCTTTAGGCTATATAATCCATGTGTGGAATAATGAGGCGCGGGTGGGAAAAAATAAAATGCATGATTGATGGAGACGCAAATTTTGGTTTAGGAGGGTGTCGGTTACCGAATCAACGGACAAGGGAGAGTCGCTGCTCGGGTGGTGGAGGCCCAGCTCGAGGCAGTAGAGAACCGAGCCGGCGTCTGGGGCCAGCAGGGCCGGGTCGAACCGCTGGTCCGGCTCGAGCGGCACGGTAGGTCGGCCGTTGACCGGGTCGTCGCTGTTCACGAACGCGAACCCTTCGATGTAGTCGAACGTGTCGCCGTCCGGCCAGGTCACCAGCGACTCAGCGTCCCGGGTGTACTCGCCAAAATCCGCATACACCAGTCTTATCCACCGCACCTGCAGAAATCGCCCACCACCACCGCATATAAATATTTTGGAAAAATCCGCCGAAATTAACAACAAGAGCAAGAAAATGAAGGGGAATAATTCTGAAAAAAAAATGAAAATTGGGGAGCGGTATTCGTACCATATCGGGTGCTGGTTGAAGCAATATCGTTGCCTTGGTGATTATGCCGAATTGGCCGAGTCCGCCGAGGACGGCGAAGAAGAGCTCGGAGTTGTCGCTGCCGCTGCAGATCAGCGTCTCGCCTTGGCCGGTGACGACCTCCAGCTCCGTCACGTTCGACGTCTGCGGGCCGTAGCGGAAGGCCTGGCCGCTGACGCCGGCGTTGGACAGCGTCCCCCCAACCGTCAGGCCCAGGTAGTCGGTGTACGACCGCGGCGCGAGGCCGTGGCGCAGGCACCGCTCCAGGACTTCTTCCCATAATGCCCCTCCGGCGACGACGGCGCAGCACCCGTCGCTGCCGACCTCGAAGTGGTCGGCGTCCGTGGAGCGCATGTCGACGACGAGGCCGCCGTCCGACATGGCCTGGCCGTTGATGGAGTGGCCGTTGCCCCTGGCGGCGACGGTCAGGTTGGGCGACAGGAGGGCGGCCTTGACGGAGCGGGCCACGTCGTCGGAGCCGGAGGGCCGGACGACGGCGAGGGGCTTGGCCGAGCGGAGGCCGCCGAAGTCCTTGGCGGCGGAGGCGGTCGCCGCCGGGGACCAGTCCAGGGTCCCCTGTAGCTGGAGTTCGAGGGCAGAGACGCCGTCGTCTTGCCTCGTCTCGGTGTCGTTCTCGTGGACGAAGCGCTCCGCATAAGCTATCATCATCTGAGCTTCGTGGGTCTATTGATTCCGCCTCAGTCCTTCGTTCCCGCTTCTCCGAATCAAAGGGTAAAAATGAAAAAAAATCGAAGCTTTTGATTCTTTCCTTCTTCGGGTCTCTCCTAAGACTCTGTTTCTCTTTGTCTCTCTATCCGGGCGAAGTGTGAAGAACGAGAAGTCTCTCTCTCTCTCTCTCTCTCTAGACTCTGTTACTCTGTTTCCGCCTTGGAGTTAGAGAGAGAGCGGAGGAGGAGGGCTTAAATAGCGGCTGGTATGGGGTTGTCTTTGGAATTAGGGGGGGTTTTGTGTTTGCTTAGTAGGGGATTATGGATCTTATTATGACGTCAGCATCGACCTCGGCTCGATGTCCTCTGTCCAGCCTTATGATCCCTATCGACATCATCTGTCTGCCACTTCCATGTCCATTCAAGTTTTATATTTGACAGACGCATACTCTTTATAAGCTCGGTTACCCTTTTTTTTTTTAACTTTTTTTTTTTGTAACTCGACCCTTTTTCCTTAAGAAAATTACACATTTGTAAAAAGGTGGCAATGCCATCATCATGCTTAGTTGCTTGGGATTTTCTTCACGTGTTTGCTCAGTGTCAAGCACTTGAATTTTCTTTTCCAAATGGACCATCGTAGTTAGGTAAATCCCCACACATAAAACCTCGTCATTTCGAGAAGGTGACTAGCAAAACGTATGGACCTTTTTGACAATGTCTTAACTGCAACACGATCATGTGTTCAGTTGTAATAGGCGAGATCCGCATGGAACCCACTTAATCTAATGGTATACGTGTCTACACAAGGGCATAAATAGCATGTGCTTTTGTGTTGCATCTTCCGCATGTTTCCATACATTTTGATTGTAAGCGAAATGAAGACCAAGAATTTGAATGTTCTCTCTTTGTACGTGGGCATCGATCGCCTTGCATGGCATGGCTATCACTAATATGGACATGTTTGAATTATTTTTTTTGCTTTCATGGCTTGTGTGTCGACGATTGGCAAGGGCTAGCCTCGCTTGAGCTAACGTTAATTATCAAATGTGTCTCGAGACATATATCTCATCTATTCATTTCCCCTCTTCGCCGGCTTCCCACAGTTCACCTTTGAGAAATGTTAATTGACAGGGTGGGCGTAAACTCTCTCTTTCCCTTTCATTTCTTAAACAAAATTCATTTAGTCAGTGCTTATCGATTTGGTTTTAGCACTTACATTTTTCCTTAACAACCTTGTAGCCGTCGACCTTTCCGATGTTTCCAAAACGTAGAAGCTCACGAGCGCCCTTCTAAGTGTTACAAATGGCTTTTGTATTAAGCGAATGGGGTAAATTGTTTACGATTGGTGTCATGGAAAGACCACAAATTGTGTGGTGTTATTTTTCAAACTAGCAGTATGTTCATCAGTGAAAAAATTGTTCAAAAAGTCCTAAACTTATTGAATTTTTGCCAATTCAATCCTAAATCTTTTAATTCTTCCAATTGAATCTTAAATATTTTTACTGTTTACCAATTGAGTCCATCTGATCAATTTTAGTTGTAAATAGCTTATGTGGACACCGATCATCCTATGTGACACGATTGAGACTGACTAAAATAATTTTTAATAATATATCAAAATTTTCCTTTTTCTTGGTTCAAAGGATCGGTGACCCCATCGGCCCTTGGGCAAGGGCCATGAAGCCTGCTCCGCTTGAGCACGAGGGTCGCGACTCTCGTAGACCACAACGAGGGCTCGCAACGCCCTTGCTGCCTCAACGAGAGAACAACCCCTAGGTGAGGGCCACGAAGCCCTCGTCGACCATAGTGAAGGCTCGTGACACCCTCATCAATCTTAGTGAGGGGCTATGACCACTCGCTTGTGGTCGGCAAAAGCTTCGCCACCCTTGCCCAAGGGTTAACAAGGGTTGCCGGCCCTTTGAACTAAAAAAGAAAAGGAAAAATAATAATTTTTTTTAAAAATATTATTAAAAGTTAACCACGTTAGCTCTTATCGAGTCACATAACGCAGTTAACATTCACGTCAGCGATTTTCAGCTAAAATTCATTGAATAAACTCAGTTGGCAAAAAATAAAAATGTTTATAATTCGATCGGTAAACTTAAATGATTAAAATAATGTAATAGGTTTAAGATTTTTTGACAATTTTTCCTTCGGGTCCATTACTGTTGGGTGGTCTAGTAAAGTGCTTGCTTGCGGTAGTAAGTAGCAACCACTGCAAGCGCAATTCCCGTTTCAGTGAAAGATGTAAAGATATCCCATGAGTGCACATTCCTTCTCGTGTAATCCCCAATTACAGCCGGACTTTAGTAGCTAATCTTCCAAAAGCCTTACTTGATAAATTAGGCTTAGCTAACTCTCTCAATGCGGAGTTACTGATAATAATAAATTATATTTTGTAGATCTCAATTATTTTTATCTTCTCTAAATATTCTTAGTAACTTATTCTACTGATAATACATCAACGGACAAATGCATAAGCTAATAACTATATTTTCTGTCTCTTGAATTTCGACTTTAAATTTTGAGTCTTATTCTTCAACAACGTTCTCCAACAAATTTCCGAATCATGCTACATTGTTTTTTTTTTGCCCCTTAATTGTATATCTATACGATAACATATATCGCATGTTTTTGTCAATCTATTATCTAATCATTCATATCTTTCGTAATAATTTTCTGTTCTTTTCTCGGCTTTTTAAATGTCCATTTTTTTTTTGTATACATGCAACCGCTTGTGCACATTACATATTATGTCAAGGATGAGTCATAGAATAAATATGTGAAGAAAGGTTTGTTAAACACTAACCCGGACAATAACAGTACAATTAGCAGGAAATCAGACAAAAATGAATTTAGACATTGCTGTGCTGAAGTGACTCACACTGTCTACCTATCTGCGACATTAGCACGTACAGGTTGCTAGAGATGTCTTGTTCTCAGCATTTTAAATTTAAAAACAAGTTAGTTATCTCTTACTATATTTTAATTTATTTATTTTTTCCTTTCCTTAAAACATGGTTCCTTCTCTGGTAATCGTGCTTGAGATTACTTTTATAGTTTTCGTTGAGCCTCTCAAAAGTCAAACTGTATACCATATAGCAAAGTCAAACCGTATAATCGCGCTTGATGAATTGAGAGCTTCCGGTGCAGTGCAGTGTACGTGACCTATATCACAAAATAATAATAATAATAATAAAACACTAGATTAAAAAAAATGCCAAGAACATGGGAATTAATAAATAACATAATCATAATTTCCATTTTATCCCCAATAATGCATTATAGATAAATGAAGATTGAGCTGGCCGGTACAGGCTGTCTTCCCACTGCTTGTTTCTCTACTCATCTTTATTGGAATTGATCACATGCAAATGACACGGTCCGGACGAAGAGCCAAATCTGAGGAGGTTTTCTGAGCGAAGAAAGGACCGAGTCTTGCGAAGGAATCTCCTGGGGAATTCTAGAAGGATCCTAAGGGCGGGCAAACTTGTAATTGTGCATTGTTGTATTAAATACGGATAGGTGGTAGTTAGGGAGATGCAATCTCCACCGTTAGATCAAGGGGAGATCTACGGATATCATCGCATGAGAACTTGTATATAAGGGGTTCTCCTCCCCTCATTTGTATCATCTCATTCTCACGAGAAATAGAAATCCAGAGCTTCTCTCTCTAGTTTCTCTCTCTAGAGTTGTGAGGCGAGTGAGGTGAGCGAGGGAAAGGCTGACTTGGGAAGGTTTTCCTAAGGCCGCACGAGCGATCGATCGGTGAATTCGATCGGCCCGTGACAAGTGGTATCAGAGCCAACGTCTAGTGCGTAGCCAAGATTCATCGAGGGGTGTGATGGATCCAGCGTCCGAGCCAGCTGCTGCCCAGGGGAAGAAGGCCGCCGATGAGCGTGGTCGTGATGCTGAGAAGGCCAGCAAGGCGCAGAAGGGTCGTGCTCGATCGAGTTCGAGGGATGCGATGGGGCTCTTGGAGACCCGGGTGTCGAAGATGGAGGTCGCACTCGCGGAAGTCCAAGGCGCAGTCGGGGATCTAGCCGAGAACGCTGATGGAGACATGTCCGGGAAGGGAATGCTCGAGGCCGAGGTGCAAGAGCTGAAATCCGGCATGGGGGAGCTCCGAGGCGAGATGCTAGGGACCTTGGCGTGCACTGCTGAAGAACTCCGATCGGAGAATGATGACTTGCGAGCCCTGGTCGAGACTATGCGCGGGGAGCTGGACGTGCTCAAGGTCAAGGTTGCTGAAGTTGATGCTGCACGCGTGAACGGGGTGATCACCGTGCAACCTGCTCCACGAGTGGACGCTCCGAAGCCTAAGGAGTTCAAAGGCCCAAGGGTGGCCAAGGACGTGGACAACTTCCTATGGCACGTGAACCAGTACTTCAACGCGACGGGGATTGCTGATGATGCCCTGAAGGTTAGTACTGCTGCCATGTATCTTACCGAAAACACACTATTATGGTGGCGTCGTAGGTGTGACGAGCGAAGTGGTGGACCGATCACTTCTTGGGAGATGTTCGTTGCGGAGTTTCGCAAGCAGTTCTACCCAGCGTACGCGGAGGAGGAAGCCCGAGAGGAACTCCGACGCTTGGAACAAAGGGGAAGCGTCCGGGACTATGTGAGGAAGTTCTCGGAGCTGCTGCTTCAAATCTCCACGATGAGCGACACCGAGGCCTATTACCAATTTCTTGGGGGTCTCAAGCCCTATGTGAAGCAGGAGATCAAGCGCTGCGGTGCAATGGATCTCGCGTCGGCCATGGCTGCGGCCGAATCGATGGTGGAGTACAAGCCGACTCCTGCAAGCAAGCCAGACTTCCACCCGAGGGAGAAGAGCATTGGTGGGGGAGATCGTGGGAGATCCTATCGCCCAAGCAACACCAAGCCACCAACTGCTCCACCTAAGGCGAGGACGGAAGCTTCAAGCAGTGGAAGCAGCGGGAAGCCTGAGAAGAGGCGTTTCCAGGTCAAGTGCTTCTTGTGCGACGGACCGCACTTTGCACGCGATTGCTCAGCCAAGGGGCAGATCGCATCGGTGATTAAAGCTAAGGAAGAGGAAAAGAAGCAAGCCGAGAAGGACGAGACGCGACTTGGATCCTTGCGAGTTCTTAGCTCGATCAAGTCTAAGAAAGCGGCAAAGTCCAAGGGGATGATGTTCGTGGAAATGAAGATTGGCGACACCACGATGAATGCGTTGGTGGATACGGGGGCGTCCGATCTATTCATCTCCGAGAAAGCTACGAAGAAGCTCGACCTTAAGGTTGAGAAGAGGACGGGATGGCTGAAGACCGTCAATTCGAAGCAAGTGCCTATAAGCGGGGTAGCACGAGGCGTGGAGATCCATATCGGTCAGTGGACGAGCAAGGAGGATCTTGAGGTAATCCCTTTAGACGATTATGATATTGTCATGGGATTGGGGTTCATTGACAGGATCGAAGCGATACTACTCCCGTTCGCGGATTGCATTTGTGTGCTGGATGAACGGAACTAGTGCGTGGTTCCAATCCAGAGGAAGTCGGGAGGCAACCATAAGATGCTCTCGGCCATGCAATTGTCCAAGGGGGCTAGGAAGGGCGAGGAGACCTTCCTTGCCGTGCTGAAGGAGGTGGATCCCAAGGATGGGATGGACGATGTCCCGAAGGAGGTGACCCAAGTTCTTGAAGCATTCAAGGACATAATGCCTCCAGAGCTGCCGAAGAAGTTACCACCTATGAGAGAGGTGGATCATCGGATCGAGCTCGTATCAGATGCTCGACCGCCTGCTATGGCACCGTACAGAATGGCGCCTCCAGAACTTGAAGAATTGAGGAAGCAACTGAAGGGATTGCTTGATTCCGGGTTTATCCGTCCATCGAAGGCTCCGTTCGGTGCGCCGGTCCTATTTCAGAAGAAGCATGATGGATCGCTGCGCATGTGTATCGACTACCGGGCGCTGAACAAGCTGACGGTGAAGAACAAGTACCCGATCCCTCTTATTGCGGATTTATTCGATCAACTTGGCGGAGCGAGATGGTTCACCAAGCTGGATCTTCGATCGGGCTACTATCAAGTGCGGATCGCGGAGGGCGATGAGCCGAAGACTGCCTGTGTCACGAGGTATGGCTCGTATGAATTCTTGGTCATGCCCTTCGGTTTGACAAATGCACCGGCAACGTTCTGCACGCTGATGAACAAGGTATTACAACCCTTCCTCGATCAATTTGTGGTTGTGTACCTGGACGACATAGTCATCTACAGCAGGACACTCGAGGAGCATATCAAGCACATCAAGCAGGTCTTCCAAGTTCTGAGGGACCACGAGCTGTACGTGAAGTGCGAGAAGTGCGCCTTTGCTCAGCAGGAAGTGCCATTCTTGGGGCACGTCGTGGGAGGTGGACGAGTCCGTATGGATCCGGCCAAGATTGAGTCGATCGTAGGTTGGGAACCGCCGACGAAGGTAACCGAACTTCGGTCCTTTCTAGGCCTTACTAACTATTATCGACGATTTGTTAAAGGCTATTCGAGCATTACCGCTCCGCTCACGGATATGCTGAAGAAGGAGAAGCCGTGGGAGTGGACGGAGCGCTGTCAAGGGGCGTTCGAGAGACTCAAGAAGGCTATGACGGAGGAGCCGGTCTTGGCGCTGCCTGATTGTTCGAAGCCGTATGAGGTAGAGACTGACGCTTCTGATTTTGCAATTGGAGGTGTTATAATGCAGGATGGGCATCCCGTGGCTTACGAGTCACGAAAGCTGAACGAGACCGAGAGGCGGTACACCGTTCAGGAGAAGGAAATGACGGCCATTGTGCATTGCCTACGCACTTGGCGTCACTACTTGCTGGGGTCGAAGTTCGTCGTGAGGACGGACAACGTGGCGACGAGCTACTTCCAGACTCAGAAGAAGTTGAGCCCGAAGCAAGCTCGCTGGCAAGATTTCTTAGCGGAGTTCGACTACGTGCTCGAGTACAAGCCGGGGAAGGCGAATGCTGTAGCGGATGCACTTAGTCGAAGAGCAGAGCTGGCGTCCATGAGTCGGCCAGACTGCCCACTGGTGGGAAGGATCAAGGAGGGCTTGAAGCATGATCGAGCGGCGCAAGCACTCCTGCACTATGCAAAGGAGGGCAAGACTCGACGGTTCTGGTGCGAGGACGACCTTCTCTATGCAAAGGGGCGACGGCTATATGTCCCGCTCTACGGGAATCTAAGGAGGGAAGTCCTTCGCGAGTGTCATGACTCGAAGTGGGCTGGCCATCCGGGTGTCCACCGCACGCTGGCGCTGGTGGAGGAGCACTATTTCTGGCCGCACTTGCGAGATGACGTGGAGGCCTATGTTCGAACTTGCCTGGTGTGCCAACAAGACAAGCTGGAGCAGAGGTCGCCTGCCGGTTTGCTGGAACCGCTGCCTGTTCCAGAACGTCCATGGGAGAGCGTCTCTATGGACTTCATCGTGGGATTGCCCAAGTCCGAAGGGTGTCGGACGCTGATGGTCGTGGTGGATCGATTTTCTAAGTACGCAACGTTCGTACCGGCCACCGACGACTGCCCAGCTGAGGAAGCGGCCAAGTTATTTTTAAAGCACGTGGTGAAGCATTGGGGCGTACCACGGACGATCGTGAGCGATCGCGACCCTCGGTTCACGGGGAGATTTTGGACCGAGCTATTCAAGCTACTCGGGACGGACCTGAACTTCTCAACGAGTCTTCATCCCCAGACGGACGGCCAAACTGAGCGGGTGAATGCCTTGTTGGAAGTATATTTGAGGCACTACGTGAGCGCAATGCAACGAGATTGGGCGAAGCTGATCGATGTAGCCTAATTCTCCTACAACCTACAACGTAGTGAATCGACCGGGAGGAGTCCATTCGAGATAGTGACAGGGCAACAACCGCTCACGCCGAGCGCGATTGCGTCGGGCCACAAAGGGAGTAGCCCGGCCGCCCACAAGGTTGCCGAGGAATGGCACGAGCAAGCCGATCTTGCTCGCACATGTCTTCACAAGGCGTCGAAGAGGACGAAGAAATGGGCAGACCAGAAGCGAAGGCATGTGGAATATCATGTCGGAGATCAAGTGTTGTGCAAGCTGCCGCTACGATACAAGGGCGTTCATAAGGCGCTACTCCGACGATACGAGGGGCCATTCTGCATTACGTAACGGATTGGCAATGCTGCTTACAAATTGGAGCTCCCGGCCAAGCTGAAGATTCATCCGGTGTTCCATGTAAGTATGCTTAAGCCGTTTCATTTTGATGAAGGGGATCCGGATCGAGGGAAATCACAACGGGCCTATTGGGGCGAAGACTTCCTATGATCGAGACGTCGACTGCATCCTGGCGGATCGGGTCGTACGAAAGAGGTACTGCGCGCCGAAGAAGGAGTATTTGATCCGATGGAAGGGACTCCCCGAGAGTGAAGCAACGTGGGAACTTGCCGAGTCGTTATGGCAGTTCCAGAAGCAGGTCGAGGCGTACATCGCTGAGAGTGCGACGAGGGCGTCGCCAGAATAGGTAGGGGAGAATGACACGGTCCGGACGAAGAGCCAAATCTGAGGAGGTTTTCTGAGCGAAGAAAGGACCGAGTCTTGCGAAGGAATCTCCTGGGGAATTCTAGAAGGATCCTAGGGACGGGCAAACTTGTAATTGTGCATTGTTGTATTAAATACGGGTAGGTGGTAGTTAGGGAGATGCAATCTCCACCGTTAGATCAAGGGGAGATCTACGGATATCATCGCACGAGAACTTGTATATAAGAGGTTCTCTTCCCCTCATTTGTATCATCTCATTCTCACGAGAAATAGAAATCCAGAGCTTTTCTCTCTAGTTTCTCTCTCTAGAGTTGTGAGGCGAGTGAGGTGAGCGAGGGAAAGGCTGACTTGGGAAGGTTTTCCTAAGGCCGCACGAGCGATCGATCGGTGAATTCGATCGGCCCGTGACACAAATATCTATGTTAAGGCACATGAATCACCGCCCAAATTTCATAAGATGATGAATGAATGTGAGTCAAAACCAGCTCTTATAAACCTTAGGAAATTATATATATTTAATATACATCAAGGTTGGAATTCCAATGTATTAAGTAGTATTTATTTTGTCAAAGTTGTGATGTTGAAGAGTTCTTAGGCACCACTCATTCAGTCATGAAATGTGCTACCTAATTTAATATTAGCTAGCTGGTGAAGTCTGTTTAATATACAAATCTATTAGATTAAGACTTTGTTTAGTTATCGAGATCGACCACCAGCGGTTTGTTTGGTTGATAGACCCTTGATTGGGATTTTCATTCGAATTACCATGTCCTTTTCCCCTGTTGGTATCAGCCTTTTGGAATATGTTGTGATCGGAATTACTCTGTATCATTATGATCAGTATTGATACCAAGAAATGTCCAAGCCTTCAACCGTCGACTCAGATTCGAAGAGATTGAGCATGGCGCCACAGAGAAAAAATCGATCGAGTGTTGAAAACTCCAAGTTGGCAAATTCAGTTAATCGATAAGAAAATTAGTTTTAGCCGACACATGGCATAAATGAAGATAGCCTACTCGAGAAATAGAATGTCGACAAATGAAGGTCGACTCAAGTGGCCACGATTGTTGTAACCGTCGACATGGAGCAACGATGAAGTAACCGTCAAAGTGTTGGGGTTGACAATCTGATGCAACCGTCAGAGAGATATTTACAAACGGAGAAATCGAACGCAACCGTCAAGTAGTGGATTGAGAAGTCAACGAGAGATTCGTAGTGGCAATTGTGGAGAAGACAACCGCTCAAGTAGTGGAGAAAGCACAACCGTCCGATTTTTTTTTTGGTAACTGTTGTTAACCGTCGATCATAGGTATAAATACTTGAATTGTAGTATGGAGAAATCGCTAATCAATAAAAGAACACCTGTTATTGGATTTTGTCATTCCGTTCATCTTTACATTTCCAACTCCTTTAGATGGGTGGACACAATTATCTCGTCATTTGAGTTTCCTATTCAAGAATTAACAAAGGATCTTTCACAGCTTTTATTGATTTACTCATTCATCTGCACTTTAAAATGTATTCCACCGCTACTTTTCAATGAAATAATCGGTGAATTGAGATGTCGAACAAGCTTCTGTCATCGAGTTGACTTAGTTAAGATAATGGGGAGCCCATATTTCTCATGAAAAAGTGAGAGATTTTTTGCAAAATAAAGAAGCCTTGTGGTCTCTCTCTCTAATGATGGATTGTAGTAGTGAAAATGCCATAAGTTTATAATTTTTTTTTTTGGATTCTCTTGACGCGAGGAAACTACTCGAGAATCACGAAACTCTATTTTTAGTTAGGTCAGCTCATGAAGTACCAATAAATTTGGCACATTCGCACAATCCTATAACAAAAGAAGGGTTGAAATTGAGCATACGTGTTGAAGATTACGTGCAATATATCATGGACAAACCGAGGGTATCAGTCGCACCTAACGGGGAGTCAGCATAAACCTCTTCACATCTCTCTGATATATTCTGCTGTCCAAGGGGACTTAAACACATAAATCTCCGAATCCAAGCTGCTATTTGGTAGCAATTAATTCAACTATATAATGGTGAGGACGACGACGACGACGACCCACCGGAAATTAATGCCCACAAAAAATAATTTTTCCACTTCTTTTTTTGGGCTATATACAACTTGCATATTTGGATACTACACCCCAGTGCCATTTGATGAATAAAGGCAAAGCAGATATGAGAGAAGAATCCGAGTCATGGATGGCACCTACCCAGGTAGATATATCTAAAATAAGCATGAATTGCACCTACCCATGAATTGCAAAGATATGGTAATCTCTTTTGGTGACCATGAAAAGACATTGACCTTATATGCCGTACTAGGGAAAAGGCATGCAAGCTTAAAAAGATCATGGGGGTTCCTTTTTCATAAATGGCTATTTACTATCTTCCTTTACGTGTAAAGCTAAAACCTACCTCCTTTATTTTGCAATGCATATTGATTTAATCGTCCAAGAGTGACTCTTTCACTAGATCTGGTATGGCGATGCTCGCCCTCCCCCTGGCACACCCAACCGTCGCTTGTGGGTGGCGGATGAACGTAAAAAAAAAAAGGAGACAAAAGATGAAGAAAAAAGTGAAAATTTTCAACAATGAAAAACTTATGAAAAAAAATCCACGCCAATGTCGACTGTGTCAAATAGTATTGCCAGTATCCACCTTAACGATTTTCGATTCAAATTGACGAGATAGATTGAATTGGTATCAATGTAAATGTATTAATACAATAGGTTTATGAAAAATTTTGGTACTTTTCCTGCAATTTTGTGTTCCTAACAATCACCATAGTTTTTAGCCATGTCTAATTACCTGGTTCACTAGGTTAGTGAGATATTTTATGAGGTCAAGGTTTGTTGAGCTTTGGTGGAGTTCCATGTGAGAAAGTTCAATGCAAAAATTTAAGTTGATAGGTGGATGGAGACCACGTGAATATAAAGAATATACATGATCTGTTCACAATTAATGTGGGACAACAAAAACAACAACTTCAACATTCCGCACCATTCTATTTTCTTTCTGTACTCAGTGTTTGTGACAATGCTTTGTATCCCCTGCAATTTCATGCAAGACACTGCAAACTCACAAAAACATATCTTTTAGGAAGGACATTCAATTTTATTTTTACATTACATGCTCTGTCCTAATACGATTTCATTTTTCTTGTGCCCTTTCTTGGCCGTGGCCGTGGGACCGTGGAGTCCCCAAGGCTTCCCTAATACAAAGGCACAGTATCGATTTGGTAAATTGGGTTGGGTTGGATTGCACAACGTTTTCTTTTTTTATGTTATCTCCCTCAATGATGATGAATAGTGTTATTGGTGAAAGGTGCCACTGGTAAGGCAGGACCACTTCATAATAAATGTAATACCTTTTTTCTAGGAGCATCTAAAATACATAATAAATCAGATACGCTCGCGTGTACGCATACACATTATTTATGTAACCATCCCTGTGATTTGTATCCAGCCAAATTTAATTTCAACAGAAGAGCAAAGGGTTGAAATTGTATAAAGAAAGCACATACATAAAGAAAAAAAGAAAAAAAAAAGATCTGAGAAGGCTATGGGCACAAATATAGGTTTGTTGTCCATACAATTCAATTCATATAATTATCGTATTTGAGTCTCTCACCCCCATTCTAATTTGCGTTTTATCGATATCATGATTTTAGAGACTTATTTCATTGACTTAAAGCTATACGTACATACGATTATCTTTCTTGTCATCAACAAAAGAACTAAAAACATGCATTAGGATGTCTAATAACAAGTACACGGAGTATATCTTTAGCTCTATGACAATTTTCCAAAAACAGGATTTGGGATCCTCGAATTTTGATTTACAGAAGATCCAAGAGCAACTAGTGTAAATTAAAATTCTGTTTGTTTCACGAAATATGAATGATCTGAAAAACTTTTTCCTCAAAATGATTCCTTATATTGCTTATGAATACGAATGAACAAAAATATTGTCATCATCAATGAAGACATTCAAACATAAATTGCTGTTCATAATGAAATTATTTTTCATTGACTTATTATTTCAAGTGATACAATATCATTTTCAAGAAAAAATATTTTTCAAATTATTTATTCACCATGAAACAAACGGAGCCTAGATGTGGTTTCTTGTGTCAGTCGGGGTTTTAGTTCTCGTTATCTTTTCAGCCTTGTAGTAATTTGAGTCGTGCGAGCATGCACAGAGGATGGTGCGATGATTCCTAGTTAATGGTCCCTAGTTAATATAAAGTTCCCTTTAATACTTGCCCCAGAAGAAAGAAACTATACTTCCCTCGGCAACATGCAACTTCAAATGCGTTCTTAATGCTCGATGTCTTCTTCTTCAAATGGTCCCCAGGCACCTAAACTTTGTCACCTTCTTCGTATCATAAATTTTTTTTGCTAGTCTTGCCCGAGATTTGATATGGATTCGGGAGGGCTTTAACTAGGGTTCTCAATGTTTTCATCATCGTTTTGATTGAGACTCTTCAAGGGCGGCACTTAATTTTATTCTGTTTTAATTTTATTAGATGTCACATACTAGCCATCGTGATCTGCGCAAACACTTGGTGTGGGAAAGCTACAAAAGAAGGGTTTCCCCTTGGATGGAAAATAAACTTTAATGAATGAGACTTTTGGGGTGATAGGCACAGTGAAATTGGAGTTAGTCAATTGTTTTGTGCATTAAAAAAATATTTGTTGTTGAGGCCTAATAAGACATACGAATTGTAAAAATACAAGATGGATATGATCTCTAGCATTGAGGATGCCATCTTTGTCCTAATCCACTAGCCCATTTGATTCTCGACTCCAACATCAGAACTTTTAGTTCAAAGTACCTTCGGCTGCGTCAGCTGATGTATCCACTTCTTGAGGCGAGAAGAATGAGTCATCACCGGCCAATAGGGTTTTAAGAGAGAAAAAATATATCAACGTGGATTCAAAAAAGTAATTATTAGCGAGTCATTCGTGAGGAATAAGAAATGAAAATCGGCTACATAATACTGGAGAAAATTACCAAAAAAGTTATAAATCTATTATAATTGTACTAATTTATTCATAAATCTTGTTTTTAATCAATTGAGTCATAACTTTTTTGCGTTTGTGTCAATTTAGTCTACCTGGCCAACTTTAGCCAATCACATCGACGTGACTATTTTTGAACATATTTTTGCAATTCTATTTATTTTTCCTAGCCTCTAGTTGGTTGCCAATCAGCTAGAGGAAGAAAGAGAAAAAAAGAATAAAATAATTAAAAATTCAAAAAGAAATCAAAATATTATAAAAAATTATCACAATAGCCCCGATCAATCAAAGTTGATCAAATGAATCGACACAAATACAAAAAATTCAGAACTCAATTGGCAAAAAAAGATTTATTATTGAAATTGTGTTTTGGACTTTTTTAGTAATTTTCTCGATAATACTCTATCAAAGGATACTTACTAAGGCTAGCTTTTACGACATGTGAAAGCGCTTGAGTCAGATATTGAATTACATAAGTAGCAATCTACTTTTCGTGGTCATGGCTCTCAAGCTTTTTTTAGAGTTTCGTCATGTAATTTAGTAAATTATTTTATGTTTAGGATATAGTTAGAATATATGCTGAAGTTGGATTTTTTTATAAAGATATTGGCGCCGTCATTTAATAAACGAATCTTGGCAAGAATTTGGAATTTCTTGGCTTGCCTAAACATTGCTTGCTGGACCATCAAATCTCTCGGTTTCTTTTCTGTTTTTGCTTAGACATCAAATCTCTTGGTTGATCCTGGTCAAAACGCAGCAAAATTTGAGATTGCCGGACTTCTGATCATTCTCAAATCAGCAAAACAAAATCAGTGGGCTGTGCAGATTTCATGTGAACACAATCTTATCTTCCCAATCCGAAGATATCGTTCATGGTTTTCACGTAGATTTGGCGTGCGAAATCAAGGGCGATATGGCGAGTGGATATTGAACAGTATCTCCTCAATTAATCCTCCGTTTCTGCATGGTCCAGGTCAACTTGAGGCAAATCAAATCTCTTCCCATCAAAAGAAAATAAACGATGATGTTTTGCATCAGTCGCAGTCCAAGGCAAGATTTTACATTGACAAGATTAGATTTGGGGCACAATTTTCTAATGACAGGTAGGCATTGTCGCCGCTCTTGGGCTTTTAGTTGAGATACGTATCTGATGTTTCGGTGTTTTCTGCAGTTAGGCACTTGCAGTTGCAGCGAATCTTCGCAGCTGAATATTTTCCAAAGATTGTAGAATCTTTTGTTTGCGTCAGTTCTTGCTCCTTTCCTAGTTCTTGGTGTGAACCTTCTGTACCCTTTTCTCACTATAATTAGAGACTTTTAATTAGAGTTTTAAATGGAGGATTGTCGAGGTCAGGGTAATTCATGAGCCGAGTTACTGTCTTCCGTTTTATAACCGCTTTTATATGAATTATTACAAATGTTCAAAGATTCGATTTCATTTTATGTACTGAGAAAGATTTAAGTTTGACAAATATAAGAGATTTAAGCGTTCATCGTTTAAAGCGCAGGAGATTTGATTTTATAAATTATAGCTCAATGATTTCATGAAATTTAATGATAAAAGTTTGACGTGGAAATCCTCATCCCCTCGTTATGGAAAGACGAGACAAAGAAGCAATGTGGAAAAATATGCTTTTTATGTGGTTGGTCATTTTCTGGTAGTCACCCTTTAGGAACATCCAATCACCTAAGATTGAAATTTGAGAGCAAGCTTAACGGTCTTCTGAAAATACAAAGATAAGAAAAGACTTCGGATTCTTCTGAACATGTCAATAAATTCTACGCCGCCATCTAAGAAAGTCAGCAATCTGAAACCTGATTTTGCTCTCACAGAGATTTTCGTCAATACGGGTGGTTATCATCGTACGATTTGTTTAAGGAAAAAAGGGTTGATGTTTTAGGGTTTTGTGGCTCTGACCAGAAAGAACCAAAATTTCATGCAACGTGTTCTGGTTAGATGGGTATGTACAGAGGTTCAGCGGGGTAGTTGTTCGATTGGATATTGGATATATTATTTCACTGCACTCTTAGTCTTGGATGAGAAGACTAATAAGGAAAAAAGGTGTCATTCTTCATTTTCTTGAATGCTTAGATCATCGATGACAAAAGGAAATCTCGATCTTGCTTTTAATAAGAAGAAACCACCAAATTAAACCGAGCTTGATGGAGCCCTACTTAACGTTGAAAATGTAATAAATAGACATAATAACATATTATGTCATAATGCTATCTTGCGACTGAGCTAGGGTTCACTTTGGTGTTTTACTTTCACTGAAAAATCTGCAATTATTATTATTATTATTATTATTATTTTGGACTTTCTTAAGAACTTTTTTGTAATACACAAAGTTGGCGCTGTCGGAGGATTTTCGGCTCATGATATGACCAAAAATGTATTCGTGATATTTTTATGTTAAAAAGTCGTGGATTTTATAGTTTCATATAAAAAAAATAGCATCGATTTAAGTCGTTGTAGAAAAATTAGAAAAGAGTTAATATTATCAACAAAATTAGAAACTAAATTTCACCAAATATACCAACATGCTTGACATCCAAAACTTGATTATTTCAATTTAAAGTCTTGTCATTGTGGATTAATGAGAGAAAATCAATATAAATAACCAAATTAAACACAATAATAAGTTCAAATAGTGTCATAATCGCATATACCTAATACAAACAAAATGTGAAAATCATGCAAACGTGTTGGCTATTGGACAATTTGCCCCAACGATTTGGCGCACAAGACAACACTTTTAAAGTAGAAATCCATTTGGTAACACAATTTCTAAAGTGAAAATTCGTTTGGTTATGCAACTTCATTTTTTTAATTTCTAAAGAATTTTTTTTTGCTTCAAAAGATTTTTTAGAGCCACTTGAAGTAGTACAAAAATTTACTTAACTCTAGATGTAGAAAAACTAATTTTTGGCCAAAATTTGATTTTCAAAGCAGAAGTGTTGCCATGCATGTCCTTGGCTAAAATAAGCATATAGACAAATACTGAGAAAATTATTATATAAGTCCTGAAGTTATTACAATTGTGTCAATTCAATCTAATTTTTTTTATTGATTCATTATTAAACTTTTTGCAATTATGTCAATTTAGTCAATTAGGTCAAATTTAGCCACTTGATGTCGACTGTTCGACGATATAATATTTTAATATTTTGTTGAATTTTTTATTTTTATTTTTTTCCTTTCTTTGTTTTTCCTTCTATCTTCCTCACCTTCCACTGGCTAGACCAGAGGCTTGACGCCGTTGCTAGAGGAGGTCGGCCTCGCTAGCCCAAATCTAGTGAGGTTTCGGTCAGCCTCGCCCTGCGACGATGAGGTCCAGGTCTAGGCTGACGAGGCCAGGAAGTCAAGGGGTCCGCAGGTGGGTCATGAAGATGGCGTAGCCCCCGGTGAAAAATGGACTAAAGTCAAATTAACTTGTTTGCTTTAGGGCAGACAATCCATATGCGGAAGGCCCGAGAACTTGCGGAGTAATTATGTGTTTTTGACTCAAGGTCAACTCCATTATTGACTCTATGTCTCTATCCCTAACGTGAGGCTTACGGTCTAGGCAAGAAAAATAGAAAATATGGATGTAGAAAAGAAGTTTAAAGTCATAAACCAAGAGTCTTCTATTATTCCTAAATATTATGGAAATTTTCTTCTTTTCCCCTCTCTTTTGCGTCCATAATGAGAGATTTCTTGATAATATCCTAATTTCTTTTGTCGAAAGAAAGATGCCATTTATATTAGTTGAGAGTTGCATCTTTTAAGTCTAGTAAATTCTAAATAACTGCAGAACAAAGTAAAAGCCAAAAAAGCCAGAAAGCAAATAAAAAAACACAATTTGTAGTTAGAAACATACTCTCATCCCTCTAGAAATATAAAGAAGAAAGATCTTATGCGTCATTTTCTTGAATGCTTAGATCATTGATGACTAATGAAAATCTCTATCTTTCTTTTAACAAGAATAGCACCAAATCAAACCGGGCTTGATGGAGCCCTAATTAACGTTGAAAATATATTAAACAGACATAATAGCATCTTATGTCATAATGATATCTTGCGACTTAGATAGCATTAACTTTGGTGTTTTGCGTTCATTGACAATTTGCATTTATTTTTTTCAATCATTTTAGACTTTCTTAAGAATTTTTTTTGTAACACCCAAGTTTGCTCTGTTGGAGGATTTCCAGCTCATGATATCACAAAAATATATTCATGATATTTTCATGTTAAAAAGTTGTGGATTTTATAGTTTCATAAAAAAAAAATAGCATCGATTTAGACTGTTGTAGAGAAATAATAAAAGAGTTGTATTATCAACAAAATTAGAAACTAAATTTCACCAAATGTACCAAAATGCTCGACATCCAAAATTCAGTTTTTTTCAATTTAAAGTCTTATAATTGTGGATTAATGAGAGAAAATCAATATAAATAACCAAATTAAACACAACACTAAGTTCAAATAGTGTCATAATAGCATATATCTATACAAACAAAATGTGCAAATCGTGTGCAGACGTGTTGGCTATTGGATTAGAGTAGAATTTCTACTCTAGAAGTGCTTCTAGAGTAAAAACCCATTTAATAACACAACTTGTTGAGTAGAAATTCATTTGGTCACATAATTTCAATTTTCTGTTTTTGGAGCATTTTGTTTTTGCTCCAGAAGTTGTTTCAGAGCCGCTTGAAGAAGTAAAAAATTTACTTATCTCTAGAAGTAGAAAAATTAACTTTATCAACTTATAGCTATAAGTTAATTTCTAGAGCAGAAGTGTTGCCATGCGCTCCCTTGGCTAAAACATGCATAGAGACCAATCTTGGAAAAATTATCATAAAAGTCCTAAACCTATTATAATTGTGCCAATTCAGTTTCATTTTTTTTTGTCTATTCATTATTAATGCTTTTGCAATTGTGTTAATTCAATCCATCCGGCCAAATTTAGCTGGCTAGCAATGTAATATTTTAATGCTTTTTTGATTTTTTGATTTTTCTTTTCTTTCTTTATTTTTTTTCCAGCCAGTGTTGGATCTATAGCCACAGGTCATGAAGACTGAGGCCTTGACTTTCTAATCCAAAAGAAAAAAGCTCTACGTGAAGAGCTTGCCATTAGGGGTATCGAAGTAGGACTTGGAGTTGCGTAGTTTTAGACCTAGTTGTCGCTAGGCAAGGCTGACCAAGACATCGCAAGTTCTTGGTTGGTGAGGCTAACCTCGCCAGCCATCACCTCGTGTCAAATCAGCTAGAGGAAGAAGAATAAGATAGAAAGGAAAAAAAGAAATAAAAAAATAGAATATTGAATTTTTAAAAAATATTAAAATATTATATTGTTAGACAGGTGATGTCCACCTCAGCGTCAGCTGGCCAAATTTGGTTGGATGGATTGAATTGATATAATTACAAAATATTTGAGACTGAATCGGCTAAAAAAAGTTTGAGACTAAATTGGTCCAATTGCAATAGGTTTATGACTTTTTTGGTAATTTTCCCAACAAATGCTTGATGAAATTTAGATGAAAATACTAAAGCTATAATGTCGCGACCCTCTAAAAATATTTTTAAATTTTAAAGGGGTTAACGGATTATTAGGTTAATTAGATTTGACTAACCTAACGCGGACCCTCCCAAACCCTACCGAATCGCAACTTTGGTTTTTGTTTAAATGATTTTGAAATTTGGAGTCGCCACTAATCGTTCTTGGTAGGTCGATTAGAAACCTAAATAAATTAGCGGGAGAACTAATTTATTCCTACGAACCAGAGATTATGAGCTCGGGGACTTGGTTACACTAGTTAATTAAAACTAATGCCCTTTCGGTACCTTAATTTCATGGATATCCTAATTCGGCAACTTAGGCTTGGTTTATTCCTAAGGCTCTAGTAGGGTATTCTCTTTTGTGTTTTCACTTTTTAAATAGGATGCATTGATGGTATATATTTTTATTTGTTATATTTTTTTAAGTGTTAAAGATTCCCTGAAGCCGAAAGAGGGAGTGTGTTAACGACTTCTGTGCAGTATTACGACCTACTCATCTTTTGAGTTTGATGATTCAAAAATTAAATTATAGGAAGTACATGACAGTGAATAAACACCTCCAATGGGAGGCCTAGCATTGGCTTGGCTCTTCCATTTGGGATTTAAGGTACAGGTATTTAAGTTGCAAGTATTTAAACTACTGTAAGTAAAAACCTCCAATGGGAGGCTAAGCATTGGCTTGGCTCTTCCCTTTGGGATTTAAGGTACAGGTATTTAAGTTGCAGGTATTTAACTACTGTAAGTAAAAACCTCCAATGGGAGGCTAAGCATTGGCTTGGCTCTTCCCTTTGGGATTTAAGGTACAGGTATTTAAGTTGCAGGTATTTAACTACTGTAAGTAAAAACCTCCAATGGGAGGCTAAGCATTGGCTTGGCTCTTCCCTTTGGGATTTAAGGTACAGGTATTTAAGTTGCAGGTATTTAACTACTGTAAGTAAAAACCTCCAATGGGAGGCTAAGCATTGGCTTGGCTCTTCCCTTTGGGATTTAAGGTACAGGTATTTAAGTTGCAGGTATTTAACTACTGTAAGTAAAAACCTCCAATGGGAGGCTAAGCATTGGCTTGGCTCTTCCCTTTGGGATTTATGGTGCAGGTATTTAAATTGCGGATGGACTTTGTCCTCTCCATTTTGGGGTATGAATTCTTTAAAATAAAATACAACGAATTGATTCAACAATTTGAAATTTGTGCGCGCTTGAGGACTCCTCCAAGTCGATTTTGTGCTTCTATAGGGTTGACCATTGATATAAAGCTGCGGCTTCCTGACATAAAATAGAGTGAAGTGTTAGTATACAAAATATGTGCTAATCTGCACCTAAAACCAGAAGAGTAGAAAGAGTACTTATCTCCCATTTTTTGGGAGGGATTTCTATAATTGATTTTCGCTCTCTATGTTCCCAATATAGAGAGTTTCTTTTGAATTAAGAGGGACTTTTAGTCACAGATCAGTTGAGAAATCGGTGGACAGCTTAGGAGCTTGTCTGGGCCGATTTTTGCATCTCGACGAGATTTTTGCTGTTGACGTAGAGATATCCTTCTCCTGACATAAAATATGGAAGAAAAAGGAGATGGAGAAAGTGTATACAATTTGTGCTAATTTGCGAGTAAAACCATAAATAAATGAATAAATAAAAACACTTAGCTTGAATTTGTTTGCTCGTTGACGAGGATGAACTCTTGATTTATATTGATCGATGAAGGAATTTGTGATGATAACCCCTAGCTTTAAACTCCCATCATCTTCAAAATTCTCTCTCTTTTGGTATTTTCTTTCTCTCAAAATTTTCTTCAATCTCCCAAAACTCTCTCAAAAATCCAAAATTTTCTCTCCAAAAAATTCTCCCAAACACTTCAAATTTTCTCTCTCAAGAATCCCTTCTCAAGCTCACTTCTTCCTCCTTTTATAACCTTCTCATCTATCTCCCATTCTAATTTTTCCACTAACTCTATCTCCCATTCTAATTTTTCCACTAACTCTTCTTCATTTTCATCTTCCATTCTCCATCTCTATCTCACATTCTAATCTCTCCACTAACTCTTCTTCATCTTCATCTTCCCTTCTCCATATTTATCTCCCATTCTAATTTCTCCACTAACTCTTCTTAATCTCCATCTTCCCTTCTCTATTCTTATCTTCCATTCTAATTTCTCTACTAACTCTTCTTCATCTCCATCTTCCATTCTCTATTCTTATCTTATTTTCTCCATCCATTCTTCTCCAACTTCTCTTCTTCATCTCCTCTTCTTCATCTTCCCTTCTCTATTCTAATTTATCCACTAACTCTTCTTTTTATTATTTGTAAAATAATCCTTCAAGAGTTAGGTATTTGCACTCTAGTCCTTGAATTTTAAGTATTTACAATTCAGTCCCTAAAAAAAATATATTTCTTTAAGTCCAAATCTCCTCACAATTTTTGACACACCAAAATTTACCACATGTCAACTTTAAGCTCATTTCTTGTCGCTGAAAATAATGCATAATTTAATTAAAGCCCTTTTGCAAAATTAAGTCATTCTGGGTATAATTGGGCCAAGATGAAAATTTAAAATATTAGAAGACAATGTCACAACTCATAAAAAGTAAAAGTTAAAAATAAGTTGACTCAAATTAAATTTTTTTAGGCCCAATTCGAGATTATACTCGTGAAGGAACACGTGACTCGAATTGGATTTTTCTGAATTTGCGATGGCCAATATGAAAATAGATTTAAAATAAAAATATTAACTATCTTTGTGTATTTTTTGGCCTCAAATGTTATTTTTTCAAAATTTTCAAATATTTTTGTATTTTTTTTAAAAAAAATTAAAATATATATAATATGAAAAATTATTTTTTGGTCAAAATTCGTTCCCTAGGCTTGGCTAAGGTTCCCAAAGTTGATTTTTCAATTTTATGAATTTTTATGGATTTTCTATTAATTTTCGAAAATAAATAAATAAAAAATACGTAAAAATACTGAAAATATGAAAAATCGTTTTTTTGGTCAAAATTGGTTCCCTAGGCTTGGCTAAGGTCCCCAAAGTTGATTTTTCAATTTTATGAATTTTTATGGATTTTTTATTACTTTAGCAATAGAAAAAATGATTAAAAATCAGGTGTCAACAGCTGCCCCTCTTTGAAAGGAAGCTCGGTAGAGGTTCATTTCAAAGACGAGATGACACCTGGATTCTTATCGACTCAAAACAAGGAAATAAAAAGAGTCGTGACATGATTGTTCCACTGAAAATGAAATGAGAACCTAAGGATTCGTTATATAAAAAAACTTTAGGGTGGTTGAACTTGAACCCGTATGGTGGATCAACCCATGGTAGATTCCTAATAAAAGGATTCTACTGATTAAAAATTGAATTAAAATTTGACCCGTATGGTGGGTCATACCATTTGACCCGTATGGTGGGTCGTACCATGGTAGATTCCTAATAAAAGGATTCTACTGATTAAATTTTGATTGAGATTTGACCCGTATGGTAGGTCACCACATGGAGATACCTGTAAGAAGGACTTGGTGCCTGTAGAAAGGACTTGGTGCCAGTAAAAAGGACTTGGTGCTTTGCCTGTAAGAAGAACTTTGTGCCTGTAAGAAGGACTTGCTTTGCCTGTAAGAAGGACTTGATTTGCCTGTAAGAAGGACTTTGTTTGCCTGTAAGAAGGACTTTGTTTTGCCTGTAAGAAGGACTTACTTTGCCTGTAAGAAGGACTTTGTGCCTGTAAGAAGGACTTGATTTGCCTGTAAGAAGGACTTTGTTTGCCTGTAAGAAGGACTTTATGCCTGTAAGAAGGACTTGATTTGCCTGTAAGAAGAACTTTATGCCTGTAAGAAGGACTTTGTGCCTGTAAGAAGGACTTGATTTGCCTGTAAGAAGGACTTTGTGCCTGTAAGAAGGACTTTGTGCCTGTAAGAAGGACTTGATTTGCCTGTAAGAAGGACTTTGTGCCTGTAAGAAGGACTTGGTTTGCCTGTAAGAAGGACTTAGTTTGCCTATAAGAAGAACTTTGTGCCTATAAGAAGGACTTGGTTTGCCTGTAAGAAGGACTTGGTTTGCCTGTAAGAAGGACTTTATGCCTGTAAGAAGGACTTGGTGCCTGTAAGAAGAACTTGGTTTGCCTATAAGAAGGACTTTATGCCTGTAAGAAGGACTTGTTTTGCCTGTAAGAAGGACTTTGTGCCTGTAAGAATGACTTATTTTGCCTGTAAGAAGGACTTGGTTTGCCTGTAAGAAGGACTTGGTTTGCCTGTAAGAAGGACTTTATGCCTGTAAGAAGGACTTGGTGCCTGTAAGAAGAACTTGGTTTGCCTATAAGAAGGGCTTTATGCCTGTAAGAAGGACTTGATTTGCCTGTAAGAAGGACGTGTTTTGCCTGTAAGAAGGACTTGTTTTGCCTGTAAGAAGGACTTGATTTGCCTGTAAGAAGGACTTTGTGCCTGTAAGAAGGACTTGTTTTGCCTGTAAGAAGGACTTGATTTGCCTGTAAGAAGGACTTTGTGCCTGTAAGAAGGACTTGTTTTGCTTGTAAGAAGGACTTGATTTGCCTGTAAGAAGGACTTTGTGCCTATAAGAAAGACCTGATTTGCCTGTAAGAAGGACTTGGTTTGCCTGTAAGAAGGACTTATTTTGCCTGTAAGAAGGACTTGGTATACCTCAAAGGGTGTCATTCTGGAATCTGGAAAGATTAGGAATCCTGCAGAAGCTCAAACCCAAATTATATTATCCTGTCGCTTTAGGAATAAACCAAAGAGGCAGAGATCAAAAGGTCTCGAACATTTCTGTCCTTGAGACAAATCATGCTTTATTGAAGATGGTGGATACCTGTATGTACCGCAATGGATTCGAGTACCCCAACAACCGTCAGAATTCATTCTCTTGAAAGGTTCAGGTTGAAGATATACTTACCTGAGAATTTGGAAGAAATGCTTGGTGGCTTCTCGACAACCAGGCTTGTTCATTCAATAATCGCTGAATGAATTTCAAGACTTTGGAAGGTAGTTTGAACATTGGGAATGTGTTGCCTGTCAGGCAGTATCAGAGGTAACATGTGCAAGCATTTTCATCAATGAGTTGATCGGTTCATGTAAAACTATTCAACCAAGTCGGCAATGATTAGAAGTAGTCTGTGTGATAACTCATGATGCAATCAATCCAAATATGGATCATGCAAAACTATTCTGTCAAGCTTGCATTACGAATTCTGTTTAAGGAGGTTCTCATAGTATGAACGCCTCGAATGTAATCTGAATGGGGGACTTCAATCCGAAAGGGCCTTCTCTCACTCTGGGGAAAGGTTGTTTATCTGTAAATTAAAATGTTAGACTTGCGTGGAAATGGTTTACCTTTCCTCATCCTGTCATGCCCCATTCTGCACATTTGATGTCTCCTGTGCAGTTTATGCTCTAAGTTGGAGTTGGTATGTTAAACACACGGAATAGTCATACATAATTCATGAACTGTGTAAGCACAATGCAGATGTGACAATTTTTTAGCATTACGTGTGTTTATATAATGTGCAAATATGGGCGGATTTAAATTGCCCCTGGTATGTGGGCGGACCGAACAAATTGGGAAGCCTATTCCTTATGTCGAGGGGTGGTTCGTCTCAAACTTTGTCTCTACGTGATGAAGCATATGGGTGAGGGAGCATTTCGGTTTGTTTAATGACAGCGACCGCCACGGTTTAGCGGTTGAATGCCCCTGTAAAAAGCAGAGAAATTATTCTCGAAATCAAACGAGATAAGGAAAACATATTTGCTTTTTCGCTTCAGAGCTTGTGATCAATTTGCCCCATTTTTCATCAGAATAGATCTTGTCAGATGATCATAATTTTCTTTTGGATTTGTCTCCTTCAACATGTTAAATGTTAGTGTAAATATTTCCTGTAAAAAGAAAAAGAGACATATCAGCCAGTATTAAAAGGGATAAATTGAAAACGATACTGATTTACCCTTCATCTTGAATGTCTTGCACGAGTCTTTTACCAGTTTTGTTGGATTGAATTTTCCTCGACTTTTGTTGGGCGCCTCACCATTATGGGAAGACTATGGTAAAATACTGACTTTGATATTACTTGTCGAGTATTCCTGTTTGTAAAAAAAGAAATGCACAAAAAGTTGTTTCATTTATTTATAATACATACAACATTCCCCACCCTTGGGGATCGAACTCGGAATATTTCGGACCTACTGTCATCCCCCATACCATTCGGTCCATTGGACCGTAGGTGTCCATGGGGCTTTCTTTTCAAGGGTTAATCCTTGGGGATAACGTAGCCCTGTTGTATCACCTTGGGCCATGTTACGGTATTTCTCGAGGTAATTTGCAATCCCTGTTAAGAATGGAATAAGACAATTCAAGACTTGAGATGATTATGTGCACATTAGAACGATACAGAATTACCCATTTCTGAGATTGTTCGCGTCTTTCGCTTGTACTTTCCTTTGTCCGAAGCTGTCTATCCCGTGGTAATGCCCATGAGTTGATTTGCCCCCAAATTTTATCCAACCTGTATTCGGATATGATTGCGTTCTCGGGTCGATTTGCAATTTCCCTTCAGGTTTATGCAGATTTTCACTCGCCATCAATTCGTCGCGAGGTTGGTGAGGTGGCGGATTCGAGCATTTAATAGGGGGAAGTCGGATTATTACTCCTTGCTTTTACACTTTCACAAAAGCAGAAAAACATATCACGCAAGGAAATAAAACACATTCACTCATTCAGGATCAGTTCTGCTTCCTCTGCAGGCTCTCCCATGATCAGCTTGCTTCATCCCAAATTAGGTATGCATCGGCCATATTGAAGGTCTGGTGGTCACTGGCTGAACAAGTGCATCACAGTCCCGATGCTTTACCGATATCAAACTGGTTGATTATGGCGAAAAGATCATCGTCAATGTCCGCTTGGTGGTGATCTGTCCCTTCTTCCTCGGGAGGTATTGATGCTGATCCAGTATCATTGGTCCTTTTGTACCTTGCTCCAACAGAACTCGATCCTGTTATAAACTGGTCTAACTCACCTCTTAAACGTGCATTTTCGATCCTCAGATCATACATTTCATCGAGGGTGAGGAGGAGGCTATTGCAGTTGGGGCAGGTGGCGGAGTCAAAAGTTTCTTTATACATCTTGTTTTCCGCTCGGAGGTTTTCATTTTCAACTCTTAGAAACTCGGCTTCGTTGTGCTCATGACGAGTCTTCATTCGGGTTCGTCTATTTTGAAACCAGAACTTGATTTGCGAAGGTTCAAGTCCTAGCTCTTGACTCAGTTCTATTTTTTGTTTGCCGTCTGGCATAGGGCACGTTCTGAAGAAAGCTTCAAGCTTTCGTACTTGCTCCTCAGTATGGCGACGGTAACGCTTCTTTTGACCTTTACCGTTGTTGTCATTGTCCTTACCGGGCTCTTGGACGTCGTCGGTGGAAGGGCCGGGCTCCATAGGCTCGATCCCAAATATGGCTTCGAACTCTTCCTCTCCCATATTTAGCAAGTAACGATAACTTTCAAGTGTGTTGGGTTGAGACATCTTCGATTTGGTTAACGATTTCTCAAAGTTTGATATCTCTTCTTGTATTTTCACTCTCTGGATTTTTCTGGGAGACTGCGTATGCTTTAAGAGTCTCTCTTTCGAGCACGAATGAGAATTATCAAGAAGATGTCTCCTTTAAAATTAGACGTGGGTTTAGCAACTGTATTGCCTCTCTCGAGTGTTCTGGCTTTCTCGATTTTCTTTTCATCGTATCTCTCGCCCAGCTCGTCTCCTTCCATCTTTCCGTGAAAGGGGGCCCCTTGTTGCTGTCTCCACCGTCAATTTGCTGGCGAGTTCTTCAATAAAAACGAGTCGTATCTCTTTTCTGCCGTAAATGTCTTTGTCTCCCACTCAGCTTATTTTTTATCCTTTCTTTTTCAAAGTAGTGGCGTCCCGTCCAACTTTTCCGTAGAGACGTCGGATTTGCTTGGCTAGAGATTGGAGACGAGTAGCGGAGGTGATACTGATAGGGAATGGTAGACAGGAAAATCTGGCCAGTAGAGACTTCCCCTGCAAAAATGAAAGAGAATGCGGCAGTATATGTTCTTCACATTCTAGAAAAATTGGAACGATACTGTTTTACCCTTGTGTATACTTTCATTGAATTTGAATTGAGGAAGTTCCTTCATTTGGATTGGATTGAATTGTATGTCCCGAGTTGCCCTTCACTTTGAGCTTGCCACATATGTGCTTTGCTTAGTTGGGCCTTATTTTCTTTCGGGTTGCCTTGGACCATCATCATTTTCTATGCCATCGGGTCCGTGAACCGGAGGGCTCCTTTAATTTGAAGGTTACCTTCGAGGCAAATGAGTCCTATCGCGTTCCATTGGGTCATTTCATTTTGCGACACTCTTGAGGCACTTTGCGATTCCCTGGGTGAGAATGGAACAAATCCAATTTAGCATTTTGCAACGATTAAGAGTAAATTGGAACGACACACAATTACCCGTCTTCGAGCTCGCCTGGGCATTTCACTTGAAATTTCCCTACGTTAGGCCATTCAACATTTCTCATTATGGCAGTCAGCGACGTTGCCACAAATTAATCCGCCCTAAATCTAGCATAAAAAGGGATTCACGCATTCGACCGGATAAATAAATTGCCCCCTTGTCCTTGAATTAAATCGAGACACCTAGAAAGCTGGAAAATATCATACGCAGGGGAATTAAGCATGAAATGAAAGGTGCACTTATTCAAGGTCAGTTCTGCCTCTCCTGTGGCTCTTCGATAATCAGCTAGTCTCGTGTTGGTTCGGGTGTGGATAACTGATGTTTGAGAGTCCCTACTCACTGGCTCCTGATCGCGGCTTGAGACGTCTGTCAACCCTAAACTGGTTGACCAGGGCAGTAAGCTCATCATCTGGGTAATCTCTTGAACCTTCTAGCAACTGATACTCGAATTGGGCATTGTTGTTGGCAAATGCTGGCGGTAGATTTCTCATTCTGTCCTCGCCATGAGCAATTTGACTTCTCGTGCTGGAGCCTTCATCATTACTCGAGAAAGTGTGGGGATCACCAACTGTCCTGCTGCTAAAAACTCCTTCCATTCGAGGATTAGAGAAGTGGAAGTGCTTATGATAACTTCTTGTCTGATTTTCTGGCTGCGCAGGCGCGCTGATCATGGGATGAGTTCTAGCCACAGGTTGGTGCTCAAACCAAGGAATCTGAATACACTGCTCCTGCGGTCTATACTCTTGAAGAGTATTAGGGTGATTCTGGGGGATACTTTGATTAACGCCTGGGGGATTGATGGCATGGTTACTAGCTTGGTTGATGATGGGAAGTGGCTCGCCCCATGCTAACCTGTGGAACTTATGGTGGCGAGGAGACTCGACGTTCAGGCTTGGATCAGTCCCGCCTTGGTTTTCTTGATTCTGAGCTGCATTGTGTTCTCTCACCCTTTTTCTGTACTTCTGAAGATGACTCGAAACATTTGCTTTAGTGAGTCCCTCTACGTTCATAATTTCCAGTATATGTTGCGGCCGTGCCGAATCGATTCCTACCTGTTGAACTGCATTAACAAACATACGATGCAGCTCGGGAGACCAACTCATCTTCTTTCTCCAGTTGCTTGGAACAAAATTGAAGGCTTGATGCTTGTTCTCATGGTCGTGCAATTGCTTCCTTACCACGTGCTGCCATATGTTTTGAAGCATCTGAACCCTAACTGGTTTCGTTACGACGTCTTGGGCCCCATTTAAGACAGCCTTCATTATGGCTTGCTGATCATCGCTTGCCGATATTACGAGGACTGGCATGTTTAATTTAGAATTGATGACTTCCAAGAGAGTGAAAACATCCATGTCAATCCCTACCATGGCGGTGAGGACGATATCAAACTGGTCACCACTCCTCCTTAATATCTCTAAGGCCTCTGTCGCCTTTGCTTGAGCTACAACCTTATACCGGCATTTTCTCAATACGGTAACAAGGATTGACAGAGAGACTGGATTACCGTCAATGGCCATGACCAGTAGACCCTCAGGGTAAGGAACTTCATTAGCTTCGACCAGGGTTGAATATGCGCCCGTTTCCCTAATGCTCGACATATTTCTAGATCTAGGACTGCCGACTCGAGACCGCCTCAGGATGTCTTCTTGGACTTGAGGGATCACGGGATCGTCGATGGTTTCTCGTAACAGGCTTTGAAAGCCGATGCTTTGATGGTGAAGGTTTTGAATTCCTCTTCCACGAGAACTTCTTCCTCTCTATCTTTCTCCTGCGAGTTCTTGCGAATGAACTCTCACTATCAAATGAGGACAAGTTCTCTCTCTGGCAATAGCAACGACTTCCCTCTTCACGGGCAGTGCTATTAGATTTTCCGAGGGAGAAAATCTGATATTCAGCTTTTGATCAAAGGGGAAATCCTTGTTTCTCGCTCAGTTCGTCTTCCTTTTTTCTTTTCGTGGTAGAGGGCCCTTGTCAAGATCTCCACCGTCGATTTACTGGCGGGTCCTCCAATAAAGACGAGTTGTATCTCCTTTTCTGCCGAAAATTTCTTTGTCTCCCACTCAGCTCGTTTTTTTATTCTTTCTTTTTCAAAGTGGTGGCAGCCCGTCCAACTTTTCTGCAGAGACGTCGGGTCTGCTCAGCTTGAGGTTGCCGCTTGACTGGAATTTGAGCCAGCGGGGGTGTTGCCGACAGAGAATGGTAGATAGGAAAACATATAATGACTGCCCCTGTGAAATCAGTATTTCAATTGAAGCAGCTTACCATCTTCACATTCTGCTCATCTGCCTCACCTCTCTCCCCCTTTCTTTCATATTCTGCTTTCGAAAATGGCTCATTCTCCTAACCACACCTTATCCACGGAAGTCCTGGCTGGGTGGGAGAGACTCTACAATCTTCTTGGTAGAGGTTACGCTCATGTAGCCAAAAACTCTACCGTTGAGGCTGAAATCCTCGGTTTATTTAGGATCGTGGACGCTGCTTCTGTTGAGGGTACCCAACTGGGAAAGGAGTATCGGAACTTCTCGACCCTCTTCATCAATTTTTTAGCTGCCTATAACCGAGCTTATGAGACGGTCCTTGTGACCGCCGTCGTGAAAGCCCGTTACCGAGACCGGCACGAGCGTCTGGCAACAGTTACGTTTGTGGCTGATAATCACAAAAAGGCCCTCAAGTTTGCCAACGATCATATTTCGTGGCTGGTTCGTGAGAGGGGAAAGTTGGTGGACCGTCTGGCCTTGGTCCGAACTTACGCCGAACAGGAGCCAGGCAATATTGTGATGAGGTGCAAATGCGGTTGGCTGCAGGAGAGACTTGATGACATTACGGCAGACATTGCTTTCGAGAGGGCAGCGATTCCGGACCTGGAGTTTGCCGTTGAGCATTACGAGGCCACTATGGCCCAGGTTAAAGAGAAGTGCGATCGCCTCTTCTTTAGGCTCGCGGAGCTTGATCCCGAGAGCGCCCGGTGCATCCAGAGCATCAACTGTTTGGAGAGTCAGTTGAACTCTTTCGTAATGGTCATCAGGGCCCAGTTTGGCTTTACTTTTCCTCCCCAGTGAATTGTTGTAATACTCTTTGATGAATGGAATGAAAGAAAAGCTTCACGTGTTTTTTTATTTTTCTGCTATCGTTTCTTCCGCATAGCATGACAGGACGATTTGAGGTACCGAAGATGTCGAGGCTTAATGTTCTTCTTGATGTTCTTGTTTAATTGCTCCAGACGATGATATCGAGAACATTGATGAAGGGTTCGGCGGTGGCCCTTACTATCCATCTTGAGATCACGAACAATAACGCTATGACAACTCGATCAGTGCGCTGGTAATAAATCCAGCCACCTGTTGCATGCCCACTTTTATCCATATTTTGTTTCTTTCGGCGTCCACTTGCTCGTGTCGGTCGCCTGTAGAGTTGGGAGAAATTCCTGTGGGCCACGTTCATTAATAGAACCTCGGTCCTCTAGAAACCCTCCGCGTGTTTCGGATCCGAGGAAATTTTAAGACCGGTCTCTAGTTGATTTAATTTGGTTAAGGTATTGTTTCGTGGGTCCTGATTATATAATCCTTATTGTCTTTCAAAAGACGTGGGATCCTCTGCAATACATTAAATATGCCCCAGTGTTTAATCGGTATAAATCCACTGTCATATCAGAATATACGGCCCGTACGTGTTCATTAACTGACACATGTCTGAGTCCGAAAGGATCGACCTCCTCACTTGCCCCCAGGATTAAGAAATCAGCAATTTCCTGTCTTTTCGTACTTCTAAAAATAATTCGTGGTGTGCGTTATTGAACCAAACTTTACCCCCGCCTGGGATACTTGGGATTTCCTACAAAAGTAAAGGATATAATTAGTACATGACGCAAGAAAGGTCGGCCCATGATTCCTACATTAATCTAATTTTATTCTTCCATTTTGTTGAGAAATCAAATGAAATTTTCTTAGGAGGTCACATGTGGATTTTTCAAAAACTAATTTTCTTGAGATTTTCATAACTTGGAAAGTGTGATAAAATCTCTTGATCAAATTTTCTGAAGGAATTTTCTATCAAAATAAATTTTCAGAGGTATATTTATTAGGAAAATTTTATTTTTATTAGAGCAGGAAAGACATAACAAAAATCCTTTATTAGTCAATAAAATTCCCCCGAGACATTAGTCTAATTTTATTTAGATACAATTTTCTTAGAAAAACATGAGCGAATTTCTCAAAAAGAATTTTTGTTGCAAGTTTTTATAATTTGAAAGAATATGATAAAATCACTTGATGTTTACCAAAGTTTTTTTGTGAAGGAATTTTTCTTTTTATCGAAATAAATTTTCAGAGAAAAATTTGTCAGGAAAATTTCATTTTTATTGAAGCAAGAAAAACATGACAAAAATCTCCTATTGGTCAATTAGTCTAATTTTATTTAGTGAAACTTTTCTTAGAAAAACATGAGCGAATTTCTCGAGAAGAATTTTATTGCAAGTTTTTATAATTTGAAAAACGTGATAAAATCACTTGATGTCTACTAGAGATTTTTTTTAAGGAATTTTTCTTTGTATTGAAGTAAATTTTCAGAGGAAAATTTTTTCAGGAAAATTTCATTTTTATTGAAGCAATAAAAATATGACAAAAACCCCTTATTGGTTAATAAAATTCCCATGAATGGATTTTTTTCACATCATTTTTTCAAAAAAAAATAAAAGAAATGAGGAAAAAATTTATTTTTTATTTTTTATTTTTTTAAAAGAATGGTCGTAATATCAAGCTCAAAAACTGACTAACACCTAGCATGGACCGACCGAAAATAAATACAAGATAAAATTAGAGAACTTACTTTTACCTTGGAGAAATGCAAATCACATAGCCATGCGCATGACTCAAGTGAGGAGTGGACTCTAGAAAATAAAAGAAGGAGAGACAGGGTATGGACCTAAAATGCCCCCACTATCTGAATTGACAAACTTACCCTCCGCGCAATCAAATCACAATGGGAAGAATTGTCAATTTAGATAATGAGCGGGATAAAATATGGTCAACCCCAGCGCAATCGACGCAAGAGCTTTGCATATTCGATCCCTATCTATGGTTTTCTAGGAAGAATTTCGCGACTTGGGTTTAGACGCTTGTGTGTGCAGGTGTCGTGATCCTCAGAGTATGCAAGACATGCACAACAATTGATATCAAAACAGCGCTTCTAAAAATGTACGAAATTAAACAAATAAACCCAACACCGAGCCTGCAAAACAAAGGGGTTAGCCAAACACTTCGCCCCTTATAACTCCTATCCTGCAAAAGCATATAACACCTATAGAATGAGTCCCAAGAAGATCGCCAAAAGCGAGATATCCATGAAATTTTCATTGGCCTAAGTCCACTAAGACTTTTAAAATTTCAAAAAAATTCAAGTATTCCAATTGTTATCTTTTTTCGAAAATTTAAAAATCCCGTCCCCAGTGGAGTCGCCAGTCTGTCGCGACCCTCTAAAAATATTTTTTAAAATTTAAAGGGGTTAACGGATTATTAGGTTAATTAGATTTGACTAACCTAACGCGGACCCTCCCAAGCCCTACCGAATCGCAACTTTGGTTTTTGTTTAAATGATTTTGAAATTTGGAGTCGCCACTAATCGTTCTTGGTAGGTCGATTAGAAACCTAAATAAATTAGCGGGAGAACTAATTTATTCTTGCGAACCAGAGATTATGAGCTCGGGGACTTGGTTACACTAGTTAATTAAAACTAATGCCCTTTCGGTACCTTAATTTCATGGATATCCTAATTCGGCAACTCAGGCTTGGTTTATTCCTAAGGCTCTAGTAGGGTATTCTCTTTTGTGTTTTCACTTTTTAAATAGGATGCATTGATGGTATATATTTTTATTTGTTATATTTTTTTAAGTGTTAAAGATTCCCTGAAGCCGAAAGAGGGAGTGTGTTAACGACTTCTGTGCAGTATTACGACCTACTCATCTTTTGAGTTTGATGATTCAAAAATTAAATTATAGGAAGTACATGACAGTGAATAAACACCTCCAATGGGAGGCCTAGCATTGGCTTGGCTCTTCCATTTGGGATTTAAGGTACAGGTATTTAAGTTGCAAGTATTTAAACTACTGTAAGTAAAAACCTCCAATGGGAGGCTAAGCATTGGCTTGGCTCTTCCCTTTGGGATTTAAGGTACAGGTATTTAAGTTGCAGGTATTTAACTACTGTAAGTAAAAACCTCCAATGGGAGGCTAAGCATTGGCTTGGCTCTTCCCTTTGGGATTTAAGGTACAGGTATTTAAGTTGCAGGTATTTAACTACTGTAAGTAAAAACCTCCAATGGGAGGCTAAGCATTGGCTTGGCTCTTCCCTTTGGGATTTAAGGTACAGGTATTTAAGTTGCAGGTATTTAACTACTGTAAGTAAAAACCTCCAATGGGAGGCTAAGCATTGGCTTGGCTCTTCCCTTTGGGATTTAAGGTACAGGTATTTAAGTTGCAGGTATTTAACTACTGTAAGTAAAAACCTCCAATGGGAGGCTAAGCATTGGCTTGGCTCTTCCCTTTGGGATTTATGGTGCAGGTATTTAAATTGCGGATGGACTTTGTCCTCTCCATTTTGGGGTATGAATTCTTTAAAATAAAATACAACGAATTGATTCAACAATTTGAAATTTGTGCGCGCTTGAGGACTCCTCCAAGTCGATTTTGTGCTTCTATAGGGTTGACCATTGATATAAAGCTGCGGCTTCCTGACATAAAATAGAGTGAAGTGTTAGTATACAAAATATGTGCTAATCTGCACCTAAAACCAGAAGAGTAGAAAGAGTACTTATCTCCCATTTTTTGGGAGGGATTTCTATAATTGATTTTCGCTCTCTATGTTCCCAATATAGAGAGTTTCTTTTGAATTAAGAGGGACTTTTAGTCACAGATCAGTTGAGAAATCGGTGGACAGCTTAGGAGCTTGTCTGGGCCGATTTTTGCATCTCGACGAGATTTTTGCTGTTGACGTAGAGATATCCTTCTCCTGACATAAAATATGGAAGAAAAAGGAGATGGAGAAAGTGTATACAATTTGTGCTAATTTGCGAGTAAAACCATAAATAAATGAATAAATAAAAACACTTAGCTTGAATTTGTTTGCTCGTTGACGAGGATGAACTCTTGATTTATATTGATCGATGAAGGAATTTGTGATGATAACCCCTAGCTTTAAACTCCCATCATCTTCAAAATTCTCTCTCTTTTGGTATTTTCTTTCTCTCAAAATTTTCTTCAATCTCCCAAAACTCTATCAAAAATCCAAAATTTTCTCTCCAAAAAATTCTCCCAAACACTTCAAATTTTCTCTCTCAAGAATCCCTTCTCAAGCTCACTTCTTCCTCCTTTTATAACCTTCTCATCTATCTCCCATTCTAATTTTTCCACTAACTCTATCTCCCATTCTAATTTTTCCACTAACTCTTCTTCATTTTCATCTTCCATTCTCCATCTCTATCTCACATTCTAATCTCTCCACTAACTCTTCTTCATCTTCATCTTCCCTTCTCCATATTTATCTCCCATTCTAATTTCTCCACTAACTCTTCTTAATCTCCATCTTCCCTTCTCTATTCTTATCTTCCATTCTAATTTCTCTACTAACTCTTCTTCATCTCCATCTTCCATTCTCTATTCTTATCTTATTTTCTCCATCCATTCTTCTCCAACTTCTCTTCTTCATCTCCTCTTCTTCATCTTCCCTTCTCTATTCTAATTTATCCACTAACTCTTCTTTTTATTATTTGTAAAATAATCCTTCAAGAGTTAGGTATTTGCACTCTAGTCCTTGAATTTTAAGTATTTACAATTCAGTCCCTAAAAAAAATATATTTCTTTAAGTCCAAATCTCCTCACAATTTTTGACACACCAAAATTTACCACATGTCAACTTTAAGCTCATTTCTTGTCGCTGAAAATAATGCATAATTTAATTAAAGCCCTTTTGCAAAATTAAGTCATTCTGGGTATAATTGGGCCAAGATGAAAATTTAAAATATTAGAAGACAATGTCACAACTCATAAAAAGTAAAAGTTAAAAATAAGTTGACTCAAATTAAATTTTTTTAGGCCCAATTCGAGATTATACTCGTGAAGGAACACGTGACTCGAATTGGATTTTTCTGAATTTGCGATGGCCAATATGAAAATAGATTTAAAATAAAAATATTAACTATCTTTGTGTATTTTTTGGCCTCAAATGTTATTTTTTCAAAATTTTCAAATATTTTTGTATTTTTTTTAAAAAAAATTAAAATATATATAATATGAAAAATTATTTTTTGGTCAAAATTCGTTCCCTAGGCTTGGCTAAGGTTCCCAAAGTTGATTTTTCAATTTTATGAATTTTTATGGATTTTCTATTAATTTTCGAAAATAAATAAATAAAAAATACGTAAAAATACTGAAAATATGAAAAATCGTTTTTTGGTCAAAATTGGTTCCCTAGGCTTGGCTAAGGTCCCCAAAGTTGATTTTTCAATTTTATGAATTTTTATGAATTTTTTATTACTTTAGCAATAGAAAAAATGATTAAAAATCAGGTGTCAACATATAAAAGAAAAATGCAAACTTGTCAACAAGAATTTCATAAAAGGACAATGAATTTTGATGATTCATAAAGTCAAATACCGCCATTCAGAACTTTCATGGATGTTTTTTTTATTTAATTAAAAAAAAGCTTGTTTAGCGCTCCGATTTCCGAGGGTAATTAACGAACTACGATTAAATAAAGTTTGGAACTCAAGAGCTGTAAGTTTTAGACACGATTTTTCATTATTAAGAAGGGCAATTCGGTAATATTAACTCAAAACCCAAGCAAACCCAGACGACAACTAAATCCTTTTTTTTTTTCTCGAGATCCATCTTATAATTAATGTGGAAATTCACCCACTTAATATCTAAAGTCGAACCAGCTTTTTGCTTTGGGGCAGATATTCTATAATATGGAAGACCCAGAACTTGCGGAGTAATTATACCTTTTTGACTCAAGGTCAATGCCATTATTGACTCAAGGTCAACTCCATTTGGTCTCTATCTTTAACGTGAGACTCACGGTCTAGGCGAGAAAAATAGAGTATATGGATATAGAAAAGAAGTTTAAAGTCACAAAGCAAGAGTCTTTTATTATTCCCAAATATTATGGAATATTTTTTTGCCCCCTCTTTTACGTCCATAATGAGATATTTCTTGATAATATCCTATTTTTTTTGTCGAAAGAAAGATGCCATTTATATTAGTCGAAAGCTGCATATTCCAAGTCTAACAAATTCTAAATAACTGCTGAACAAAGCAAAAGTCAAAAAGTAAATAACAAAACATAATCCGCAACTAGAAGCACATTCTTATCTCTCCAGAACAAATCTATCGCTGTAAAACTTTGATGGCTGATCACCAGATTTAGTGGTGAGCGTACACTATGATCTTTTGCTCCATTTGTAATGGATTGCGATGTGCATTTAGATTTGACGTTTTTATCACTATCACTATGCAAAGACACCAATATCAGTGTGTTGAAAGAACACATATCAAATACATGCAGAGAACTCCCACATCTATCTAAACCTAGTTTGGAAGAGTCAAATCATCAAATCTTGACCTAAACATAAATCGAGAGAGAAGAGAAGTATAATCTCGAATAGGTTGAGAAACTATGTTACAAATATCCTCTTTAACGACTGTCAACTAAATGGGTGATCAAGTTGATCCCCAATTTGCGAAAGATTAGTTGCAGAAATTTATTCATACACAAAAAAAAAAAGCTTTAAAGAGAGAAGATGAGAACAGGAAAGGGTGGTTTGGGGGGGGGGGGGGGGGGGTTGCGGTTTGGTTTAGGAGAGAAAGAGAAAGATCCCACTCTCTCCCTCAAAGAGGGTTTGGTGGCAACATCTTCAAGGGAAAGGGGAAAGGGGGAGAAAAGCCTAGCAGAGGAAAGGAGGAAGATATCTTCGTGATTAATTCATATAATATTCTAATTAAGTTGGGAAGAATTGAACAAGAGTTCGTATTCTCTTTGGGAATGCTGATCAACCACTATAACTTATAGAGATTAGCATATTAAGCTTTTACAATAAATGAAATAGGTTCTTAAAGGGGGTTTGTGTAGGTAAGATAACACTTACCAATCTCTTGACAAACCTCCTTTTCCTTTCCTTCCCATTTTGATTTCACCTAGAGGTGAGCATAGTTTTAGTGTACAGCCAAAAATCGGAGAAAGAGTCTGATTTACAAATTCTAAGATATGTAGGGTAGGTTTCAAGTTTCAAAAATTAGGGAATCGATTCCAACGAGTAAGTTTCAACTCCAGAATCTTGGAATATGGAAAGTGAAACCTGAAACAAGTCTTTCTATTTTTCTTGTTTCTATTTTGCGGTTTTATTCTGTAGTCTTGCATGGTATTTGATGATGAATGTATAATTTCAAACCATTAGCTTGACTTTTTATTTAAGGTGATATCCATGACTGAGTTTTTAATGTTTTATATTTTTCGTGTTTCTAAATATTATTTGCGGTTAGTGAATTTGTAAGAGCAAATAATGATTATTAGATGTGATAATTGACTGCAATAGTTCAATTGAAAATATAGGTGGAACCAAGATAGATCCTAAAATCGTCCCTAGAACATGTAATAAAATCTCAGTCAATTCTAGAATTGGAACGTGGAACCTACTTATCAGAATAGATTCCCTAATTTTTGGAATTTAGAATCTACCCTACATATCTTAGAATTATGCTCACCCCCAATGCAAGGTATTGTTCCAAAAATTAGAGAATCATTTTCAATAGAAACTTAGACTGGCCATGGAACTGCTCATCTTAATTTCACCTCTCTTTTCTCATCTCATAACGTGGAGCAACATGTTGTAAACACAATACAAGTATCAAAATAATTTCTTTCTCTACCTTGTTAAGATGTATGCAATATGTATCACTAAAGTACAATTACAAACAAGCATATCATCACATATAGGAGGTTTGTGAACGATATAAGAAAAAATTACAAAAATAAAAGTATGTGTATAGATGTTGATTTCAGTGAGGAAGTTAAGATAAATAAATATTGTCTTGATTGTTTGCCTTCTTTTTCTGCAATAATTCCAAACACATGCCCACTTGAATGATATTTTGTGGAGAAGCAACACTTATAACGAACATTAAAAACATGAAGTCTTCGTTATTATTACTAAATGTAGATATTTTTTTTTTGGGTCAAAATTATCTAGTAGAGTTTTTTTTTGGTCGAAATATCCAGTAGAGTTCATCAGCACACTTTTGAATCATTTATGGACACTATGATATTTTGTTTATATTATCACTTTCTTTTTGTTGAAGTAATATTACTATTGCAAACCGTCATTTTACAGCAGCAATTAATTCAAAGTATAGTTCCAATCACACTTAAGATATATATATAATTAAGCTTTTGTTGGAACTTCCAAACAATATCTCAAGCTCCTTCTAATTTAAGACCAAATTTTCTCGAGATGCTAAAGTATGGGCCACCAATCTTTCGCTATTGTCACATAACATGATTACCAAAAAAAGAGAGGAGAATTTCCACTAAAAGGAAAGCGAAATAAATGAAGTTAGAAAATGACTTTGAAGAAATGAGCTCTATCTTTCTAAGATGGAAAAATGGAAAAAGAGAAGAAATCGTGTTTTTTTCAAGAAGATCTTACAAATAGCTTGCTCAGCTTCACAACACGTCAGTGGTGCAAAAGTGAAAATTGTCATATTGTACGAAAGCTAGCAATATTACTTTATGATGTCATGTAATAATCAATTCGTGCTCGAACTGGTCGTTTACCCATGTAAAATTCGAATAGATATTTTGATTTTATTTATCATATTTTCTTTTAATTGGGGAGGATAAACTTAAATGATGGAGTCCGGATCCACTTTAAGTAAAGTCTTAAATAAACTCCAGTGAAGGATTTGAATACTGCGAATAACAATTTTGCCAATTCTGTACATATTATTATTGGATAAGTGCATTGAAAGTTCTAAAACTTATTTGGAAAGTGCAAATAAGTCATAAAGCTTGCAAAAAATGCAATAAAATCCTAAAACTTGCTACAAAAGTGCACTAGGCTCATAAAACTTTTAAAAAGTACAATCAAGTGTTAAAACTTGTCATGAAAGTGTAATCGAATATTAAAATTTTTAAAAAATGCAATTAAGTTTTAAAACTTGTCATATTGGTTCGAACAAGCCATTCCATTGCAAAACTTATTATGAAATTACAAATGAGTCCTAAGACTTGCAAAAAATGTAATCAAATCTTAAAGCTTGTTATGAAAGTACAATCGAGTTCTAAAATTTTTAAAATACACATCAAATGTAAGGGGTTGATCGATCAATATGACAAATTTTAGGATTTAATTGCATTTTTTTGAAAGTTTTAGAACTCGAATGCACTTTCATGATAAGTTTTAAGATTTGATTGTACTTTTTGAAAGTTTTAAGACTTAGTAACAAGTTTTAGGACTTTCAATACACTTATCTCTATTATTTTTATTGCGAAAGTGTATGTTGATACAAACATTTAAAAGAATATAACATAGTCATGAACTCCATGTAAAGTATGAGTATCTCGCTAATATCATTCTACACGGGCTTTGTATCGCTACATCGCCCCTATTTCTAACTTGTGATTCCAGGTCAAGTCTATAGTCGAGGTTTTCCATGACTAGATTGCCATATTTTCTAACTTATGATTCACGGTCAAGCCAAGAAAAGTAAATGGAGCGTCCAATCGAAGCCAGCCTTTTGTCCTTCCTTCTCAAGCTCGTGAATTATCACCATCATCACATGAGTTGGGCCCCAAGATGTCAACATTATGGCATGACCCAATTACCTTGGGGTTGCGTTCTATTACATGTTCCTAGACCAAACCAAACAGAAGCAAAACGTCAAAAAGAAATTTGACCACAGTGCAAACTTGACCCACTTGAAATGGGTTTTTTTTTTGGGCTCCATACGAAAAAGGATAAAAAGGATGGAATCACTCTCATGAAATAGCATGACAACATTGCAAGAGAAGAGAACTCTACTTTCTTGCTGGACCAAGATGGTCATGTAGCGACAAAATCAAATGCACAAAACCAATCTCTCTGCCTATGATTCTCTCTTGAAGAAAAAGAGGAATCTATGTCGCCCATCATTCGCAACTATTTAATGATGTTTCTAATGGAGAAATTGACTAACTTGATTGGTGAATTTTGTCTCTTCTCTTGTCCTTTTATTGTCCAAGTCTTGGTGCTGTCATCATTCCATTGCACTGAGGCTTGCTTGTGCGGAGATTTAAGGCCAATTTGGTGGAATCGAAAATTATTTGCTGAAGATTTAAGTAGGTGTTGATAACATTGACCGCTGATAATAGAACTAAAAGTTGTTTAATGAAAAGTTCAACTGGTTAGCTGAATACTAACATCTTTCCAAAAGCAGAAAAAAGACCATTACTGATATGTTCTATCATTATATTTAGCAAGATTCTAGTTGCCGTCAATTAGTTTTCTACCCACCGAATTCAGTAAAGATTAAGTGTATTTTTTACTTAATCAAAATAATCTAATTCCATTCTATTAAAGGTTATCAAACGAGCTTAATCTAATTAAATGCCTAAGACTTAATTTTCAGCATTTAACCAGATTATCAAATAGGCCCTTAGACAAGCCTAAGGGTGGCCCATCTATGCGATATCAGGTGGCCCAAACATCGATTGAATAGATGAAATGGGTAGCTTGTCTTATGGTTTAGTTGATACCTTGTCTCCCTTTGGTGGAACAATTTAAAGAGTACTGCCAAAGATGAGGCCTACCACTTGCCTTCATGTGGGCCGTTGGCCCAACAAAATCCTTTTCATTTTTCCCTCTCGTGGGTTTGCACAAGATTTGTTTGTTGGTGGAAGTCACATGTAAGATCAGCATCACAGGCTATTGACATATTAATTCCAGTGATTTGTGTTAATACTCAAACTGAAAAATTAATTATAATTTTGAACTAGTCAAGATAACTACCAATCAATCTCATAAATATTTAATCCCGAGGATGGAAGGACTTGCATCATGTTGGAACCAAAACAAAAACGATGACTTTGGGAAATTTAGAATAATGGCATAAAAAAAAGATTGCAAGGAGAAAATCTTTAAGTGGAATGCTTGCTCATGGCTACAAAATACAACACTCACCCTTACGTTCTTATATAATAGCGGAACACCTACATCAACGAAGACAACAATGTTGTGGCCTATCCCTGCGTTTTTCCCACGTTATTGGGTGGCGGGCTAATGGATTGCCAAGATGCCTCAAGGATAGGCTTTTTAGCTCAGGCTCTCCCAAACCCATGCCAAGTCACGTGAGAAAGTTTGGATTCGATCTTAGTACTATTAAGTGGCATGTGCGAGTGTTCATGCAAAAGGGAGTTGCCACCCGTCTTTGAGGAGGGTAGACTAGAAACTCCATCAAATGGTTAAGAGAAATTGCTCGATTCTATGTAATCAGAGATTATTGGATTCGAGAATTTGGTTACCATAAGATTGTTTGTTACCTAATGTGATCAGTCAAGGTTCGATTGATTTTAACTTCTAAAAATGTTCTTTCAATCACGCTAGGGGTTTATGCAAAATGTTCTTATAAGGGTTCATTTCATGGCATTTTCTAGTTTTAGATTCTTATCTTAAAAGAAAACAAAATTAATGAAAGCATCCAAAGGGATTAAAAAAAAGGAGTAAAAAAGCTACTCTAAAGGGATAACTGAACCGTGGTCATCGGGTATTTAATTACAAGGCCAAAAATCAAACCCGAGACATGATCGGGTGTGCAATGAATTGGATTAGAATGGACATAGGTCATCTTCCATCGCGATATAAAGTTCTAGAGAAGTCAATTACATCAAAGAAGTCAATTTTTTTATTTTTTTTAAATTTTCTCAATTTTTTAAATTGATTTTTTTTTGAAGATAAGGAAGTCAATCTATTACAATTGGTGGCAAACCACTAAAAAAAAAACATAACGAGAATTCTACTAAAAATTGCGGGTTTAGCTCATTTTCTAAAAATTTTTTGTTTTGAAAAACCAATCCTCGAAGAGTTCTCGCTTTCATATCTTGACTCTCGTGTATAATCAGGCATAAATCGATATACGGACACGAACTACTACACATCGGGAATGATATGTGGTGAGAAACAACAATCAAATTGTCCAAAAATATAATAAAAATCGATCCAAAAATCATAGATTCAATTTGTTTTTTTTAAAAAGAAGTTTGGCCCAAAAAACCACAATCAACATGACAGTTTCGTGAGCAATTAACTTGGTCCTCATGCAAAACCAAAAGGAATTGTTCGTACCACATCAAATTAGATTGAATGAAATTTCCAAATCAATGGATAGCTCAGGAAAAGCTGAACCGAGATCTTTGTAATAGTGTTGAGAAATTGTCCACTTGCAAATCTAGACCTTTTTGGACCTCTACCTTTACAGCTCACTGATGCGTTTTTTAAAGCAATTATCTCAGTACTCACGCACAACCGAGAGAAATCACTCATACCAGGTGAAAATTTGGTGGAATGAAATTTCCAAAACAATTAGTGACTCAAGAAACACTCATCCAAGCACTTCATAACAATATCGCAGAAATGCCCACTTGCAAGCTCAAATTTAGAAAAAATTTGAACCTCTTAACTTCGTAGCTCACTGAGGTGTTTTCCAAGGCAATTATCTTAATATTCGCCCACAACCAAGAGAAATCATTCATACTAGCGAAACTAGGTGGAACCAGGTTTCCAAAACAATCAGCGGCTCAGGAAAAACTGAATTGAGCACATTGTAACAATGTCGCAAAAGTGCCCTCTTTTAAGCCCATGCCTAGAAAAATATTGAACCTCGACTTTGCAGCTCACTGAGACATCTTTGAAGGTGATTATCTCATTACTCGAGCGTAGCTAATGATGGAACCACACAATGACACCAAGTACTTCATATGACACCAAGTACTTCGTATCAAGAATGGTGTCGACCAAAAAATGGCTCTTAAAGCACAATAAATCACCAAGAAAATTACCATTGAAGGGGGGGGGGGTTCAAACTGCTCTATAAAACAAATACAAAAATCGAGCCTGACAAAATCGATTCACGGAGGCGTTTTTTCGGACATTGTGCGCCGGTCATAACCGTCGGCAAAAGCATCTATGGACACGAAGGACTTTATATGAGGAACGATGTCGACCAAAACACGACATTTAAAATGCATGAAATCACAATAAAAGCGAGCCCCAAAGTCATAGGTTGAGTCCCTTTTTTACGTAAAATTTGGGTTTAAAGTTACCAATCGGGCATGTTCTTGGTCTTAAATCTCGGTCCTCGAGCGCAACCAACGGTGGAAGCACATACACACACATACTACTACATGCACAGAACAGTAACAACTAAGAAACAAGTACGAATATGAACAGCATCATGATGATGATGAAACACAGGCCTAAAAGACGGGAGTTCGAAATACTGGAGACCCATTTTAGCAAACCCTTTTAGGCCAAAAGCCTTTGCCTTTTCTCAAAAGCTTTTTCCAAAACTGAACCAAACGCACTTTTAATCGGACATGTAATATGCAGTATCGGAAATACGAAACCGGGGCTCTATGAGCAAAATTGAGGCACATGAATTCTCAAATGGGACTATGTAAACACGGGGCAATGCACGGGAGTAGCCGGTCTGGCTCTGTTTGACTTTCGAGTCAAACAGAACCAAATTAGACAATAAACGAGCACAAAAACAGGGGAAGATCGAGCAGACCTATTTAGGGGAGGAATACAGTGATGTCGGCGGTCGGCTGACTCAAGTGACGGTGGTAGGACCTCCGTGGATGGTGGTAGTATCTCCCTAGGGCTTTGGATCGGTCAAACCTCTCTCTCTCTCTCTCTCTCTCTCTCTCTCTCTCTTTCTCAGTTTCTCTTCCTATACTCACTCTCACTTTTTCTTTTAACCCGAAAATCTCTTGTTTTCGAACGGAATCCTCCCCTCTCACAAATGGAATCCTCTCCACTTGAATACCCTCTCTCTCTATATATATGCAGGAGTCTGTTTGGACGAGAATTCTTAGTTTTGGCTAACGTTCCTCAATCAAGGGAAAACCGTTCTGCCCCCCACCCTCCGGGCAGCTTGCTCCGTACCGTGCTAGCACACACGAGACACCAAAGTCGAGGGGGTAACATTCTGGAACCTTTTGAAGGGAATACATGGTATGGTTGCTCGGATTGGGTAGGTGATTTTGGCCGAAAATCCACCTGTTCAGCTTAGGTGCGTGCGGTGGTGGAAAAGGAGCTGACCGTCTCAGGCTCCGGCGACCTCAGCTAGTCCAAGATGCATCTTCGGGACCGGAAGTGAGTGGCCTCAAATGCCTAGCCATTCGCGTCGTCATTTAGGGTCGATTTGGTGGTCAATTTTCACCATTTCCAACCAGACCTCAAACTGCACATGATGAGTGAATTTGGGGGAGACGATGAATAGTAGTACCCTCTCGACAGGTTGGATCCGCTCGATTCGAGCAACCCAATTGCCCTGTTTTCATCTAATTAACCACAAATTGACTATATTTCATGAAATTGAAGCGAAAAATGGATTCTCCAGCATGTGTTCCATGAAAAAATGACATTTTCAGGATTAAATGGCTTAATTTGGTGCCAAAACCAACCCCACTAATGAATTCAAAATGACTAAAAGCATAGGATAGTGGTCCTGGATTTGCATGAAAATCTCTAAAAAAAGGCTTAATTGCACTTAGAAAGAAAATTGAGGATCAAAATTGAAAAGAAAAAAAAAATCCAATTTCGTCATTTTTTTCCAAAATCGAGTAATTTTCTAAACAATTGGACTGAAATGCAATATGAAGCGTTAAATGCAAATATCATGACTTTAAAAAATGTGAAAGGAGGAATAAAATGACAAAAATGTAATTTTTGGCTAAATTTGGGCTTATACTTAAAGAAGACTTTCACAATCCCGAATTTTTCATAAATTTTAAATGAACAAAATGAAAAGAGAATTAAAATAAATATATTTACTTTTTTTATTTTTGTGGCTACAAATTCCATTTTTCCTGATTTTTTGGGTATTTCTAATATCTAAAAAAAATCAGAAATACTAAAAATTATTTTTTGTTAAAAAATGGTTCCTTAAGATCGAACAAGGCTTCTAAAGTTGATTTTCTAATTTTATGAATTTTAAGACATTTTTATTAGTTTCTAAAAAGATAATTAAAAATTATGTGTCAACAAACATTCTACACACTTACAATCCCTTCTGATAACTATAATTGAACAAACAAAAGACTCCAAAAGTTACCAATAAGAAAGGACAACATCAATAAATATAGTTGAACACAACAATAGCTTCATATGAAAAAAACTCTTCAAAGAGTTTAACGTTATATGCGATATTTCATGCTTTAATAATATGTGGCATTTAATGGAGGAGAAGACTTCTTCAATTACACCTCTTTGACAACTTTGAAACTTCATGACAAGGGCTAATCTTTTATTTGTGAAAGTATTTACTACTTGTTGACTAGTGAAAGAGCTATTCAAGGATTTCGCACCTTAAATCATGCCGATTTCCTTTTGTCTTCGGTCTTCTTCAGTGCCTACCATGAATGAAGGTTTTCTTCGAAGATCATCAATCTAGAATAGCAACTAATGCTCTCAAATTCAATAGTAAATTTTACATTATTCCAACAATATTCGTTAAAATTGATTTTGGAATTTCACAACATCAAGCATCATCTTATAGATTGACTTTTCATTTTTGCGGGTTTTGCTCTAGTACTATTCAAGGAATGCTCTCTTTTGCACTCCTGCTATTTGCCTATCTCGCCTGAGTTTCTTGGTTTTTCAATGATCTACTCGTTGGATCATGCTATATTTTGGCTGCTGGGGTGGCCTCCTGTTGGCGTCCAATCCATTCGGTGGGATTGTTGTCCCGTGCCCTCTTGTCTCTCCCATTTCGGATCTAAGAATTGTGCTGCTATGGTACTGTTCCACAGCGGGGCTGTTGGTGTTTCCCGACTATCCACTTATTGATTTGAGCTGGTTTTTGGCTTTTAAGGTCATCCTTGCCTTCTCTTTAGTCTTTCTGGTTGGATTCTCCCGACGTGTTGCCCCGAGTCCCGCATTTTAGTTCGCGAGTTAACTATTTTGGTTTGTCTTCCATGGCTGAGCTCTCACTTCTCCATGGTGTCTAAACCCGCTATCCGTCCAATCCTAAGGAAGCCTCCTATGGATATGGGGAGAGATAAGGTAGATAAAATGCTCAAGCATATACCAAGAGTTAGCTTCAACACTAATATTGTCGCTCCAAGTGTTCAGGCCAATGCTGTTGCTGCAAGCTCCCCTGCGTCAGCAAACACTACTCGCCCAAATATGGCTAATGTAGTTAACCCTGTGGGAGTAAGCACTTCCTCTGTTGGTCACCCAATGCAGAAAACGCGCCAAGTAAGACGCTCTTGGAGTAGGGGCCGCTATACTTCTAGACCCCCCCCACTCGGACTTAGAGGTCGCCGTTCCCCCTCAACTGTCTTGGGCTATTGTTGCAAAGTCTACTGACAAAGGGTGCGCTCTCTCGTATATTCCTCCTGATTTAGTAGATAGCAGACCCTTAGTTCGCATTTTTGATGATGTGTTGGAAGAGGTCCATTTGAAATCGAAATCTTGCTTGGTTGGTTACTTTGTTGGTAGACGGCTACCATTGAAAGTTATTGAGATGGCTATCAAGCATATTTGGGGTCCTCAGGTGATAGAAATAATGGCTAATAACGATGGCTTCTTTTTCTTTAACATCCCTAATGCGGACTTCTGAAGAAAGATATTGGATAGTGGCCATATCACGGTGTCTAGAGTCCTACTAATTCTGCAACAATGGCACCCTCACTTGATCCTTAACAAAGATCAGCATGCTTCCCTTCCTATATGGATTCACGTAAAATCCATCCCGTTTTCCATGTGGTTTGCTCATGCTATTAGTTTGATTGCCAGCGCAATTGGGAAACCACTACATGTGGATCTTCATATGCTAACTTGAAAATGCTCTCAATTGTACGAGTCTCTGTTGAAATTACAGCAAATTCTCCCCTATTTGATTCTGTTGATATGGCATTGGATTCTGGTATTGTGCATTCTATCTCGATGGAGTATGAATGGCGACCCTTATCTTGTGCTAAATATGGTACCTTTGGCCACAAATGCTTAGACTCTAGCAATCTGATTGATGTTGAGATATCACCTCCAGCTCCGGCGTACTCTCAGCCTATGCTAGTTGATGCTAAAGTGGTCAAGCCTCTGCTTAGCCCCCTTCTCAGCCACAAGATGGGTGGAAGACTGTTGAGAGGAAGAATAAATCTCGCCCAAAAAAGCAAGTTTCCACTTTGATTTCTCAGCATGGAAAGCAGTAGATTGTCTCTAGACTATGTCAAGTCCCTCAGAACCCATTATTTATCCTGGCTGAGGACATGAACAGAGATTCATTTGAGCAAAGCCCGGGTGAATCAAGTGATGCTGTGGTGTCATCGTCTAGTTTCGAGGAAGAGATTTGAGGATACCTTAAGCAATATGGGGACTGATGGGGATGAGGATCCTCTACCTTGAAATACATAGCCAATCTCTTGTAACAAAGCTGATCCAGTCCTTAGAATGAAAGTTGATTTGAGTAAATTGATGGTGGCATCCTCTTCCAGGGTGGTCCAACCTAATGATCTCCTTGACAATTGCATCAACCCTGCTGTTAAATCTAAAGCTTCCTCAAGAAGGAAGCGGGGAGGCAACAGATGGTAACCCTTCTCCTTTTCCTTGTACATATGTCATTTGGTGTTTAAAATATTAGGGGATTGGTTGATCTCGCTTAAATAGATTGAAATTAGGAATTTTGTCAAAGTTAACAACCTTTGTTGTGTCGGTATTTTGGAAACGAAAGTTACAGTGTCTTTATTCACTAGTTTGTCCTCTTCATTGATCTCAAATTGGACCTGGATGACCAACTACGTTGACTCTCCCCGGGGTCATATTTGGATTGGTTGGGATCCCGGCGTTGCTGATTTTATCATCCTCTCGGCCTCAGATCAGCTCATCCATGGTCACCTTCACATGTTAGCTATTAATGTTGTTTGTTATATCTCCATGGTATATGCCGGCTATACTTTTGTATCTAGAAGAGTTCTTTGGTCAGCTCTTGAGCTCCTCAACAAATCTCATGCAAACTTGCCTTAGCTTATGGTGGGGTATTTTAATGCTATCAAAGATCCTTCTGATAGAGTTCGGAGCTCTAATACCCGGATACTGGCTTTTAATGAATTCATCCAATGCATTACTCGTGCCGGGTTGGATGATCTTAGATATTCAGGTTTTAGATTCATTTGGTCTACCTTTTCAGGGGCTTTGCGCAAATAGAGGAAAATTGATCGGGTCCTCATTAATGACCATTAGAGGAAGGTTTTCTTTTTCTCAGAAGCTTCCTGTTTAGCTCTTGGAGTGTCGAACCATTCTCCTATAACTATCCGTATTATATCCCATCCTTTTTCCAAGAAGCCATTTAAGTTTTTTAATATCTGGTTCTCTAACCCGGTTTTTCTTCCGGTTGTAACCCAAGTGTGGGACATCCAAATGACGGGATCCCCTATGTTCGGCTTGTGTCGAAGACTGAAGCTGCTGAAAGGCCACCTAAAACAACTTAACAGGGACTTCTATCCGGACATTTCGAGCAGTACATTGAATGCCAGGAAGGCTCTCTTGGATGTTCAGGAAGCTTTACTTCTTGATCCACATAGCCAAGATTTTGCTGACTTAGAAAAGTTTCGGCAGAAGGCTGTCTCTAAACTCAAATTGCAAAAAGAATCCATTTTCAAACAGAAATCCAGCCTGAAATGGCTCAATGAAGGAGATTTGAACACGGAGTATTTCCACCATTTTGTCAATAAGAAGCATCTCCAAAACAGAATTCTCTCTGTTATGGATGTGGATGGGAATATGTTGAGCGACATGCCAGCAGGTCAGAAGCATATTGTTGATTACTTTCGGGGTCTTTTTGCCTTAGCTCCACGTTATAAGCTCCCATCTTTATAGGAGGTACGTTATGTTATCTCTAATCCTCTATCGGCTGATCATATCCAGTATTTATGTAAACTGGTATCGGAACTAGAGATTCGTGACACCTTATTTTCTCTGGTGAGTGGTAAAGCTCCGGGTCCAGATGGCTTTAATGTTGATTTCTTTAAAATGACGTGGGATATTATCGGTCACTCGATCACGGGTGCCATCAAGGATTTCTTCCGTACCGATAGTTTACTAAAGGAGATTAATGCCACAATTATTGGCATTATTCCTAAGATCCCAAACGCAACAAGGATGGGGGAATTCGGGCCTATTTCTTATTGCAATACCAATTACAAATGCATTACCAAAATCTTGGCTAATAGAATTGCTTCTGTTCTTTCGACTGTAATTAGATCCCCCTCCCAAATGCTTTTGCCAAGGGGCAGCGAATTAGCGACAGTATTCTTAATGCCCAGGAACTATTTAGCAGGTTTCACCTCGACCTTTATTTACCGAAATGTGCTATCAAAGTAGATTTCCAAAAGGCTTATGACACCATCAACGGGGACTTTTTGGAATTGGTCGTGCTTGCATTCGACTTTCTCGAGACGTTTGTGAAACTTGTGATAGAATGTGTATGTTCTTCCAAATTCCCCGTGTCTATTAATGGCAAGCTTTATGGTTTTTTCTCGAGTGAAAGAGGTATTCATCAAGATGATCCTATGTCTTCTTACCTATTTACATTGGTTATGGAAATCTTTTTTGGTATCCTCGATCGTCAAGCCAATCTTTCGAGCTTCAAATATTTCTGGAGGTGCAAACCTTCTTGACTGACCCGCCTCTTTTTTGCTGATGATGTGCTTCTATTTTCTGAGGCAAATAAGGCTTCGGTTACTCTATTGAAAGAGGGAGTTGATAAGTTCTCGACTTGATCTGGTCTTAATCCAAACGATCACAAGAGCGAGATGTATTATTCGGGAAGCTCTATTGCCCTGAAAAACCAGCTAGTTGCTTCCCTCGGTTTTGCTGAAGGTATGCTTCCTTTTCGCTATTTGGGCATCCCTATTATTGCTAAAAGGCTGAGCAAGATTGATTGCAATTACTTGGTTAATGCTATTACGTCTAGAGTATAATCTTGGTCACAATGTTTCCTTTCGCTCTCTGGTCATCTTCAGCTCATCACTTTTGGTCTTCAGGCCATTAATAATTATTGGGCGAGTGTATTTATCCTTCCTAAGTTCGTCTTGAACCGCATTGAGTTGATTCTTCGTTAGTTCCTATGGAAGGGCCGAGGTTTAAGTGTGGGAGGAGCCAAGGTCCCTTGGTCGGATGTGTGTTTTCCTAAGGATGAAAGGGGTCTAGGCATTCACCGTTTACTTGACTGCTGTTAACACCTGATTTTTAATCATTTTTTTCTATTGCTAAAGTAATGAAAAAATCCATAAAAATTCATAAAATTGAAAAATCAACTTTGGGGACCTTAGCCAAGCCTAGGGAACCAATTTTGACCAAAAAAATGATTTTTCATATTTTCGATATTTTTCGGTATTTTTATTTTCGAAAATTCATTAAAAAAATTAAGAAAATTGAGAAAATTGAAAAATCAAGTTTGGAGCCTTGGCCACGCTTAGGCAACTATTTTCGAACAAAAAAATAATTTTTTGTATTTATATATATTGTTTATATATTTTAGAAATTATGAGAATATTTAATAAATAATAGCATTTGAAGCTAAAAAAATATATAAAAATAGTCAATATTTTTATTTTAAATCCCTTTTCAAGTTGGCCATCACAAATTTAAAAAATCCAATTCGGGGTCGTGTATTACTTCACGACCATAATCTCGAACCGGGCCTAAAAAATTCAATTTGAGTGAATTTATTTTCATTTTTTCACTTTTAGGAGTTGTGACATTGTTCTCTAATATTTCAAATTTTTTATATTGGCCCAAATTATACCCAGAATGACTCAATTGTGCAAAAGGGCTTTAATTAAATTTTTCATTATTTTCAGTGGCAAGAAATGAGCTTAAATTTGACATGTGGTGAATTTTGACTAAGTATAGGGAAGGTATGTCAAAAATTGTGAGGAGATTTGGACTTAAAGAAATATTTTTTCAGGGACTAAATTGTAAATACTTAAAATTCAGGGACTAGAGTGCAAATACCTAACTCTTGAGGGATTATTTTGCAAATAACAAAAAGAAGAGTTAGTGGATAAATTAGAATAGATAAGGGAAGATGGAGAAGAGGAGATGGAGAAGAATGGTTGGAGAAAATAAGATAAGAATAGAAGGGAAGATGGAGATGAAGAAGAGTTAGTGGAGAATTTAGAATGGGAGATAAATATGGAGAAGGGAAGATGAAGATGAAGAAGAGTTAGTGGAGAGATTAGAATGTGAGATAGAGATAGAGATAGAGAAGGGAAGATGGAGATGAAGAAGAGTTAGTGGAGAAATTAGAATGGGAGATAAATATGGAGAAGGGAAGATGAAGATGAAGAAGAGTTAGTGGAGAGATTAGAATGTGAGATAGAGATGGAGAATGGAAGATGAAAATGAAGAAGAGTTAGTGGAGAAATTAGAATGGGAGATAGAGTTAGTGGAAAAATTAGAATGGGAGATAGATGAGTAGATTATAAAAGGAGGAAGAAGTGAGGTTGAGAGAGAAATTTTTTTGAAGAGAAAATTTTGAATGTTTGAGAGAGTTTTGAGAGAGTGAAGAAAAATTTGAGAGAAAGAAAATACCAAAAGAGATAGAATTTTGAAGATGATTGGAGTTTAAAGCTAGGGGTTATCATCACAAATTCCTTCATCGATCAATATAAATCAAGAGTTCATCCTCGTCAACGAGCAAGCAAATTCGAGCTAAGTGTTTTTATTTATTCATTTATTTATGGTTTTACTCGCAAATTAGCACAAATTGTATACACTTTCTCCATCTCCCATTTTTTCCCATATTTTATGTGAGGAGAAGGATATCTCTATGTCAACAGCAAAAATCTCGTAGAGATGCAAAAATCGGCCCAGACAAGCTCCTAAGCTGTCCACCGATTTCTCAACTGATCTGTGACTAAAAGTCCCTCTTAATTCAAAAGAAACTCTCTATATTGGGAACATAGAGAGCGAAAATCAATTATAGAAATCCCTCCCAAAAAAACGGGAGATAAGTACTCTTTCCACTCTTCTGGTTTTAGGTGCAGATTAGCACATATTTTGTATACTGACACTTCACTCTATTTTATGTCAGGAAGCCGCAGCTTTATATCAATTGTCAACCCTATGGAAGCACAAAATCGGCTTGGAGGAGTCCTCAAGCGCGCACAAATTTCAAATTATTGAATCAATTCGTTGTATTTTATTTTAAAGAATTCATACCCCAAAATGGAGAGGACAAAGTCCATCGTAATTTAAATACCTGCACCATAAATCCCATAGGGAAGAGCCAAGCCAATGCTTAGCCTCCCATTGAAGGTCTTTACTTACAGTAGTTAAATACCTGCAACTTAAATACATGTACCTTAAATCCCAAAGGGAAGAGCCAAGCCAATGCTTAGCCTCCCATTGGAGGTTTTTACTTGCAGTAGTTAAATACCTGCAACTTAAATACCTGTACCTTAAATCTCAAAGGGAAGAGCCAAGCCAATGCTTAGCCTCCCATTGGAGGTTTTTACTTACAGTAGTTAAATACCTGCAATTTAAATACCTGTACCTTAAATCCTAAAGGGAAGAGCCAAGCCAATGCTTAGCCTCCCATTGGAGGTTTTTACTTACAGTAGTTAAATACCTGCAACTTAAATACTTGTACCTTAAATCCCAAAGGGAAGAGCCAAGTCAATGCTTGGCCTGCCATTGGAGGTTTTTACTTACAGTAGTTTAAATACTTGCAACTTAAATACATGTACCTTAAATCCCAAAGGGAAGAGCCAAGCCAATGCTAGGCCTCCCATTGGAGGTGTTTATTCACCGTCATGTACTTCCTATAATTTAATTTTTGAATCATCAGACCCAAAAGATGAGTAGGTCGTAATACTGCACAGAAGTCGTTAACACACTCCCTCTTTCGGCTTTAGGGAATCTTTAACACTTAAAAAAATATAACAAATAAAAATATATACCATCAATGCATCCTATTTAAAAAGTGAAAACACAAAAAAGAATACCCTACTAGAGCCTTAGGAATAAACCAAGCCTAAGTTGCCGAATTAGGATATCCATGAAATTAAGGTACCGAAAGGGCATTAGTTTTAATTAACTAGTGTAACCAAGTCCCCGTGCTCATAATCTCTGGTTCGCAGGAATAAATTAGTTCTCCCGCTAATTTATTTAGGTTTCTAATCGACCTACCAAGAACGATTAGTGGCGACTCCAAATTTCAAAATCATTTAAACAAAAACCAAAGTTGCGATTTGGTAGGGCTTGGGAGGGTTCGCGTTAGGTTAGTCAAATCTAATTAACCTAATAATCCGTTAACCCCTTTAAAAATAAAAATTATTTTTTTAGAGGGTCGCGACAGCTTGGTGACTCCGCTGGGGACGAGATTTTTAAATTTTCGAAAAAAATACCTATTGCACTACTTAAATTTTTTCGAAATTTTAAAAGTCTTAGTGGACTTAGGCCAATGAAAATTTCATGCATATCTCGCTTCTGGCGATATTGTTTGGGACTTATTCTATAGGTGTTATATGTTTTTGCAGGATGGGAGTTATAAGGGGTGGAGTGTTTGGCTAACCCCTTTGTTTTGCAGGCTCGGTATTGGGTTTATTTGTTTAATTTCGCACATTTTTAGAAGCGCTGTTTTGATATCAATTGTTGTGCATGTCTTGCATACTCTAAGGATCACGACACATGCACATACAAGCGTCTAAACTCAAGTCGCGAAATTCTTTATAGAAAATCATAGATAGGGATCGAATATGCAAAGCTCTTGTGTCGATTGCGCTCGGGTTGACCATATTTTATCCCACTCATTATCTGAATTGACAATTCTTCCCATTGTGATTTGATTGCGCGGAGGGTAAGTTTGTCAATTCAGATAGTGGGGGCATTTTTAGGTCCATGCCTTGTCTCTCATTCTTTTATTTTCTAGAGTCCACTACTCACTTGAATCATGCGCATGACTATGTGATTTGCATTGCTCCAAGGTAAAAGTAAGTTCTCTAATTTTATCTTGTATTTATTTTCGGTCGGTCCATGTTAGGTGTTAGTCAGTTTTTGAGCTTGATATTACGACCATTCTTTTAAAAGAAAATAAAAATTAAATTTGTGCCTCATTTATTTTTAATTTTTTTTTTGAAAAAATGATGTGAAAAAATCCATTCATGGGAATTTTATTAACCAATAAGGGATTTTTGTCATGTTTTTATTGCTTCAATAAAAATGAAATTTTCCTGAAAAAATTTTCCTCTGAAAATTTATTTCAATAAAAGGAAAAATTCCTTCAAAAAAAAAAACTCTAGTAGACATCAAGTGATTTTATCACATTTTTCAAATTATAAAAACTTGAAAGAAAATTCTTCTCGAGAAATTCATTCATGTTTTTCTAAGAAAAGTTTCTCTAAATAAAATTAGACTAATGTCTCGGGGGAATTGTATTGACCAATAAGAGATTTTTGTCATATTTTTCTTGCTTCAATAAAAATGAACTTTTCCTGACAAATTTTCCTCTAAAAATTTATTTCGATAAAAAGAAAAAATCCTTCAAAAAAAAAACTTTGGTAAACATCAAGTGATTTTATCACATTCTTTGAAATTATAAAATCTTGCAACAAAAATTCTTTTCGAGAAATTCGCTCATGTTTTTCTAAGAAAATTTTCTCTAAATAAAATTAGACTAATGTCTCGGGGGAATTTTGTTAACCAATAAAGGATTTCTGTCATGTCTTTCCTACTTCAATAAAAATAAAATTTTCCTAACAAATTTACCTCTGAAAATTTATTTTGAAAAACGTCAAGAGATTTTGTCACATTCCTTTAAAAAAATAATAAAAAAAGAGTAATAAATCTGCAAAGAAAATTCTGTATCAGAAATCAACCCATTTCTTCCTAAGGAAATTTTTTTTCTTCTGATTTCTCTATAAAATAGAAAAATCAAATTGGACTAGTATAGGAGTCATGGACCGACATTCCTTGTGTCGCATTCTAATTATATCATTTTCTTTTGCAGGGAGATTCTAGATACCCCAGACGGGTGTAAAAATTAAGTTCAATAATATATCAAGAATCATCTTCAGAAATACCAAAAGACGAAAAACATCGAGGCTTCAACCGTTAATTCAGGGGGCAAACGAGCACTGTCCATCTTTGACAGACATAGTTGTGTCAATCCGTAAACTTGTATGGGCAGTGTATTATGATATGGCAGTGGATTTATACTGATTAAACGGGGGGGCATATTTAATGTATTGCAGAGGATCCCGCGTCTTTTGAAAGATAATATGGATTATATAATCAGGACCCGTGAAACAAGTACCTTAACCTGATTAAATCAACCAGAAACCGGTCTTAAAATTTCCTCGGATCCGAAACACGCGGAGGGTTTTAGAGGACCGAGGTTCTATTAATGAATGTGACCCACAAGTATTTCTCCCGATGCTACAGGCGCCCGACAAGAGTAAGTGGGCACTGAAAAAAACAAAACACGGTTGAAGTGGGGCACGCAACAAATGGCCGAATTTATTGGCATACTAATTAAGTGGTGGCAGCTTTATTAATTTACATGATTGAACGCGGGTCTCTAGGCGGCTGGTGGAAAGCCACACTGAATACCTCTCTAATGTTCTTGATATCATCGTCTACCGCAACCCACAAGAGCATCATGAAGAAGATTAAACCTAGACGAATACGTCTACTTAGTTTCATCGCACGTTCTCGCCTTTTGTCGATGTCCAAAATTAATGCACAAGCTAGAAGTAATCATTTCCCTTTCCCCCTATTAAATGCTCGGAGCCGTTAACCGTACCAAACTCGAAAAAATTAATATCGAGACGAAATCCGCGTAAATTTGAAGGGTAAATCCGTATCGTTCCAATTTACCCTTAAATTGCTCCGGTTTTAAATTTGATCCCTTCTATTTTCAGGAATTTGCAAAAGCGACTCGAGAATACAGTCGTATCCAAAAACCAAATTTCCTGGTCGGGCTAAATTGGGGGCAAATCAACTCATGGACATTACCACGGGATGAATACAAGTGAAAGATCCGAACAATCTCAGACATGGGTGATTCTGTATCGTTCTAATTTACACATAATCATCTCAAGTCTCGAATTGTTTTATTCCATTCTTAACAGGGATTGCAAATTACCTTGAGAAAATACCGTAACATGGCCCAAGGTGATACAACAGGGCTGCGTTATCCCCAAGGATTAACCTTTGAAAGGAAAGCCCCATGGACACCTACGGTCCAATGGACCGAATGGTATGGGGGGATGACAGTAGGTCCGAAATGTCCCAAGTTCGATCCCCAAGGGTGGGGAATGTTGTAAGTATTATAAATAAATGAAACAACTTTTTGTGCATTTCTTTTTGCAAACAGGAATACTCAACGAGTAATATCAAAGTCAGTATTTTACCATAGTCTTGCCATAATGGTGAGGTGCCCAACAAAAGTCGAGGAAAATTCAATCCAGCAAAACTGGTAAAAGACTCGTGTAAGGCATTCAAGATGAAGGAAAAATCAGTATCGTTTCCAATTTATCCCTTTTAATACTGGCTGACATATCTCCTTTTCTTTTTATAGGAAATATTTATACTAACATTTAACATGTTGAAGGAGACAAATCCAAAGAAAATTATGATTATTTGACAAGATCTATTTTGGTGAAAAATGGGGCAAATTAATCATAAGTTCTGAAGCAAAAAAAAAAGCAAATATGCCTTCCTTATCTCGTTTGATTTCAAGAATAATTTCTCTACTTTTTGCAGGGGCATTCAACCGCTAAACCACGGCGGTCGCTGTTATTAAGCAAACCAAAATGCTCCCTCACCCATATGCTTCATCGCACAGGGGCAAAGTTGAGACGAACCGCCCCTCGACATAAGGAGTAGGCTTCCCAATTTGTTCGATCCGCCCACATACCAGGGGCAATTCAAATCCACCCATATTTGCACATTATATAAACACACATGATGCTAAAAAATTGTCACATCTGCATTGTGTTTACACAGTTCATGAATTATGCATGACCATTCCACGTGTTTAATTTACCAACTCCAACTTAGAGCATAAACTGCATAGGAGACATCAAATGTGCAGAATGGGGCATGACAGGATGAGGAAAGGCAAACTATTTCCACACAAGTCTAACATTTTAATCTACGGATAAACAGCATTTCCCCAGAGTGAGAGAAAGCCCCTTCGGACTAAAGTCCCTCATTCAGATTACATTCGAGGCGTTCATATTATGAGAACCTCCTTAAATAGAATTGGTAATGCAAACTTAACAGAATAGTTTTGCATGATCCACATTTTGATTGATTGGATCATGAGTTATCACACAGGCTACTTCTAATCATTGCCAACTTAGTTGAACAATTTTGTATGAACCAATGAACGCATTGATGAAAATGCTTGCACATGTTAGCTCTGACATTGCCTGACAGGCAACACATTCCCAGTGTTTGAGTTACCTTCTAAAGTCTTGAAATTCATTCGGCGATTATTGAATGAACAAGCCTGGTTGTCGAGAAGCCACAAAGCATTTCTTCCAAATTCTCAGGTAAGTATATCTTCAACCTGAACCTTTCAAGAGAATGAATTCTGACGGTTGTTGGGATACTCGAATCCATTGCGGTATATACAGGTATCCACCTTCTTCAATAATGTTGACACCTAAATTTTGATTTTGATTTTTTTACTTCATCACATAAAAAATGAGATTTAGTTCTCGCAAAAAAATACATAATTGTCCATGCATATTTCATTTTTTGCATTGTATTTTTGATCGACTGTGGAAATCGGACTGGGCAGAAGATGGGAAAATGCGAGAATGACCAAGGACCCAACAGAAAATTTGGCAAGCCCATGTTGGTTGGGAATGAAGATAAGATGGTACAAAATCCTCCATATGTACGTGAGGTGCTAGAAAAAAAGAAAAAAAAAAGAAGAAAAGAAAGAAAAGAAAGAGAGCCCATAAGAACATCTCAAACTCTACTCTATCACTCCTCTTGGCCGAATCTTGTAATGTTGCAATGGGGATGATTTTTCAAATTCTAAAATAATTCAAGATTTTGGTAGTTTGGAGACTATCTAGAGTTTTAGAAGATTAAGACTCTTTGAATATCAAAATTCAAAATTTATTAAAAGAGTCTTATCTTAGATAGAGATTTTAGTTGAAACTTTATCTCTACTTGGCTGAAAATAACATAGAGTTTTAGGGAATTCGGGCTCCTAAAATCTAACGGTTCACGATTAATCTTACTCCGGTCAATCTTATGGTCACAATGAATGCCCACTTCCACTAGGATTACTTGAGTAAGCCCTATATAAGGAAGCCATAACGTTGAACAGAGAGGGGGGCACACGAAGGAGAGACTCACGTTTTTTTTAGGGGAGAAGTAAAAGAAGCTCCATAGTTGAGAGAAGGAAGTGGAGCACAAGAAGACAAAGTACGGTCTTCTCCCTGAAATCCAAGTCTGCACGGCGTCCATGAAGCAACTTGCAATATTCAACATCCTGCAGTGCACCACCAAGTGTCTCCTATTCCAGCAGCTCCGTGTCCAGTAGCTCAAACAAATTCTGGTGTTGTTTGAAGCAATCCACCGCCTCTGTCCAGCTCAAAACCGCCACTATTCAGCCTTGATTTAAGGTCAATCAGTCCCTGTTTTCTCGTTATTTGAGGATCTAATATTGCTATTACTTGTGATAGATCATTCGGGGTGTGGTCTGGTTCAAATTCGGTTCAAAAGGTGCGATTTTGGACGAATTTTCGGCTTGTGCGCGTGCAGAATTTTAGCTTGGAAAAAGGTAAAAATTCTCGACTTTTAATTGCAATTCATGCTTGTTTTACTTGGAAAACTTGCATGTATGTTCTAATGTTTGAACTTACTTGAGTCGCAATTAAAAGTGAAAATTTGATCCTTTTTACCAACCCTTTGCTAAGAATCGAAAATTGAGTCCCTTTGCTAAGAAATCCTTATTTTTTTTCAGATTAATTCAATTTAATCATGAAGTTGCTTGAATATTCTCGAGAATTGGATTGGGAAAATTCTTTTCTCAAAGTTAAAACTTGTTCGGCATTTTTCTAAGATCAAATTGAATTCGTTTGAAAGGATAAGGATCTTTGAGTGGATTAGATATTGATAGCTTCGCACCCTCTCTCATGGTCGAACTTGCTTGTTGATGAGATTTGTGACAATTATCTCTTGCATCATGGTTGCTTATGTCGGTTTTAATTTTTATCATTGGCGTGCTTTAGATTTTTTTTTTTTTTGCATGATTACTGTAGCTTGATGATTGCTTGATTTTTATGTTGAAGTTTGAACATTAGTAAACAATATTGCCTATAACACATGCTCTCAATCGTACCTTGTCCCTCAGAAAACGTACATTAATGGCAACGTCTGACTTCAATCTCGAAGTACGATTGTGCCCGTACGTGTGAATTAAACATCAAACTCTCGATCTCGAGGAGCGGATTGCTAATTCCTATATAGAATTACAAGGTTTGCCCTATGTATATAGGGACGACGGTAATTCTATAATATATTCACTTACTAGCCCTAATCTCAGGGAATGTTGTGAATAAAAATCGGAAATTCGGATTCAAAGGTGTTTTATGGGCAATATTGTTTATTTTTGTTCAAATTTTTTTTTCCTTGTTTAATTAAATTCCCAAAAAAACAAAAAAAAGATATCACATTTTCTTAGGTTAAATCATGTTTTCTCCTTCCTTTTGCATGTAAAATAACCCCTAGTAAAGTTTAGGATTTTGAGAAATCAATTTTTTGAATTAAATTAGGTGTTATTTGACTTTAGGATAGCGTTTTACCCTTGTTTCTCATAAATCCGAAAATCATAAAAAATACAAGAAATTCATTCATCTTGCATAGCATATAGTATAGTTGTCATGCATATATTGCCACGTCATATTCGCCATGTCATGCATATAGCATAATCTTTGCCATGTCATTTTATTTCGCATGTCATATAGTTAGATTGCATTTGCATTGAACAAGAGAAAATCCAAAAAAAAAAAAATCAATTCAAATCATCAAACTAAGGTTTCTTCATGAAAATCGGGTACCGAAAGGGCATTAATTGAAAGATTAATGTAATTAAGTCTCCGATTCCATTTGATCTCTGGTTCGTATGAAATAAAGTATTTCCTCTCGAGTACTTTATTTAGGTTTCTAATCTACCTACCACAAAAGATTAGTGGCGGCTCCAAAATTGAAAATATTTTTTGCATGATTTATAACATGAACCTAAGTCACGATTTGGTAGAGCTTGGGAGTGCTCGAGCTAGATTAGTTAATTCAATCTAATTAATCTAGTAATCCATTAACCTGGAATTTCCTAATTTTAGGTCGCGACAAATAAAGCATGATTTGTCTCAATGACAGAAATGTTCGAGACCTTTTGATCTCTGCCTCTTTGGTTTATTTCTAAAACGACAGGAGAATATAATTTGGGCTTGAGCTTCTGCAAGATTCTTGGTCTCCCCAGATTTCAGAATGGCACCCTTTGAGGTACACCAAGCCCTTCTTACAGGCAAACTAAGTCCTTTTTACAGGCAAACTAAGTCCTTCTTACAGGCAAACCAAGTCCTTCTTACAGGCACAAAGTCCTTCTTACAGGCAAACCAAGTCCTTCTTACAGGCATAAAGTCCTTCTTACAGGCAAATCAAGTCCTGCTTACAGGTAAACAAAGTCCTTCCTATAGGCAAAACAAGTCATTCTTACAGGTAAATCAAGTCCTTCTTACAGGCATAAAGTCCTTCTTACAGGCAAACTAAGTCTTGTTGCCTTCTTACAGGCAAACCAAGTCCTTCTTACAGGCAAATCAAGTCCTTTTTACAGGCATAAAGTCCTTCTTACAGGCAAACTAAGTCCTTTTTACAGGCAAACTAAGTCCTTCTTACAGGCAAACCAAGTCCTTCTTACAGGCATAAAGTCCTTCTTATAGGCAAATCAAGTCCTTCTTACAGGCACAAAGTCCTTCTTACAGGCAAATCAAGTCCTTCCTACAGGCAAATCAATTCCTTTTTACAGGCAAATTAAGTCCTTTTTACAGGCATTAAGTCCTTTTTACAGGCACAAGTCCTTTTTTACAGGCACCAAGTCCTTTTTACGGGCACAAAGTCCTTTTTACAGGCACAAGTCCTTTTTACAGGCACCAAGTCCTTTCTACAGGCATCAAGTCCTTCTTACAGGTATCTCCATGGGATGACCTACCATACGGGTCAAATCTCAATCAAAATTTAATCAGTAGAATCCTTTTATTAGGAATCTACCATGGTACGACCCACCATACGGGTCAAATGGTATGACCCACCATACGGGTCAAATTTTCAATTTTTAATCAGTAGAATCCTTTTATTAGGAATCTACCATGGGTTGATCCACCATACGGGTTCAAGTTCAACCACCCTAAAGTTTTTTGATATAACGAATCCTTAGGTTCTCATTTCATTTTCAGTGGAACATTCATGTCACGACTTTTTTTATTTCCTTGTATTGAGTCGATTAGAATTCAGGTGTCATCTCGTCTTTGAAATGAACATCTACCGAGCTTCCTTTCAAAGAGGGGCAGCTGTTGACACCTGATTTTTAATCATTTTTTTCTATTGCTAAAGTAATAAAAAATTCATAAAAATTCATAAAATTGAAAAATCAACTTTGGGAACCTTCGCCAAGCCTAGGGAACCAATTTTAACCAAAAAAACGATTTTCCATATTTTCGATATTTTTCGGTATTTTTATTTTCGAAAATTCATAAAACAAAAAATTAAGAAAAATGAGAAAATTGAAAAATCAAGTTTGGAGGCTTGGCCAAGCTTAGGCAACTATTTTCGAACAAAAAAATAATTTTTTGTATTTATATATATTGTTTATATATTTTAGAAATTATGAGAATATTTAATAAATAATAGCATTTGAGGCCACAAAAATATATAAAAATAGTCAATATTTTTATTTTAAATCCCTTTTCATGTTGGCCATCACAAATTTAAAAAATCCAATTCGGGGTCGTGTATTCCTTCACGAGCATAATCTCGAACCGGGCCTAAAAAATTCAATTTGAGTCAATTTATTTTCATTTTTTCACTTTTAGGAGTTGTGACATTGTTCTCTAATATTTCAAATTTTTTATATTGGCCCAAATTATACCCAGAATGACTCAATTGTGCAAAAGGTCTTTAATTAAATTTTGCATTATTTTCAGTGGCAAGAAATGAGCTTAAATTTGACATGTGGTGAATTTTGACTAAGTATAGGGAAGGTATGTCAAAAATTATGAGGAGATTTGGACTTAAAGAAATATTTTTTCAGGGACTAAATTGTAAATACTTAAAATTCAGGGACTAGAGTGCAAATACCTAACTCTTGAGGGATTATTTTGCAAATAATAAAAAGAAGAGTTAGTGGATAAATTAGAATAGAGAAGGGAAGATGGAGAAGAGGAGATGGAGAAGAATGGTTGGAGAAAATAAAATAAGAATAGAAGGGAAGATGGAGATGAAGAAGAGTTAGTGGAGAATTTAGAGTGGGAGATAAATATGGAGAAGGGAAGATAAAGATGAAAAAGAGTTAGTGGAGAGATTAGAATGTGCGATAGAGATAGAGATAGAGAAGGGAAGATGGAGATGAAGAAGAGTTAGTGGAGAAATTAGAATGGGAGATAAATATGGAGAATGGAAGATGAAGATGAAGAAGAGTTAGTGGAGAGATTAAAATGTGAGATAGAGATGGAGAATGGAAGATGAAAATGAAGAAGAGTTAGTGGAGAAATTAGAAAGGGAGATAGAGTTAGTGGAAAAATTAGAATGGGAGATAGATGAGTAGATTATAAAAGGAGGAAGAAGTGAGGTTGAGACAGAAATTTTTTTGGAGAGAAAATTTTGGATGTTTGAGAGAGTTTTGGGAGATTGAAGAAAAATTTGAGAGAAAGAAAATACCAAAAGAGATAGAATTTTGAAGATGATGGGAGTTTAAAGCTAGGGGTTATCATCACAAATTCCTTCATCGATCAATATAAATCAAGAGTTTATCATCGTCAACGAGCAAGCAAATTCGAGCTAAGTGTTTTTATTTATTCATTTATTTATGGTTTTACTCGAAAATTAGCACAAATTGTATACACTTTCTCCATCTCCCATTTTTTTCCCATATTTTATGTGAGGAGAAGGATATTTCTATGTTAACAGCAAAAATCTCGTAGAGATGCAAAAATCGGCCCAGACAAGCTCATAAGCTGTCCACCGATTTCTCAACTGATCTGTGACTAAAAGTCCCTCTTAATTCAAAAGAAACTCTCTATATTGGGAACATAGAGAGCGAAAATCAATTATAGAAATCCCTAAAAAAAACGGGAGATAAGTACTCTTTCCACTCTTCTGGTTTTAGGTGCAGATTAGCACATATTTTGTATACTGACACTTCACTCTATTTTATGTCAGGAAGCCGCAGCTCTATATCAATGGTCAACCCTATGGAAGCACAAAATCGGCTTGGAGGAGTCCTCAAGCGCGCACAAATTTCAAATTGTTGAATCAATTCGTTGTATTTCATTTTAAAGAATTCATACCCCAAAATGGAGAGGATAAAGTCCATCCGCAATTTAAATACCTGCACCATAAATCCCAAAGGGAAGAGCCAAGCCAATGCTTAGCCTCCCATTGGAGGTCTTTACTTACAATAGTTAAATACCTGCAACTTAAATACCTGTACCTTAAATCCCAAAGGGAAGAGCCAAGCCAATGCTTAGCCTCCCATTGGAGGTTTTTACTTGCAGTAGTTAAATACCTGCAACTTAAATACCTGTACCTTAAATCCCAAAGGGAAGAGCCAAGCTAATGCTTAACCTCCCATTGGAGGTTTTTACTTATAGTAGTTAAATACCTGCAACTTAAATACCTGTACCTTAAATCCCAAAGGGAAGAGCCAAGCCAATGCTTCGCCTCCCATTGGAGGTTTTTACTTACAGTAGTTAAATACTTGCAACTTAAATACATGTACCTTAAATCCCAAAGGGAAGAGCCAAGCCAATGCTTGGCCTGCCATTGGAGGTTTTTACTTACAGTAGTTTAAATACTTGCAACTTAAATACTTGTACCTTAAATCCCAAAGGGAAGAGCCAAGCCAATGCTAGGCCTCCCATTGGAGGTGTTTATTCACTGTTATGTACTTCCTATAATTTAATTTTTGAATCATCAGACCCAAAAGATGAGTAGGTCATAATACTGCACAGAAGTCGTTAACACACTCCCTCTTTCGGCTTTAGGGAATCTTTAACACTTAAAAAAATATAACAAATAAAAATATATACCATCCATGCATCCTATTTAAAAAGTGAAAACACAAAAGAGAATACCCTACTAGAGCCTTAGGAATAAACCAAACCTGAGTTGCCGAATTAGGATATCCATGAAATTAAGGTACCGAAAGGGCATTAGTTTTAATTAACTAGTGTAACCAAGTCCCCGAGCTCATAATCTCTGGTTCGCAGGAATAAATTAGTTCTCCCGCTAATTTATTTAGGTCTCTAATCGACCTACCAAGAACGATTAGTGGCGGCTCCAAATTTTAAAATCATTTAAACAAAAACCAAAGTTGCGATTCGGTAGGGCTTAGGAGGGTTCGCGTTAGGTTAGTCAAATTTAATTAACCTAATAATCTGTTAACCCCTTTATAAATAAAAATTATTTTTTTTAGAGAGTCGCGACAACTGCAATCGGGCAGTGTTGACACCTGATTTTTAATCATCTTTTCTCTTTTAAAAATTTTCAGTATTTTTCGGCATTTTTATTTTTTGAAAAATCCATAAAAATTCATAAAATTGAAAAATTAACTTTGGGGACCTGGGCCAAGTCTAGAGAACTAATTTTGACCAAAAAATGATTTTTCATATTTTCAGTATTTTTTAGTATTTTTATTTTCAAAAATTCATGAAAAATAAAGAAAAATTGAGAAAATTACAAAATCAACTTTGGAAGCCTTAGCCAAGCCTAAGCAACCATTTTTGAACAAAAAAATAAATTTTCATATTATATATTTAATTTAATTTTTTTTAAAAAAATACAAAAATACTTGAAAATTTTAGAAAAATAACATTTGAGGCAAAAAAAAAATACACAAAGATAGTTAATATTTTTATTTTTATTTTAAATCTATTTTCATATTGGCCATCGTAAATTCAGAAAAATCCAATTCGAGTCACGTGTTCCTTCACGAGTATAATCTCGAATCCGGTCTAAAAAAATTTAATTTAAGTCAACTTATTTTTAATTTTCAATTTTTATGAGTTGTGACATTGTCTTCTAATATTTTAAATTTTCATCTTAGCTCAATTATACCCAGAATGACCCAATTTTGCAAAAGGGCTTTAATTAAATTCTGCATTATTTTCAGCGACAAGAAATGAGCTTAAATTTGACATGTGGTAAATTTTGGTGTGTCAAAAATTGTGACGAGATTTGGACTTAAAGAAATATATTTTTTCATGGAATGAATTGTAAATACTTAAAATTCAAGGACTAGAGTGCAAATACCTAACTCTTGAATGATTATTTTACAAATAACAAAAAGAAGAGTTAGTGGATAAATTAGAATAGAGAAGGGAAGATGGAGAAGAGGAGATGAAGAAGAGAAGTTGGAGAAGGATGGATGGAGAAAATAAGATAAGAATAGAGAAGGGAAGATGGAGATGAAGAAGAGTTAGTGGATAAATTAGAATGGAAGATAAGAATAGAGAAGGGAAGATGGAGATGAAGAAGAGTTAGTGGAAAAATTAGAATGGGAGATAAATATGGAGAAGGGAAGATGAAGATGAAGAAGAGTTAGTGGAGAGATTAGAATGTGAGATAGAGATGGAGAATGGAAGATGAAAATGAAGAAGAGTTAGTGGAGAAATTAGAATGGGAGATAGAGTTAGTGGAAAAATTAGAATGGGAGATAGATGAGTAGGTTATAAAAGGAGAAAGAAGTGAGCTTGAGAGAGAGATTTTTTGAGAGAGAAAATCTTGGATACTTGAGAGAATTTTGAGAGATTGAAAGAAATTAGAGAGAAAAAAAAATAAAAAAAGAGAGAGAATCCTTTTTTCCAAAAGAGAGCCTTAAAGATGGTGAAAGTTTAAATCTAGGTGTTACCATCAACAATTCCTCTACCGATCAACGCGAGTCACAAGTTCATCTCCATCGTTCGAGCCGCAATCTTGATCTATAAGGTGACACGAGATCCGAATTCGGCAATCAAATCTGTTAAATCAGGTAACGATCCTAACTATTAAAATCTTCGAGAATTTCCTTGCCCAAATAAATTAATTTAAATTTCGATTATGTCATGTCATACTCATATGTTTCCATATCTACATGTCGCATTCATACTATAAATTCTTGCACCATAAATCCCAAAGGGAAGAGCCAAGCCAATGCTTAGCCTCCCATTGGAGGTTTTTACTTACAGTAGTTAAATATCTGCAACTTAAATACCTGTACCTTAAATCCCAAAGGGAAGAGCCAAGCCAATGCTTAGCCTCCCATTGGAGGTTTTTACTTACAGTAGTTAAATACCTGCAACTTAAATACCTGTACCTTAAATCCCAAAGGGAAGAGCCAAGCCAATGCTTAGCCTCCCATTGGAGGTTTTTACTTATATTAGTTAAATACCTGCAACTTAAATACCTGTACCTTAAATCCCAAAGGGAAGAGCCAAGCCAATGCTTAGCCTCCCATTGGAGGTTTTTACTTACAGTAGTTAAATACTTGCAACTTAAATACCTGTACCTTAAATCCCAAAGGGAAGAGCCAAGCCAATGCTTAGCCTCCCATTGGAGGTTTTTACTTACAATAGTTAAATACCTGCAACTTAAATACATGTACCTTAAATCCCAAAGGGAAGAGCCAGGCCAATGCTTAGCCTCCCATTGGAGGTTTTTTCTTACAGTAGTTTAAATACCTGCAGCTTAAATACATGTACCTTAAATCCCAAAGGGAAGAGCCAAGCCAATGCTAGGCCTCCCATTGGAGGTGTTTATTCACTGTCATGTACTTTTTATAATTTAATTTTTGAATCATCAGACCCAAAAGATAAGTAGGTCGTAATACTGCACAGAAGTCGTTAACACACTCCTTCTTTCGGCTTCAGGGAATCTTTAACACTTAAAAAATATAACAAATAAAAATATATACCATCCATGCATCCTATTTAAAAAGTGAAAACACAAAAGAGAATACCCTACTAGAGCCTTAGGAATAAACCAAGCCTGAGTTACCGAATTAGGATATCCATGAAATTAAGGTACCGAAAGGGCATTAGTTTTAATTAACTTGTGTAACCAAGTCCCCGAGCTCATAATCTCTGGTTCGCAGGAATAAATTAGTTATCCCGCTAATTTATTTAGATTCCTAATCAACCTACCAAGAATGATTAGTGGCGACTCCAAATTTTAAAATCATTTAAAATAAAAATCTAAAGTCACGATTCGGTAGGGCTTGGGAGGTTCCGTGTTAGGTCAGTCAAATCTAATTAACCTAATAATCCGTTAACCCTTTAAAATAAATTTTTTTTAGAGGGTCGCGACAGACTGGTGACTCCGCTGGGGATAAAGATTTTTAAATTTTTCGAAAAAAGATACCAATTGGAATACTTAAATTTTTTCAAAATTTTAAAAGTCTTAGTGGACTTAGGCCAATGAAAATTTCATGGATATCTCTCTTCTGGCGATCTTGCTTGGGACTCATTCTATAGGTGTTATATGTTTTTGCAGGATAGGAGTTATGAGGGGCGAAGTGTTTGGCTAACCCATTTGTTTTGCAGGCTCGGTGTTGGGATTATGTTTAATTTCGCACATTTTTAGAAGCACTGTTTTGATATCAATTGTTGTGCATGTCTTGCATATTCTAAGGATCACAACACCTGCACACACAAGCGTCTAAACCCAAGTCGCGAAATTTTTCCTAGGTAACCATAGATAGGGATCGAATATACAAAGCTCTTGCGTCGATTGCGCTTGGGTTGACCATATTTTATCCCGCTCATTATCTGAATTGACAATTCTTCCCATTGTGATTTGATTGCGCGGAGGGTAAGGTTGTCAATTCAGATAGTGGTGGCCTTTTAGGTCCATACCCTTGTCTCTTTTTTTTTTATTTTCTAGAGTCCACTCCTCACTCGTCTCATGCGCATGTGAGTTGGACGGTTGATATATCTAAAACAAAGAAGGTATGGTTAGTGAGGTTTTCTTACCTTGAACTTGTAATTAGTTCTGCATATTTTAAATGCTGCATATCATGCATCACATCATAGGAAAACCATCTATCTTATAATCTGACTTGGAGCACCCTTAGTAGTTGCCACACCCATCTACCTTAGGTCTTTAATCCAAAATTTCAAATGATGTATTTTCGCATCCTCCCTCGTCCCCTCTAGACTTGATGTATTAAGGATCTTTTGAGATGTATATGTACATGTTTCAATTTGTTTTGAGGTTTTATGTAGATTGGTGTGGCAACAACTTTCATTCCAATCATTGAGCGATTCTAGCCAATTGCATAATTTCCTTCAAAAGAAATCTGGGTTAAAACTCCCTAATTGACTTTTTTGGTCAAATAGGAGTGTTTAACCCTTATTTCACCAATAGAAAATATGGAATCGGGCTAGTACATTTGCATCGCATACCCATTCATTTTGCATTATAACCCGTGGTAATTAATTTTGGTACATTCTCGCATATTCAAAAATAGATGGGGAAATCGAATATCAAAGTCATCCCAGTCCCACGCAAGGAGCTCACGGCATGGTGGAACCGCCTCAACCCGAACAACCAGGCCTACATCAAAGAACGCTTAGGGCATTTAGTGGATCTCATCAAGGTGGATTACCAACCCACTCTCATTAAGGCATTGGCGAAGTTTTGGGATTCAAAGACTCTAACCTTCGACTTCCGAGGACTGGAGATTACACCTACCCTGGAGGAGTATACGACCATCATTGGAGTGAAATTTGATGACCATATTGTACAGCCATTATTGGGGAAGGATTCTACCATAGCTTTATCCAAATTCCTTCACCTAAAAATCACCGAGATCGAGAAAATTCTCAAATCTAACTCTGGTAAGTTTACCCTCTTATTCCTCTATAACAATTACTCATCACTCCCAATCGAAGCTGGTCTTAAACCGGCTAGAATCTTCATTCTGGCTTTTTTCGCTTTCGTCTTATTCCCTACTTCTAGGACCACATTCGATCCTTCCATAGTTCATGTCGCCAAACAAGCATGTTATCGCTGGAACTACTCCTACATGATTTTAGCAGAGACTTTCCTTTCCTTGAGTCGTTTTCAATTCACCCCAAAGGGTACTTTCCAAGCCTCTAATGGCCTTCTCTACATGTGGTTCACCTCACACATCAAAACTTTCAATTTACGCGTCGGATGTTATGAAATTAGCCAATATATCCACCAATTGGGATCTTTTCTGAAATGTCAATCCTCTGTTGAGAAACTGTCCTTTAAAGATTGGGTGAAATTACTAGGAGACTTAGAGCCAAAACAGCTTCGCTGGCGATTAACTTGGCCCAGGATCTTAGAAGCCCGTATCACGGGAATAGATGGGAACCCTATCCCTTTACTAGGCTGTACTGGTGGAAGTGCCTATTATCCTATCAGGGTAGTGAGACAGTTCGGTATGTTACAGGAAGTCCCGCCAGCAGTTTATCCCGACAATTTCGCCTTCGATTTGCCCCAAGGCAGACTCACTAAGGAGACTAAGACACTGTACCAGGCCAAGATCGACCTCATAATCCACACCCTGAAGAACTCCCCATTACAGGACGTAAAATGGCCAGATTACCTGGACGAGGAGATGAACGTCCACCGGGCATCTAAGGAGTATATCAAGATGTTCAAGGAATACCGACAGTCCATGGTGGAACCATACGTACCTGACTACATCGTCCCGTACCTGCCCGGAGTGGAGCCGTATATACCAGAAGACATGGGACCACCGCCAGCCGAGGAGGACGAAGACCTGTATGTGTGGGATTTGGGTGGATCAGAGATTGTCAAGGATGCCTTAGCCTCCAAGCGCCTCCGGACTGCATAGACGATTTCCCCATTTAATTTTGATGCTATCTTCATCTGTAATAAGCTTGTAACATTTGCATATATGATCATTCATCATGATCTTCTTAAGTAAATAATTATCACGGGTTATTCGCCTTCTTAATAGTATGTCATTCATGTTTAATGAGTAGAAAGACTGTTTACATGAGGCTAAGGGTCATGATTGAGTCTTTCCTCCCATTAATCAAGTATGAACATAGTATTAATGAGGTTTTAGATTTCTGAACTTTCTCTCTCTACTTGCGAGTTTCTGACTTCCTATCTTAAATCAGGTGATAATTTATAGTCACAAGGACTCGTAGCAAAACGAGAAAACTAAGAATGGAGCACGAAGAACTGACTCCCAGAGTGGCCAATCTTGAAAACCAGATAAATATGATAGCCGCCATGATGGCGGAGATAAAGGCAATGATGACCGCTACGCAGGTGAAGTCCTCCAATACTCCTGAGGCTAATCCGTTTGTAAATCCCAATACATCTACTGGCTCAGACATCAATCAAACCGGTAGCACAGAGCCCGAGAGGGAAGCACCCCCTAGGGCCCTTCCCTTCCTAGGGCCCTTCCAGTCGTAGTTGATTTGGAGAAGGAAAAGAAAGAAAAACCCTCGGCCAAGACGGAAGAAGACGCGAGGAGGCTAGCAAAGATCGAAGAATGTCTTAGTAACCAAGGATACGAGTTGGCTTGATTTGACAAAATCACACCGTTTGCTAAGATAGAAGTTCCAGCTGGGTACAAGGAACCTGAGTTTGTGAGAAAATACGACGGGACAGGCTGTCCCCGAGCTCATTTGAAATACTACTTGCGTAAAATGGCACATTATTCTGATTATGTCCCGCTGCTGATGAACACATTCCAAGAGAGTCTGTCCGGCGCTGCACTAGCATGGTTTATCGAGCTCGACATGGAAGAGTATGACAGTTGGGAGGACCTGGCTGAGGAATTCCTTCACCAATACAAGTTCAACACGGCTACAGCTCCTACCAGAGAAGACCTATTGAGAACTTTGAAAGGAAGGAATGAGTCTATACGTACTTTTGCCCAAAGGTGGCGAGCGATAGCTACCCAAGTCAAATCAGCCATCCCGGAGGAAGAGTTGGTGGATTTGTTTTTGAAGACACTACCGCTCGAGTATTTCGAGAAGCTTAATACCTCAGGATGTCAAACTTTCGCACACCTTATCAGGGTAGCTGAGCGTCATGAGTGGGCTCTAAGGGAGAAACGTGTACCAGAGCCGTCATTCAAGCGGCCATATCCAGCCAAGAGAGAAAGGGAGAATGCAGGCGATGTCGCTTTTGTGCCAAACCCACCGAGACCAAAGAAGTTTTCAGAATCCACCCCTACCCAAGGTGGCTCATCAGGACCGGCTCCAAAGAAGTTCGAGGCTAAGAGAAGAACCGCACCGTCTTTTACTCCATTACCTCGTCCGCTATCGAAGCTGTTACCGATGCTGCTGGAAGGGCGCCTAGTCGCCAAGGAACCCCCGAGACCGAATCTGCCAAGATTCCCTGGGTTCAACGAGGCCCAGTCGTGCGCCTATCACATGGGCGAAAAAGGGCACAACGTAGATAACTGTCTCGTGCTCAAATACAAGGTGCAAGCACTGATAGATGGAGGAGTATTGGAGTTTGAAAAGACGGGACCAAATGTGCAACAAAATCCCCTACCGAATCATGAGAAAGTGAACGCTATATGGGATGAGAATGACATGGACGAGTTGGAATTAATGGCCGAGGAACCACCTTGCACGACCAATGAAGATGATCTAGTTGCAGTACTAGAGTCAAAGGCGCCCTTTGTAATTAGGCTAGATGAGGTGGACAAATGGGGGGACACTAAGAGTAGTTCCTCTGAACGCACGGTCATCTCCTTATCTGGTTTTAAGCTGGAGGACAGGAAGGCACGGTACGATGGAAAAGTTGAAAAGATCGTGATAAAGGTCCCTCCACTGGCAGATTACAACCCCAGAGCTGTCCCTTGGGACTACGGAACAAGCGAGATAGACGCAGTCATGAGGTCTGGTAGGTGCTACGCACCGAGGGAAGGGGAACCTGAAAGGAGAGAAGTGACGAGAGAAGACGCAGAGAAGGCACTGTCCATTGTCAGGATAAGTGAGTTCGAAGTCATAGAACAACTGAGGAAAATGCCAGCCCAGATATCACTACTGGATCTTTTTACCAACTCGGAGAAGCATAAGAATGCACTGATGAAGGTACTAAATGAAGTGCACGTACCAGAAACTATCAACGAGGTGCAGTTGGAGGACTTCGTGGGGACCATACTACTGAGAGACCAGATATCCTTCTCAGATGAGGATGTTCCTATTGATGGCTGGGCCCATAACAAGGCTTTGTACATATCGGCAAGGAGCCATGGCAAACAGATCTCCCATGTGCTGATTGATAACGGGTCTGCATTCAACATATGCCCGTTAGCCACACTCAGAAATTTGGGTATAAACGAGGAGCTCATCCGCACTTCTAAGGCCACCATCAGAGCCTTCGACGGAATGAGGAAAGACGTGGTTGGCGAAATCGAGCTGGACATTTTCATTGGACCCGTGGAGTTCTCTATCGGGTTCTAGGTTATGGATCTCCCGAGTGCCTTCGGGCTGCTTTTGGGTAGGCCCTGGATTCATACGGCAGGCGCAGTGCCTTCTAGCCTACTCCAGAAGGTTCGATTCGTGGTTGACGGGAAAGTGGTAACCGTGCATGGAGAGATGGATTTTGCTACATACCAGAAGAGCGCGATCCCCTATATAGAGCCGGAACGCAAGGAGGAAGCAAGCTACCACTCTCTCGAATTAGTGGCAGTTACGCACGCACCTCCTGGGACTAGGAAGAGAGTTCCTGCACCTTCCCAATACACTCTAGCCCCAGGGAAGATGTTATTGGCATACGGGTTTGTCCCTGGATGCGGGCTAGGGAAGAATGGTCAAGGGATCCGGTCACCATTGCAGTTAGACACGAACGAGCACCGATCAGGCCTAGGATATACTGGTGGATTTAGTAGTAGCTTCATTTCGACAGGCTATCGTGGATGTCGAGGCAGAGGCCAGTATCGAGGCCGTGGAAGCCAAGGAGGCAGAGTTGGCTCGTTCATTGGCTCCGGACCTTGGAAGGGAAGAGCTAGCGTGATCGGCAGTCCACTGGCCCAGTATTTCTCCAAGCGTCCTAAGATGCTGGCAGATGAAACTATTCAAAACACAGCTGAGCCTGATCTGTCTAACCCATTTCTAGAAGACATCGTCAACGTCATCATCGAACGGCTTGATGAGGACTCCAGCCAGCCTGTGTAAAGAAGCCTTCTCTTTCATTTTCCCTTGATGCATTTCAATTCCTGCATTTAGATTTCTGCATAATGTTTTCATTTCTTAGTAATGCATTTTCCTTTTCTGAAAACCACCCTTGGATCTCCGACCGTCGGTCTAAGTAGTGTAAGCTGTAATGCGGTCCATTTCCCATCTAATAAAAGTCCCATGAGTTTTATGGAATGATAAATTGGCCTGATGATGATACTTGACTTCAAATCTTTGAAGTTTGAGGGCTGATTTGCCACATGATCCATGTTTTCCTGAAAAATCTTTTAGGAGAGCGAGGACGTCCAATGAGACGACGACCAGTTCCCCCTCTTTTTTCTTCATTTTTCAAAGTGTTTTCAGAAATTCATGCATCTTTATTAGTACCAGCAAAATACTGACCATGCTTGTGACATTTCAGGCATACCATCCCTCATATGCATTACAGGTTATTATGTAGCTCAGACCGTATCGATGACTTCTCCTATGGAATTGAGGAGGAATGTGATGACGATACCAGTGATGTCTGTCGCAACCTAAAATTTATCTTTAGGTTAATGGATTACCAGATTAATTGATTAAATTAACTAACCTAGTTCGAGCTCTCCCAAGCTCTACCAAATCGCGACTTTGATTTTTTTTGTTCAAATGGTTTTAAAATTTGGAGTCGCCACTAATCATTTTTGGTAGGTTGATTAGAAACCTAAGTAAATTAGCGAGAGGACTAAATTACTTCTACGAACCAGAGATTATGAGTTCGGGGACTTGGTTACACTAGCTAATTAAAACTAATGCCCTTTCGGTACCTTAATTTCATGGATATCCTGATTTGGCAATTCAGGCTTGGTTTATTCTTCAGGGTCTAGTGGAGTGCTCTCTTTTTGTGTTTACACCTCCATAAGATTTACCGTTGACTTGGAGTTGTCATTTGCCTGACATAAAAATATGGAGAAAGTGTATATAATTTTGTGCTAATTTGCGACTAAAACCACAAATAAATGAATAAATACAAACACTTAGCTCGGACTTGCTTGCTCGTTGACGAGGATGAACTCTTGATTTATGTTGATCGATGAAGGAATTGGTGATGATAACTCCTAGGTTTAAACTCCCATAATCCTCAAAATTCTCTCTCTCTTTTTGGTATTTTCTTTCTCTCAAATTTTTCTTCAACCTCCCAAAACTCTCTCAAACATCCAAAATTTTCTCTCCAAAAATAATCCCCTCTCAAGCTCACTTCTTCCTCCTTTTATAAACCACTCATCTATCTCCAATTCTAATTTTTCCATTAACTCTATCTCCCATTCTAATTTCTCCACTAACTCTTCTTCATTTTCATCTTCCCTTCTCCATCTCTATTTCACATTCTAATTTCTCCACTAACTCTTCTTCATATTCATCTTCCCTTCTCCATATCTATCTCCCATTCTACTAACTCTTCTTCATCTCCATCTTCCCTTCTCTATTCTCATCTTATTTTCTTTATCTTCTCTTCTCCATCTCCTCTTCTCCATCTTCCTATCTTCATCTCCTCTTCTCCATCTTCCTATTTTCATCTCCTCTTCTCCATCTTCCCTTCTCTATTCTAATTTCTCCACTAACTCTTCTTTTTGTTATTTACAAAATAATCCCTCAAGTATTAGGTATTTGCACTCTAGTCCATGAGATTTTAAGTATTTGTAATTCAGTCCCTGGAGAAATATTTCTTTAAGTCCAAATCTCCTCACAATTTTCGACACACCTATCACATGTTGAATTTAAGCTCATTTCTTGCTATTGAAAATAATGCAAAATTTAATTAAAGCCCTGTTTGTAAAATTGAGTCATTCTGGGTATAATTGGGCCAAGATGAAAATTTGGAATATTAAAGAACAATGTCACAACTCCTAAAAGTGAAAAATGAAAATAAATTGACTCAAATTGAATTTTTTTAGGCCCGATTCGAGATTATGCTCGTTAAGGAATACACGACCTCGAATTGGATTTTTTAAATTTGCGATGGCCAACATGAAAAGGGATTTAAAGGAAAAATATTGACTATTTTTATGTATTTTTGTGGCCTCAAATGCTATTATTTATTAAATATTTTCCTAATTTCTAAAAATTATATTTAAAAAAATACAAAAAATATGAAAAATTATTTTTTTACTCAAAAATGGTTGCCTAAGCTTGGCCAAGGCTTCCAAAGTTGATTTTGTAATTTTCTCATTTTTATAGATTTTCTATCAATTTTAGAAAATAAAAATACCGAAAAATACTGAAAATATGAAAAATCATTTTTTGGTCAAAATTGGTTCCCTAGGCTTGGCAAAGGTCTCCAAAATTAATTTTTTCAAATTTATGAATTTTTATGGATTTTCTATTAATTTTAAAAAAGAAGAAAAGAAAAGGTGATTGAAAATCAGGTGTCAACAATGTCAGAAGGGATTGGAGTAGATATGAGGAACATAAACCCTTAACGACAGAGGAAACCATTACAGTCAACCTGGGTGATTCTGAGAACTTGAAAGAAGTAAAAATCGGAGGAAGACTGTCTTCGTCAGAAGTGTCTCGGTTTATTGATCTCCTCAGGGAATATTAGGATGTGTTCGCCTGGTCTTATGCAGATATGCCGGGTTTGGACCCAAACATCGTTGAACACTCGCTCCCAACAGATCCGAATGTTCCCTCTAAGAAGCAAAAACTTCGACGCACAAAACCGGAGTTATCCAAAAAGATCGAAGAAGAAGTGATGAAACTGCTTAAGGTGGGATTTATTGAGGTGATCGCTTATCCCGAATGGGTTGCTAATATTTTCCTGGTGATGAAGAAGGACGGGAGAGTCAGAGTCCGCGTAGATTATCGCGACCTGAATAAGGCAAGCCCGAAAGATGACTTTCCTCTCCCACACATCGATGTCTTGGTCGATAGCACCGCCGGTTTTGATATGTTCTCGTTCATGGATGGATTCTCTGGGTACAACCAGATTCTTTTGAAGGAAGAAGACAAGGCTAAGACCTCGTTCATAACGCCATGGGGCACTTTCTGTTATAAAGTTATGCCTTTCGGCTTGAAAAATGCAGGAGCAACCTACCAAAGGGCCATGGTAGCTTTGTTCCACGATATGATGCATAAAGAGATAGAGGTATACGTCGACGATATGATCGCGAAGTCTAAACCCGGATATGATCACATCCAAATACTAAGAAAGCTGTTCGAACGACTTCGGAAATATAGATTGAAGCTAAACCCCGCCAAATGCATATTTGGGGCACGATCAGGAAAGCTTCTTGGGTTCATGGTGAGCAACCGAGGAGTTGAAATAGACCCTTCTAAAGTCAAAGCGATATTAGACCTCGGGGTCCCTACGACAGTTAAGGAAGTGAGGAGTTTGCTGGGGCGGCTGAACTACATCGCCAGGTTTATTTGTCAACTATCTGAAGTTGCAAAACCATTCTTTAAGCTGCTAAAGAAAGGTGCCAAGGTGAAATGGGATTCTGAGTGTCACCAAGCTCTGGAAAAGATCAAAAGTTACCTCGTCTCGCCACCAGTTTTGGTGCCTCCCATGTCAGGTTTTCCGTTAACCCTGTATCTTACTATCCATCAAGAATCCTTAGGGGCTCTGTTGGCCCAAACAAACCCTGAAGATGGCAAGGAACGGGCAATTTATTATCTGAGCAAGAAATTCACTGCATCGGAGATGAATTACCCTACCATCGAGAAGACTTGCGTTGCGTTGGTATGGGTGCTACACAGGTTGAGGCAATATACCCTTCATCACCACATACAGCTGGTCACAGAGAACGACCCGATAAAATATCTCCTAGAAAAGCCAGCCTTAATTGGGAAACTGGCTAAATGGCAGGTCCTCCTATCAGAATTCGACGTTAGGAGTTCAACTCAGAAATCCGTTAAGGGACGAGCCATAGCAGATATGTTAGCTGAAAATGCCCAGGGGCTTAGTATCCTAAGTGACGAGAAGTCAGAGGATCACATTTCAAACTTGTCCGAGGATAAATGGACAATGTATTTTGACGGTGCTGTAAACCTCGCAGGGTCTGGAACTGGGGCAATTTTAATATCCCCTGAGGGACAACATTATCCAGTCGCTGCAAAGATGACATTTCCATGCACCAATAATATTTCTGAGTACGAAGCCTGCATCCTAGGGCTGCAGCTAGCTCTCACCATGAAAGTAAAGAGGCTGCAAGTATATGGGGACTCCATGTTAATCATCCTGCAGACCCAAGGCGAATGGAGAACTAAAGATTCTAAGCTCATCCCTTATCACAGGTTCTTAGAGGAAATGATTGAGGAGTTCGAGGAGATCGATTTTGGATACCTACCGAGAACCCAAAATCATTTTGCGGACGCCTTGGCTACCCTATCGTCTATGCTGCAAGTAACGGAAGGCTTAGACATCGAGCCATTGAGGGTCGACATTATTAAACAACCGGCTTACTGGATGGTGATCGAAGAAGGGTTTGATGGCCAACCCTAGTATCAGGACATTAAAAATTACTTGATGAATGGAGAATATCCTCCAAGGAGCCAAATGAGGGATAGAAAGTACATAGCCAAGATGGCTACGAAGTTCTTTCTTAGTGGTCAGACGCTGTACAAGAAGTCGTTCGATTTGGCCCTATTAAGGTGCGTAGACGCTAAGGAAGCAAACTTACTCATGCAGGAGATTCATGAAGGAGAATGCGGACCGCACATGAACGGCCATCTCCTCGCCAGGAAGATCATGAGACTCGGTTACTATTGGATGACCATGGAGTCAGATTGCAATCGACACGTGAGATCTTGTCATCAGTGTCAGGTGTATGGGGATAGGATCAACGCTCCCCCAAATGAACTACATCAAATGTCTGAGGCTTGGCCGTTTTCAATGTGGGGAATCGATATGATCGGGCCGATTAACCCCAAAGCTTCAAACGGACACCGTTTTATCTTGGTGGCAATCGATTACTTCACCAAATGGATCGAAGCCAATTCGTATGCGAACGTTACAGCCAAAAACGTCGCAAAGTTCATCAAGCGGGACATCATTGCGAGGTATGGGACGCCCCAAGCCGTTATTACAGACAATGGATCCAACCTGAACAACAAGGTGGTGGATGATCTTTTAGATCGATTCAAGATCAGACACCTTAATTCTTCTCCCTACCGCCCACAAATGAATGGAGCTGTGGAAGCGGCGAATAAGAATATTAAGAAAATCTTGGCTAAGACCGCAGAGAACTTTCGGGATTGGCACGAGAGATTGCCATACGCGTTAATGGCATACCGAACTTCAATTCGGACTTCAACCGGGGCAACGCCTTACTCTTTAGTATATGGCATGGAGGCCGTCCTTCCTGTGGAAGTTGAGATCCCTTCCTTACGAATATTAGCCCAAGCGAAACTTTCAGAGGCCGAATGGATCCGGCAGAGGCATGAGCAATTGAATCTGGTTGATGAGAAACGAGTGAAGGCTATCTGTCATGGACAGGCGTATCAAAAGCGGGTAGCAAAGTCATTTAATCGCAAAGTGAAACTCAGAAACTTTACCGTCGGGGATTTAGTTGTGAAGAAGACGCTCCCTAATACTCCTCATCCCGGGGGCAAGTTCGCACCAAATTACGAGGGTCCGTATGTAGTACAGAAAGTTCTATCCGGCGGTGCTTTAATTCTCATAAATATGGATGAAGAGGAATTGGCAAGTCCTGTAAATGCAGATGCTGTCAAGAAATATTACCCTTGAATAAGATAAAGATCGGATCAGTCTTCATATCTCATAGGTGTCTGAGCCACATTGAAGGCCACTACATATATTCCATGCATACATGTATACACTTGCATCACTTTCTCTATATTGCAGGTTTAAGAGGAGCACCCAGATGGAGAAAACAACCTAAATAACATTATCCAGGCTAGAGGATTACGAAGAAAGGGAGTCTACGAGCTGAGTTACCTGTTAGCATACTCATTTTCCAGCCAAAGGATGGCGTCGTAAAAGGGAGTTTATCCGATGCAACATGATAAGATTATGTCAGCAAAAATTGGCTCTTACATTAAAAGAGAACCTTCATAGCATGAGGGAATGACAGTGATCCGAAACGCCCCTAGTTCGATCTCCAAGGTTAGGAAATGTTGTGAATATTGTAAATAAATAAGACAAATTTTTGTAAATTACTTTTTGCAGAATAGTCGACGAACAAGATCAAATTGTCCAACAAAGGTTGACGGAAAATCAACCCAGCGAAGCTGGTAAAGGGAGACAACCCCAAATGGAAAAATGGTGATCATCTGATGAGATCCGTCCTGATGAAAATGGGGCAAATTGATGGAAAACCTGAATTGAAAAGGAGAGTATATCTTCCTTAACGCATTTGGTTTTAAAGATAACCCTTCTGATTTCCTTCTTGCAGGGACATTCGATCGACGACTATGACAGTTGTCAACATTAAACAAGCCCAAATCTTTTAAAATTCACTCGACCCTTTCACCCTTGCATTTTATTGTGCAGGGGCAAAGTCCGAGATAAGCCATTCATTGACGTAAGGAGTAGACTCCCCAATTTACTAGGGTGACACATTCCCAATGTTCGGGTTGAATGAACAAGCCTGGTTATCTAGAAACCACTAGGCGTTCCTTCCAAATCCTCAGGTAAATATATCTTCGCCCTGAACCTTTCAAGAGAATGAATTCTGACGATTCTCAGGGTGCTCGAATCCAGAGCGGCATATACATGCACCCTTCATGGTAGGTTAAATTGGGTTTGAGCTTCTGCCGGATTCCTGGTCTCCCCAGATTCCAGAATGGCACCCTTTGAGGTAAATCAAGTCCTTCTTATAGGCAAACCAAGTCCTTCTTACAGGCACAAAGTCCTTCTTACAGGCAAATCAAGTCCTTCTTACAGGCACAAAGTCCTTCTTACAGGCAAACCAAGTCCTTCTTACAGGCAAACCAAGTCCTTCTTACAGGCAAATCAAGTCCTTCTTACAAGCAAACCAAGTCCTTCTTACAGGCACAAAGTCCTTCCTACAGGCAAATCAAGTCCTTCTTACAGGCAAACCAAGTCCTTCTTACAGGCACAAAGTCCTTCTTACAGGCAAATCAAGTCCTTCTTACAGGCAAACCAAGTCCTTCTTACAGGCAAATCAAGTCCTTCTTACAGGCAAAATAAGTCCTTCTTACAGGCATAAAGTCCTTCTTACAGGCAAATCAAGTCCTTCTTACAGGCAAAATAAGTCCTTCTTACAGGCAAATCAAGTCCTTCTTACAGGCAAAATAAGTCCTTCTTACAGGCATAAAGTCCTTCTTACAGGCAAATCAAGTCCTTCTTACAGGCAAAATAAGTCCTTCTTACAGGCATAAAGTCCTTCTTACAGGTAAATCAAGTCCTTCTTACAGGCAAACCAAGTTCTTCTTACAGGCATAAAGTCTTTCTTACAGGCATTAAGTCCTTTTTATAGGCACGAAGTCCTTTTTACAGGCATCAAGTCCTTTCTACAGGCATCAAGTCCTTTCTACAGGCACCAAGTCCTTTTTATAGGCAGCAAGTCCTTTTTACAGGCACAAGTCCTTTGTACAGGCACAAAGTCCTTTTTACAAGCATCAAGTCCTTTCTACACGTACCAAATTCCTTTCTACAGGCACCAAGTCCTTTCTACAGGCATCAAGTCCTTTTTACAGGAACCAAAGTCCTTTTTACAGGCACCAAGTCCTTTCTACAGGCACAAAGTCTTTCTTACAGGCAGTTTCATGGGGTGACCTACCATACGGGTCAAATCTCAATGAAATTTAATTAGTAGAATCCTTTTATTAGGAATCTACCATGGTACGACCCACCATACGGGTCAAATTTTAATTCAATTTCTAAATCAGTGGAATCCTTTTATTAGGAATCTACCATGTCACGACCCACCATACGGGTCAAAATTTAATAAGTAGAATCCTTTCATTAGGAATCTACCATGGGTTGACCTACCATACAGGTCAAATTTCAATCAAATTGTAATCAGTAGAATCCTTTCATTAGGAATCTACCATGGGGTGACCTACCATACGGGTCAAAATTTATTCAGTAGAATCCTTTCATTAGGAATCTATCATAGGTTGACCTACCATACGGGTTCAAATTCAACCACCCTAAGGTTTTCTTATAACGAATCCTTATGTTCTCATTTCATTTTCAGTGGAACATTCATGTCACGACTCTTTTTATTTCATTGTGTTGAGTCGATTAGGATTCAGGTGTCATCTCGTCTTTGAAATGAACCTCTGTCGAGCTTCCTTTCAAAGAGGGCAGCTGTTGACACCTGATTTTTAATCATCTTTTCTCTTTTAAAAATTTTCAGTATTTTTCGGCATTTTTATTTTTTGAAAAATCCATAAAAATTCATAAAATTGAAAATTTAACTTTGGGGACCTGGGCCAAGCCTAGAGAACTAATTTTGACCAAAAAATGATTTTTCATATTTTCAGTATTTTTTAGTATTTTTATTTTCGAAAATTCATGAAAAATAAAGAAAAATTGAGAAAATTGCAAAATCAACTTTGGAAGCCTTAGCCAAGCCTAAGAAACCATTTTTGAACAAAAAAAATAAATTTTCATATTATATATATTTAATTTAATTTTTTTTTTAAAAAAACAAATACAAAAATACTTGAAAATTTTAGAAAAATAACATTTGAGGCAAAAAAAAATACACAAAGATAGTTAATATTTTTATTTTTATTTTAAATCTATTTTCATATTGGCCATCGTAAATTCAGAAAAATCCAATTCGAGTCACGTGTTCCTTCACGAGTATAATCTCGAATCGGGTCTAAAAAAATTTAATTTAAGTTAACTTATTTTTAATTTTCACTTTTTATGAGTTGTGACATTGTCTTCTAATATTTTAAATTTTCATCTTAGCTCAATTATACCCAGAATGACTCAATTTTGCAAAAGGGCTTTAATTAAATTCTGCATTATTTTCAGCGACAAGAAATGAGCTTAAATTTGACATGTGGTAAATTTTGGTGTGTCAAAAATTGTGACGAGATTTGGACTTAAAGAAATATATTTTTTCATGGACCGAATTGTAAATATTTAAAATTCAAGGACTAGAGTGCAAATACCTAACTCTTGAATGATTATTTTACAAATAACAAAAAGAAGAGTTAATGGATAAATTAGAATAGAGAAGGGAAGATGGAGAAGAGGAGATGAAGAAGAGAAGTTGGAGAAGGATGGATGGAGAAAATAAGATAAGAATAGAGAAGGGAAGATGGAGATGAAGAAGAGTTAGTGGATAAATTAAAATGGAAGATAAGAATAGAGAAGGGAAGATGGAGATGAAGAAGAGTTAGTGGAGAAATTAGAATGGGAGATAAATATGGAGAAGGGAAGATGAAGATGAAGAAGAGTTAGTGGAGAGATTAGAATGTGAGATAGAGATGGAGAATGGAAGATGAAAATGAAGAAGAGTTAGTGGAGAAATTAGAATGGGAGATAGAGTTAGTGGAAAAATTAGAATGGGAGATAGATGAGTAGATTATAAAAGGAGGAAGAAGTGAGCTTGAGTGAGGATGGAATTTTTGAGAGAGAAAATCTTGGATGCTTGAGAGAATTTTGAGAGATTGAAAGAAATTAGAGAGAAAGAAAAAAAAATAAAAAAAGAGAGAGAATCCTTTTTTCCAAAAGAGAGCCTTGAAGATGGTGAAAGTTTAAATCTAGGTGTTACCATCAACAATTCCTCTACCGATCAACGCGAGTCACAAGTTCATCTCCATCGTTCGAGCCGCAATCTTGATCTATAAGGTGACACGAGATCCGAATTCGGCAATCAAATCTGTTAAATCAGGTAACGATCCTAACTATTAAAATCTTCGAGAATTTCCTTGCCCAAATAAATTAATTTAAATTTCGATTATGTCATGTCATACTCATATGTTTCCATATCTACATGTCGCATTCATACTATAAATTCTTGCAATTTAATTCTTGCACCATAAATCCCAAAGGGAAGAGCCAAGCCAATGCTTAGCCTCCCATTGGAGGTTTTTACTTACAGTAGTTAAATATCTGCAACTTAAATACCTGTACCTTAAATCCCAAAGGGAAGAGCCAAGCCAATGCTTAGCCTCCCATTGGAGGTTTTTACTTACAGTAGTTAAATACCTGCAACTTAAATACCTGTACCTTAAATCCCAAAGGGAAGAGCCAAGCCAATGCTTAGCCTCCTATTGGAGGTTTTTACTTACAGTAGTTAAATACTTGCAACTTAAATACCTGTACCTTAAATCCCAAAGGGAAGAGCCAAGCCAATGCTTAGCCTCCCATTGGAGGTTTTTACTTACAATAGTTAAATACCTGCAACTTAAATACATGCACCTTAAATCCCAAAGGGAAGAGCCAAGCCAATGCTTAGCCTCCCATTGGAGGTTTTTTCTTACAGTAGTTTAAATACATGCAGCTTAAATACATGTACCTTAAATCCCAAAGGGAAGAGCCAAGCCAATGCTAGGCCTCCCATTGGAGGTGTTTATTCACTGTCATGTACTTTTTATAATTTAATTTTTGAATCATCAGACCCAAAAGATAAGTAGGTCGTAATACTGCACAGAAGTCGTTAACACACTCCCTCTTTCGGCTTCAGGGAATCTTTAACACTTAAAAAATATAACAAATAAAAATATATACCATCCATGCATCCTATTTAAAAAGTGAAAACACAAAAGAGAATACCCTACTAGAGCCTTAGGAATAAACCAAGCCTGAGTTACCGAATTAGGATATCCATGAAATTAAGGTACCGAAAGGGCATTAGTTTTAATTAACTTGTGTAACCAAGTCCCCGAGCTCATAATCTCTGGTTCGCAGGAATAAATTAGTTCTCCCACTAATTTATTTAGGTTCCTAATCAACCTACCAAGAATGATTAGTGACGACTCCAAATTTCAAAATCATTTAAAATAAAAATCTAAAGTCACGATTCGGTAGGGCTTGGGAGGGTCCGTGTTAGGTTAGTCAAATCTAATTAACCTAATAATCCGTTAACCCTTTAAAATAAATTTTTTTTAGAGGGTCGCGACAGGCAGCAATGCTCAAGCACATTTGGATCCTCTTCTCGGATAAAGAATCACTATAATGCAAATGGATTCATTCTACATTCTTAAAGAACAAGAATTTTTGGGTGATTAAAAAGCCGACCTTTTGCTTTTGGGCTTGGAAGAAAATTTTGGGACTTCGACCCTTGTTCCTTTCTCGCTCTCCGTAGCGCCTTGGTGATAGTACGTCTGTTTCTTTTTGGTTTGATCCTTGGCAAGTCAATGGTCCTTTGTTTAAATTATTCTCTGATAGGGATATTTACCAATTAGGCATCTTTTGGACGGCTACGGTTCGAGACTTTTGCAAAGGCCATTTTCTGTCTATTTCAGTTTTGGATCATCTACATACCTAGCCTGAATTTCCCCATGTCCTTGCCTCGGCTAGACGTGATTGTTTTACCTGACTTTACCACCCCTTGGGTATCTTCTCGGTTTTTTTTGCTTGGAATGATATTAGACGCAGGGGCAGGTTTGTTAATTGGCATCGGTTCATTCGGGATCGCTAAATTACCTCCTGCCACGCCTTCCTCATGTGGCTTGCCACCCTTAATAGGCTGCCCAACATGGTGTTCTTGTTGAATTATTGGAGGATTATGGATGGTATTTGCCCTTTTTCTTGCTGCAGACCAGACTCTATGGATCACCTGTTCTTTGAGTGTAATTTCACGGGATCCCTTTCTCTTTTTTGGGCAGCTAAATGCGACCTTTCGTGGTGGAATAGACCTTGGCAGGACAACCTCCATTGAGCCATCAACCAATTTGTGGTCAGCATTTCCGTTATTGCATTACTCGGTTCTCCTTTGCAGCCCTGCGCCACTTGATCTGGTTGGAGCGCAACCATATCATTTTCAGGAACTAGGCGCATGATGCCTCTGTGCTTAAGAAGCACCTCTCGAAGGTTATTCAAGACAAGGCTTTGATCTTTAAGGATGTGGAAGATAACCCCCGCAATAGGCGTATCCTGTCTTCCTGGGGATGTTCCCTCTCGATTTTTGCTTGACTCGGCGTACTTGTTTATTTAGGGTCTTTTTGCTAGTCTTATGCTTTTGTTTTGGCCATGCCTTGGTTGTTTGTATTTCGGGGTCCTGTCCTCCCTACTACCCTTTGCGCATTCCCTCCTGTCAGCCCTACACCTGTAGCAACATTTATATAGCTTCTAGTGGAGGGGTGTTTTGTACAGGCTTGGTGTGTTTTGTTCCTTTTATACGCGATTTTGATTAGTCAATATTATACTTACGTTTACAAAAAAAAACATCAAACATCATCTTTAATTTTTCAAACAAGCCTCCCTTCAATGGTTTTGTCAAAATATCTATAATTTGATCTTCTAATCTATAGAACTTTAGTTCAATTTCATCATTTTTGACACGCTCTCGAATATAATAATACTTGATGTCGATGTGTTTGCTCTTACCATGAAAAACTGGATCCTTGGCTAATGCAATAGCCGACTTATTGTCACACATCGTTTTAGTAGGACCTGTTTATTCATGCATAAGTTCTTTCAATATCTTGCGAAGTCATACCGCCTAACATGCTGTTGAAGCTAACGCCATGTATTCTACTTTAGCTATCAAGAGTGCAACAACTTGTTGTTATTTTTTTTTTCTAAAAGACTAATAAATTACACCTAATCCAAGAAAGAAAGCATATCTAAAAATGCTATTCCTAGTCTTGGTATCACTTGCCTAATCACTATCTGTTCACACCATCAGACCGAAATTTCTAGTACAAGAATATAGAATTCCATAGTCATAAGTTCCATTAACATGCTGTAAAATTATTTTTACTATCTGCAAATGTGATTGATACGATTTTTCCATGAATCTACTAATAATTCTCATTCCATAGGTAATATTTGGATTAATAGAAGCTAAATATTTCAAACTGCCTACAATAGTTTTAAAATAAGTGAGATTTACTAGTCACTGGTTCCTTCTTTCTTCAGCTCCAATTATTCTTCTACGAAAGTCCGAATTGATTTAAGTGATTTTATTTTCAATCACATGAAAATATCATTAGCATATTTTTCCTATGAAATAGTTATGCTATCATGTGTTCGCTTCACTTCAAATCCATAAAAATAGGACATTAATCCTAAATCTGTCATCTCGAACTGGCTACCCTAAATTCTGGTTTTTCCTTGTAGTCTTTTACAATTAATTTGTCTTTGTAATAGCCCACTTGACCATCAAGTTTGTATTTTGTCTTATACACCCACTTGACACCAATGAGATTCTTATTATGTGGTAAAGAAATTAGCACCCATGTGTCATTCTTCTCAATGGAGTGAATTTCTTCATTAATTACTTAGATCCACTTCTCATCTATATCTACTTCTTTATAGGATACAATGTCACATTTTGCAAATAAAAAAAAAGTTCATGATAGTTTCGTCAATGATTTCATTATTATCACTATCATTGTCTCCTGTGACCACATAATTCTTGAATTTTGAAGGCGCCTCCCGCAATCGTTGCCAATGACGTAATGGTGTTTATGAAGCTGTTGTTGGTGAAGAAGATGCATTGCCAGTCAAAGATGATGGAGGCATTTCTGTCTCTCCCTCCAATGGCTAATCTTCGATGGTGATGTTTTTTTTATCACCCTTTTGATTCCAGTCCTAGGCTTCATCTTTAAAAACCTGGACATCCCTGTTTATGATTACCTTTTTAGTGACTAGATTATATAGCTTATTACCTTTAAGTGAGTCACTGTAGCTAATGAAGATGCACTTCTCACTTTTGTCATCCAAGTTCTTTCTTTTTTATATGGTATTTAGATATCTACCACGCACCCAAATACTTGTAGGAATGAAAAATCTGGCTTGTTGTCGCTCTAAGCCTTTTTTGGAGTTCTTTCAAGAACACTCCTTATTAAACATATGTTTAGTACAAATACAACACATGCAATAGCTTCTGCCCAAAACTTCTTGGGCAAATTTTTAGCTTTTAGAATACTTCCTGTCATTCTAAAAATTATCATGTTCTTTTTTCCTGCTATATCATTTTATTGAGGTGTATAGCTAGCAATCAATTGATGTTTTAATCCATGAATTTTATGGTATTTGTCAAATTCATTTGAGATAAGTTCTCCCCCTCCATTCAATCTCAACATCTTTAGATTAAAGCCACTATGTTTTTCAACATAAATTTTAAATCCTTTGAACTTGCCAAATGCTTCAAATTTTTCTCTTAGTAAATATATCGAAATTTTTCTACTAAAATCATCCACAAAAATTAAGATGTACCTTATTTGTCCAAATGATTCAGCCTCAGTGGGGTCACATATATTTGTATTTACCAGCTCGAAAGTTTCCTTTACTCTTCTGGCTTTCGCAACTGAAAATGATTCTCAATGTTGTTTTCCGACGAGACATCTTTTCTATGAACGATCTTACAGTCTATTAATGGCATGTTGGTCACCATCTTTTTATGGACTAGTAGTTCTAGTCCACAAAAATTTAAATGCTGAATTGAAGATGCCACAACTAGTTGTTGTCTTCATCATTCCTTGAAAACTCAGGAGATTCTTCGTTTGAAGAATCATGAGGAATCTCCAGTTCTTTATCATTGGTACTGTCGTGATAATTTATTATTGAGACCTTTGATGGTGCAAACTCTATTTTCAATGTGAACTTTGTGGCCTTTTTTAGAGAGTTGCCAACACTTGGCAAATTCCAAAAAAGCTCTAGCACAAAGTAAAAGTCTGCAATAGCAAAATTAGCATCATCTTTTGATTTGATATTAATGTTACTTTTGCCCATCATGGGAATTTTAGATTTATTCCTAAAGTTGATTTCACCAAGACTCGTCTCATCCAATTGCGAGAATAATTTTTTTCGGCTAGTCATATAATTATTGTAACCAGTATCTAGGTATCATATATTGGTATCTACGGTACTTGAGTCATCCTTCTTACATGCTAGCATAATTTATTCTTTAGCATTGGTAGTATGTGCGTGCTTCGCTTGCTCGTACGTCGCCTTTACGTAGCATAATTTAATATATTTGACTTTTGATTTGTCATGTGTTTTAAATTTTATAGTGAAATTTGAATTTCCACCTCTACTTTGGCCTCCTTTGCAACCTCGATTGCATTGATAGCCTCCTCGACTTGATGGAGCGACCCGACTTTGTAATGCTTGCTCGAAAACTCAACCACTAGACTTTTAATTCATTCTTTACTCATGCAAGTACAATAAACCCATCAACTACTCCAATGTTAGGATTGACACATCTTGCCCTTCCTTGATCGCTGATGTAGTCAAAACTTTGAGTCAGAGACCTTAAAATTTTTTCCATGACACATACATCGTGGAGTTATTCATCATTAACCTTTAATTGGTTAACGATGGTTTATGTACACCATCAAAATACACCAAGATTGATTCAGAGTCATTCATACATAATGACTCAAAATCACCTTGAAGTGTTTGCAGTCACACCAATGGGACACAATCACCATCTTCGTAGGATTTTTGTAAAGTATCTCATGCTACTTTTGTAATCTTCGCACTTGATACTTTTTCAAATATTGTTTCCTCCACAGCTTGAACGATTGCATATAATGTTTTTTTTATCTTTCTTCTGGGACTCCACCAAAGAATCTTTCTCCTCTTTCTTAAAGCGTTGAATGCTTCGCCATTGGCTACTTCGTTGTAGTCATTTTCAACTAGATATCACAAATCTTGTGATTTAAAAAGAACCTTCATTTGGACGGACAAGTTATTGAAATTCCTTTCGTTCAACTTTGGAAGTTGGAATTGAATGGAACTAGTGGATGTCATTTCTAGCTCTAATACCAAATGTTAGAACCAAAAAAATAACAATAACTTTGGAAAATTTAGAACAACGGCACAAAATAAAGATTAAAGGGAGAATTTTTTTTTATTGGAATGCTTTCTGATGGCTACAAAATACAACACTTACTCTCACGTACTTATATAATAGCAGAACACCTACGTTAACAAAGACGGCATTCCCCACACTTGCAACCCCTTCTGATAATTATAAATGAACCAACAGAAAGATCAAAAAATTGCCAATAAGAATGGAAAAACTCAATAAATGTAGTTGAACACAACAATAGCTTCACGTGAACAAACTCTTCCAAGACTTCAACATCATCTGCATGTAGCATTTAATGGAGGAGAAGACTTCTTCAAGTACCTCTATGACAATGTTGAAACTTCACGATAATGGCTCCTGTTTTCTTTGTGAAAGCATTTACTCCTTATTAATCGGTGAAGGAGCTATCCAAGGATAGCTCACCATAAATTATGTCGATTTCCTTTTGTCTTTGGTCTTCTCCAAGTTCTTGCCATGAATGAAGGCTTTCTTCAAAGACCATCATCAATCCATAATAGCAACTAATATGCTCAAATCCGATAATCAATTTTACATTAATCAAACACATCATCCCATCAACTCAACAACCCATTTAGACAGCATTTCATCAGAAATCCACCCGTTTTGACTCCCTTCATCTTTATTGCCTTCAAAGAGCTCAGAGTACCGATTCTCAGACATGCACATATCCTCGACATTGAGGTCCATCATCATGTTCTCCCATGAAATCGTGTCGTCCTCGCAATCTCCTCCCTGACTCTTCCCTTGAACCGAATCTGTCATTCTATCGGAAGCAACGCCTTCCCAATCACACGGCTTATTGTCACGATCGGCGTTGTGCTGTGATTCGGCCGGTGCGGTCTCATTTAAGGGCTTGAGCTTACTATTCTGGCATTTTGAGTTCGTTGGCGGGTCGTCGTTGTCTCGTACTAGCTTCTTCTTTATGGTGGAGTTCCAGTAGTTCTTTATCTCATTGTCTGTTCGGCCAGGAAGCCTCCCCGCAATAAGAGCCCACCTACAAGAGAATAAAGTAACACATGTTAGTGCCCATCTCAATAATGTTCTTTTTGATCTGAAAATGGCTTTGAGAAACAACATGATCAAGCGCCTCTCTTTGTTTGAAGGTGAATGCCATTTGCAATGATCATCGCCTTCAATATCTCCTTCAAATAAACAATCTTTAAGGTATGATGAGCTCATCACTTGAAGCAACAAATACCTATTGCCCAGGAGCTTATGGAGCCTAATGATGAGCTCTTCTTCTTCAAATGATATGTTTCCTCTCTTGATATCTGGTCTTAGGTAATTTAACCACCGAAGCCTACAGCTCTTTCCACACCTCTTGAGGCCTGCACATCCATTTTTAGTAACATCTTCAGTATTAGGAGATACAAAACAAGCATGCACGTGTCAGCATACTACCGATTGATTTACTATCATGAATGATGTTATTTTCCAGAGCACAAAAAGAAAGAAGAAATTCTGGGACCATTTTCTATGGCTAAATCAGTGGGATTCGTTAATAACTAATTGGAGTTTTAGAGTGGCACTTTAAATGATACTTATCTATGGGATACACACCCTATCACATGTTGTTGGCACGTCGCTCCTAGAAGATTTCAGGCATTCAAAATTTACTACATAGCAATGCATTGGACCTTAGAATTCGTATATCAAATGTTGGAATACTTATTCGATTGATGGTACTAAGCAGCATATTGGTGCACACCGGTATTTATCTAAATTTGAGTATGCACGCCTATCATTCGCAGTACGATTCTTGAAATTTTTGTTCTTCGTTTTGCCATATTGAGGGTTTGCAAAGAGAACATTTGGAAACCTAAAGGCCTTAACGCACCTGTTGCCTTACGAACTTTGCCCCATCTCCCTTGACCATGAGCTTTGACGTAATCGACGAGGATTTGGTCTTCAAGAGCTGACCAAACTCCTTTCTTGAACTTCAATCCATCTTTACCACTACTAGGGTTTCTGCCCATCTTTCTCTCTCTCTCTAATGCTGAACTGTCTCGATGATGACTTATTATATAGAGAGCGTTTCATGTGCTGTTGATGTTGAACCCAGCTTACATATTACATCACTTTTTCCTTGCTGAGAGAAAGAGAGGGAAACATAAATGTTTAACCTCAAACGGAACAACAACGTGCATTAAACACTAATAGATTATTCGGAACGAGAAACCCGAAAACTGGTTTTGAGACAGTCACATAGTTTTGATAAACTATACGGAATCGAGTAAAGGTGTGGTTTTGACTGGTAGATATGGTCTGCCTATGATTTCAAGGACGAGGATCCATTCAAATTGAAATGTTCGAATGGTCGTTGGTTGCACTCTCATGCAGATTTTTCCATGTAATAGCACTCATGAGTCCACGACTTTCAATGAATTTTAAAAAGGCCTGGGACAAAAGGTTTTAACTGACTTAATCATTTCGGTTCCCCGCCGGGATCTCTATGAATTACTAATTAGCAATTTATCCTCGACTTCTTGACTACTCGACCCCAACTTTTGAAAAGTTGAGACTAGCCAAGTTTGAGTGATGGATTAGAGGATTTGATGTAGTCACTTTGTAAGTTATAGAATTGCTCAAAGGCATAAAACCCTAATTTTAGCGAGCCTCGATTCAAGTGTTGGGAGTGTGGTTCATATTGTAACAACCCGGTCCAATGAGAGCGTGTGGGCTTTGACGGCGAAATGTAACAAGAGTGCCATGACTCGTGCGGATGTCGAAGGGGGCAAGAATGAACCGATCCCACATTGCTTGAGCATGGTGAGGTAAAGTGTTATATATGGGATGGCACTTGTCTTAACTTGCAACGACGCTTTTTTTGTGCAAAGCCCAGAAGAACAAAGCTATGCTGGCTCCAGCCTAAAGTGGAGAATATCGTTGTGAGCGGGACCTAGGTGTCACAATATGGTATCAGAGCCAAGCCCAATTGAAACTGTGTGGTTCGAGAATGAACCTAGCGGAGGCTGGTGGGCCTGTAATGACATGTTCGACAAAGATGTGTGGGCTATGACGGCAAAACATAACGGGAGTGCCGCTACTCGTGCGGATGTCGAAGGGTATAAGAATGAACCAATTTCACATTGTTTGAGTGTGGTGAGGTGCAGTGCTATAGATGGGATGACACTTGTCCTAATTTGTAACGAGGTCTTTTCTAGGTGAAGCCTAGAAGAACAAAACCATGTGGGCTCCGGCCCAAAGCGAACAATATTAGTGTGAGCGGGACTTGGGCATCACACATATTTTCCATCGAAAGAAAGTATCAGTGAGCGGGTAAGGATCTGTGGGAGCCGCCTCGATAGCTATTGCAAGGGCAACTCCTTCGGGCTACCAAATGGCTTTTATAATTTGGATCTATAATTTATTGGTATTTTGGGTTTGGACCCATAAATAGCTACTGAGTGGCTTAGGATTTTCTTTTGTCATTTATACATAATATCTTTATCTCGTAATTGAGAGTTGTAATAGAGAGGAAAGGGGTGTGATTTATAATGGAATCCTCTACTTGATGTAATTCTAATTTCTTAGTGAACCATGATAAATCTCTTGTCTCGATTTCTCTTTTTTGCATTTAATTTCTATTTCGTTGTGTTTGTGTGCCTAATCCTAACATCAAGTGGGCAAGCTAATACTTAAAACGAGTGTAATGCAACATCACAATGCTTAATCTCAACTTATAAATGTAATTAAGTAGTCATATGATGTTTTTGTCGAACAATACAAATGCATTTAAAACCTGTAAAATCCAAAAATCAAGAAACTTTTATGTTGCTTTTACCAATAAAACCCAAGACAGAGCTTGAGTTTTGAATTGAGACTTTTTTTTCCCGTAATAACTTTGAAACATAGATAGAAGGCTCAAGCCGAAGGTTGAGGTTGAGAAACCAAGTTTGACACAGGCCAATGTTAAACATCGATCTCAAGTCGAGCTTGTGCTGTAAACTGCGTAAAATCGACCTGGGTTAGTCTTACCTCCTTTCTCATGGTGTAAGGACCTCTCACTCAAACCACTGACGAACAAGTAAATTAATTTAACACCCTGAAGCGAGTTACTTCAGGCGACTGAAGCCTAAAATATTCCTCGCAGCATAAGCCAATTTCCCCCTTTTTTAATTTTTTTTTTATCAAACTACATCTGTGTTTGACCAAGCCTCGAATAGCGTCCCTTGATGTCGTGTTTGCCTTCCTAATGAAGTCTCGTGTTTCGCCACATTATTATTATTATTATGTACAGCAACAAAGCATCGCTCGAAAGAATATTTAATTTCCCCAGCTCATTAAGCCACGGATCATGTGGAGGGAAAGTTTGGTGTCTACATTGTCCCCTTCTGTGTTGGCCGCTGGTCCTGAGCAAAAGGCAGGTGATGCATTGGACATTGTAGTGTCACGTGCATGATTAGGATGAGTACGATCATGTAAAATAGGGAGGCGCACAGACTGACTCACTTAATTTTCTTGGTTTCCGGCCGATTTGGAGAGAGGGATATTACATCGGCTCTGATCTTGTTAGTTGAGAAAAAAAAATTGAATGGAAGATGTGTTAAATTATCGACTAGTTCCCTAAAATTCTTTAAGGAAAATCTCTAGATGATTGGGGCGTTATTTTCAGCTCGAAAATTGAAGGCCACTCATTTAAATCATGCCAACAGTGCACAAAAATCCTTTAAATCGGGACCACCTGTATGGGTCAAATGTCTAGCTTTAATTGGTTTATGTGACTTGTTGGGTTTTATAGCACAAGATTTTGAGGGGAACTAATGTTTGATGAAGTCATTTCTTTCCCATTTCAATTTTTTCATCGTGAAAGCGAACACTTCGATCTGTAAAAGATTCCATGCATTTTGCAACCTTGCGGTGTAAGAGCTAGCTACTTAACTCCCGCCCCAATTGAAGTCCTGTTGGTAAAGTAAAACTCTTCAAATACTTCTTCAAAGCCTTTAAACAACTCTTTTTGTTTCACAATGATCCAATCGCGGAGGCCCTAATGACCCTCGCCAGCTATTTTTTAGGAAGTTGAACAATGAAGGAACAGAAAAGAGAAGAAAAATAAAAATAAAATTATAATTTTTTTTCTCTAAACGATGTGTCGTTCTGAGTGGAGTCGGGGTCAATAATTTTTGGCATAAATTGGTAGGATGATCTATAGTGAAAAATCTTTCGAAGGTTTACGATTATATTGATCAAATTGTAAATAGGATAGAATCGGCAGCCGTGCAATACATGTACAATTTTTTGGATAATTTTCACCATCCATATCCATGCACACTCTCCAGACAAAATAGAAATTCAATTTAATTAATTTCTCCTTACTATTATCGGGGGAGGCGGAATGTACAGTGGTCAACTGAAGCCCCAAAATTTTGACAAAAAAAAAAGTCAAGCCTCAAATTCCCAACCAAAAAACAATAATAATAAAAAAACACTCAAGCCCCAAATTCGATGTACAGATATCCAACTGTCGTTATTAATCGATGCCGATCAGCAACTGATAATAAAACGGGTTAATACCGAGAAAAACTCTAAATTAATATATTTATAATAAATTTATCATAAATTATTTTATTAATAAGGAAAAATTCTAAATCGGTGCATTTATAATAAATTTACCTCAAATTATTTGTTGATTCAAATTATTTTTTAATCAACAAAAATTCAAAACTAGTACATCTATAATAAATTTACCATAAATTAATTTTTTATCACAAAAAACCTCAAATTGATACATGTGTGATAAATTTACTCTATGTTAAATTAGGGTAATACCATGAAATATCTCAGACTAATATATCCATAACAAATAGAGGATAAAACTTCAAATTGCCACACTCATCAATTGTAATGTATTAACAAACTCAGCAATTTGGCAATTAGATTTAACAAAAAATAACGGATGATAAATTTGTCATAAATATACTAGTTTGGGATAAATTTGTCATAAATATATCCATTTGAGATTTTTTGTGGTCCAAAAAATAGTTTGGGGCAAACTTATCACAGGTGTACTAGTTTGAAATTTTTTGTGATATTTATTGCCCAGCTTATCGAACCTCTTAATGCAAAACATTAATTACTTGGCCCAATGTCTGCAAAGTATCAAGGAAAATCTCGACTATAAATGAAGTATCGTTCATAGCACGTCTTTCGTATTTTACACAAATATCATGAACTTTTCCACTGGGCCAGGCCTCCTATCTAGAGTATTTTCTGCACTTACGACATGATAACATATATAGCATATGCCCCATTGATTCGAGGATATGTAAAAAAAGCTTAAACAAGGACTTTGAATTAGCAAGTCGAATGTCTCATTTTGCCTCTGAATCGAGCTCAGCTTAGAAATGAAGAAGCCGATAAACATTTCTATTTATTGACATGCTGATGCAGTATCAATAATTTAAAATGAGGTGCCGTTATTTTTTTTTTACCAGTGTCAAAATTGAAAACAAATAAGGATACTTGATTGGGCCGGTAATATCATGTCAACATGTCATATGGTATAAGTTATCTAACAGATTCTCTCCATTTAAAGAGGGTTACAAAGAGGAGGTCAATGGTAAACAAATAATTTATAAGTACATAGTTCTTCATCCTGAGGTGATATAAAATTATTCATTAACAGAAAACCTTATTTGGTTATGTACCGTTCTTGAAATGATGCTAATATAATGATTGAGGGGTTAGAGTGTGTGTGTATATATATAAATGGAATTCCGTTCTGTACCAACTTTTTTTTGCAGTGCTTATAATAAATCTAAATAACTGTTCCTAAGTGTCAAAAAATTGTTGGCGATTTTTCTTTGTTGGTGACTTACCAATATTTTTATGAAATTATTAATTTTAGCAGTTTGCAAATGAGTAATTGTTGAACTAACTCACCAACTTTTATTAACTTGAATTTATTAATATGAAATTACCAAGCTCAAGTGTTTTACGAACCTTGTCACTTAGAATAAATACAAAAGTTTTGGGTTACCAGATATCATTTAAGTAATTTACCAACATTTATTTCATTCAAGTTGCCAACTTTCCATCGAAATACCAACTTTTACTTGCCTAGGTTAACAACCTAACATGTAATAGCTCTTTTCAAAGAGCATCAACTCAAATTAGCGTAACTAAATAACTTTTATCCCTTTAAACTAATATACTATTCGGTTACCAGCTCTCATTCGAATTACCTAAAAACATTTATTTGCTTATTTCAACATTTTTGAAGTATCAAATAGTTTTCGAACTTTTATATGCATTTCTTAGCAATGCTTAAATTTACCTCCTTTTTCGAGAAATTATCAACCATAATTAGAGTAACTTACAATTTCCCTAATACCTACTAATTTTGGATTAACAAGTTTCATTTGAATTACTTGCCAAGTTTACATATATTAATAACCGGTCTTTATTTACCTTTCTTAGTTAAGCTTCACACCAACTTTCATATGAAACCACTAAATTTAATTTATATTATCCATAGTCTTTTCTCTGACAAATCATAAACTATTTCTCGGTTATCAAATTTCGAGTTAGTTACCAACGTACTAGGATTTTTTTTTAATTACCAACTTTAATTTGAGTTAGTTACCAACTTATGTTTAGATTTTCAAATTCCTATAAAAACCGGTAAATCCATAGTCGTGGGAAGAAATCAAATGAATACAGTAAGAGGGCAAAAGTTGACCATTTCTAATTTGTCAAAAAGAGTTAGTGTTAGTGAGTTGTTGCTGTTACCCGCCAAATTACTTGGAAATTAGGTGACTGGTAACTTTTTTTTTTTAATCAATAACTTTGGGAGCTTACCAATTCTTTCACAACTCTACTGACGCGGAATTTTTTTTTTCCCAAATAGGACAGTACATAATACGGCAGATGTACATCGTCCTTCAGCTTGCCTTGGGTTGTTTATTTTAGTATAACTGGGTACCTTTTTTTATACTTTTTTTATACATTTTCTACTTGGACATCCAAGTCACCATTCCTGACGTGTATAATAAGTATTGGGCTTTTACAAAATTTATAAGGGATAAAAAGAAAGGCCAAAATAATAATCATGACCATGAATGTCTCTCCAAAGTTCCAAACAGAGAGATAAATGGAGGGCTTAGGTCAGAAAGTGGGAGTTGGATTTTTTGAAGAAAAAACAAAAAATTCTTCGTGGAGATTAATAAATGGAGGGAAAATTTGAAAATCAAATATGAAACAGGTTTGAGTGCTTGTTGACTAGTGCCTTTCCTCCGTTTGTTTTTGAAAAAAATGTAGCATTTTTGAAAGATATTTTCCAAAAATTCGTTTTTTAGAAAAATGAAGAGATTTCACAGTGTCTAGTTGAACCTTGAAAATGAATTAGAAAATATTTTTTGCCATCTAGTAGTGAAAATCAATTTCCATTGCACACAATTTTTTTTATTCTTTTTATTCAAAATTTTTATTTTTTATTTTCTCTTTTTCTTTCTCTTTCTTCATTCCTCTACCCGTGCTCCTTCCTCCACCGCTCCTTCATCCTTCCTCTGTCTGGCCATCGGCCATGACGTAGGTCGGCAAAATCAAGGCTTGGCTGGTCCCGGCGAGTCCCAAGCTGGGCCTTACTTGAAGCTGTGCGAGCTCGAGCCCCGCCAGATCTAGTGAGGCAAGGCGAGCTCACCAGAATCAAGCTCAAGCCTTGATTCCGACAAATCTGGCGAGGCCGCGAGTCTCAAGTGGAATATGAAAGAGGAGATGACTAGAGCCAGGATCAAACTTGAGCCAAATTCAAGCTCGAGCTCAAGCGGACTACAAGCCAGAATCAAGCTCTAGCCTTGATTTTGTAGGATTTGGAAGGGCTTGGCAGGAGACGCTACACAAAGAACACGAGTGTTAGAGCTTTTCCACGCTGTTCATGGAGGACATGGAGCTGGAGAGTAGATGTGAGAGGTTGAGGCAAAGGATCTGACCAGGTCAAACGGTGGACCGCTTCGAGCGAGGCCGAGCGAGGTCGAGTGAGGCCAAGCTCGGCCGAGCGAGGTCGAGTGAGGCCAAGCTCGGGACTTGTAGGGACCGGCTGAGCCTTAAGCTTGCCAGCCTGCGTCATAGCCGATGGCTGAGCTAAGGAGGGACGAAGGAGCATGGGTGGAGGAAGGAGGAAGGAGCATGGGCGGAGGAAGAAAGAAGCAGGAAGGAGGAAGAAAGAGAAAAAAAAAAGGAAAAAAAGAAGAAAAGGACAAAATAAAAAAAATAAAATTTTCAAATCTTAAAAAACAAACAAAAAATGGAAAGAAAGCAAAAAATAATTAAAAAAAATGAAATGTGAAAGACAAGAGGAAGGAAAAATAAGGAAAATGTTTTCCTCTTTTTAAAGAGAAGAAAATATTTTTCTCACTTTTAAATGAGCTTTTTTTACGCGGGGGGGGGGGGGGGGGGGGGGAGGGGGATGTTTCCTAAGCTAACTTATTTTCCACAAACCAAACGCCAAAAAATACAAAAAATATTTTTCGAGAAGTTGTTTTTCATTGAACAAATGAAGCTTAAGTGGCTTGATAAAGATGTCAATTAACCGATACTTGAAATCGACAAAGTGAATGCAAATATCACCATTGCTTATGCGATCATAAATTTTATCAATAATTATATAGGTATTGGTTTTTTCAGATATCGAAAAAATAAAAATAAAAAATTTTGAGAATACACTATAATTAGGACCCCCAAAGTCATTAGGAGTAGCCGTGTTGACACTTAAATTTTGTATTTTAGTTTAATAATTTATTACATTAAAAATTAGGAACTAACTTTAGTCCCTAATAAAAACATCAGTATTCATTTGTATTCATGTAGTGTTAAGTGCATATAGGTTAGTTTAATTTTTTTGCATTGCATCCATTTGCAATTTAATTAGACCGGCAGCAAAAATAGACCTGAAATCGAGTCACGGACTAGGCTAGAGCCCGTTGGGAAATTCGGCCAACAAAGGGATGTTTGTGCCGAAAATATGACGGCCGGGGGCATAATTTAAGCTTGATTCAGCCTATTAGACTCTAATTAGGGTAAAATGCCTTTAATAAAGTCCATTAATAAGAAAAATAACTAATTGAAGTCCGACGAGTAATGATGATCATGACCATTAATATTTCAGTTAAGAAAAATGATGCGGGAAGAGAAATGAGTAATTTGCATAGGTTTTGATGCATATACCAATGAGGGATACACAAGCTTATTTATAGGTTTTACTAAATAACTATTCTAAGATAGTATCTCAATCGAGATATGAACATTTAGAGGATATATATGTGCAATATACACATAATATTCATGCAATCTTAAGAGATATGGATGATCAACAAAACCATCAAAATTATATCTAACCTATATAAAGTACCTTAATTTAATACCTGTTATTGTTATGATGGTGAACTCCATAACTTATATTTTCATTTACAATTTCAGCTCAAACATATTTAAATGCAGTCGAGACTATTTTCAACGAGTATAAATTATTACTGTCTAGATCTACAGTTCATCCAGCGAAAGAGAGATTGTTGACTTGTATTTTTTTCCCTTCTCTATAGTAGGTCGAAGATGATCGAATTTTTCATTATTACTGTTACGACTGAGCATAAAGGAGTACCTTTTTTGTTTTCCTTGGCACAAGATGACGTACGATTTAAATAAAACCCTTATTCAAAATACAGAATTTCCTTCAAAATGATTGATCTAAAATGATTTCTACAACGAACTTGGCTTTGGCCGTCCGTCTGAAAAGGTGAGGGCTTCGTAATTGTTTCAAGCAAAGAGGTCCAATATGATCTTGATTCTTCACCCACCAGTCATAACTTATTAGGGTTTTCTCATGTTATACTAGTTTCTTGTTAGAAATTATCGACCACCTCATCGCCGTGCACTATCATTCTACTTTTTTTTTTTTATCGGAGGATCTGTCATCCTGCTTCACCGGCAGATCTTTATGACTTTTGCTTCTGGCAATATATAAAGGCCATATGGGTCCTCTTCATTTTCACCTGATAGTCAGAGAGAGAGAGAGAGAGAGAGAGATGGGAAGGAGTCCATGTTGCTCAAAGGAAGGAGTGAGAAGAGGAGCATGGACTGCCTTGGAAGATAGAATTCTGACTGCTTATGTCAAAGCTCATGGAGAAGGCCAATGGAGGAATCTTCCCCAGAGAGCTGGTATTCTTGTCATGATAACTTCAAGCTTCAGATTAGAGTTTTGTTTTGCATTATCACAACCCATTTTCCCATTTTCTCTCAATTTCATTTGTTCTCATAAGGTTGAGAATTGCAGGTCTTAAGAGATGTGGCAAGAGTTGTAGACTGAGATGGCTAAACTATCTAAGACCAGACATCAAGAGGGGTAACATCTCCCATGATGAAGAAGAACTCATTATCAGACTGCATAACCTCCTTGGTAACAGGTCCCCCCTCTATCTCTCTCTCCCCGCGCGCCGGTGCTGTTTATGTATCATGATCTGACGTTATCTAAATTGTCTGAGTCAACCGAAAGAATTCTTGATGTCATTCTATAGATGGTCACTGATCGCGGGTAGACTCCCGGGACGAACGGACAATGAAATCAAGAACTATTGGAACACCACTTTGGTGAAGAAAGCTGAAGCTCAACCGTCTTCTTTTCCATCCCAAGAGTCACCCGCAACAAAGACCAAAGGCAAAAGGATCTTGGCCTCCGATGGCTACGTCAACGTCATCGTCAGACCCCAACCTGTGCGAGCAAAGCCGACATGGTGCGCCTCGGTGCCAGCCCCGGAGACACTAAACGAAAACAGGCCCCTGCTTAAATCAACGAGTGACATTCAGGATTCACGAATTCATAAGGCTCGCTATGAATGTGCTAGTGAAATTCGTCTCTTGAACATTGACCGCAATGTTCATTTCCAAGGAGAGCATGACCATTTTATGGGGAGTATGCTCGAGACTAGAGATAATATTGAACCTAGCAGCGAAGGCATTTTCTTACAGAGTTGGACGGGGAGTGTTTGTGCAAAAGAGGACACGTTAGAGCCTAATCCATTTATGCTTGATCCTGAGGAATGGCCATCATGTTGTGTAGTGGAAGATTTCATTTGAATTAGAGCTGACTTTTGGGGTACCTAAATTAATGTCTAATCGGACTTTGAGCCCTTAGAAGGTAAAACTTAAAGTTCATTTTTATTACATTAGTCGTCTCGAGATGCAAAATTTTTTTTCAATCGCATTATTAGCTTAACAAACCTTCCGAGATGGACAACTTTTTCCTAAGTAATACTCTATGTAGAAAGACCTATTCTATAAAGCTGTGTAGAGAATCCGTAAATTTTAACTAACAACTTTTTAAGAAATTACTAATGAGTAATTAAATAATGGATCGGAAAAGATTATCAATCATGAAATAAATAGGAAAAAAGCCACCAAAATTCCTAAATTATACCCACTATGACATATTTACCATAGACTTTTTCTAGGACACAAACAATTTCAAATTCGTATCGACATCACACATTTACCTTCTGTCAAGGTTTCGTCAATGAGTATCACTTAAAATCTACATATATGGACGTAGAAAAGCAAACGACGTTGACATGTTGCGCACGACTTGATTGAAATAAAAACCGACGTTGTTTTAGCTGAAAAATCATTAAATGGAAACTTCACCGAGGGTAAATATGTTACATAGGTATAAATTTTGGGGGTCTTTTTTTTACGTCACAAGAAAAAATTTAGAATAAATGTGTCGGGGTGGATATAGTTTGAGGTTTTGATATAAAAAAAAAAGGTTAGACAAATGTATCACAATTGGCATAATTTTGGATTTTTGTGGCTTTTTAGAAAAGAAGTATTGCCTTTGCAAATTACTCAATTTCGCATCTTAAGGTATCAGGTCCGTGGGATTCGAATATTGGGACACAAAGTCACAAATCTTTGACAAGATCCGACCCAAGTACATCCATCCAGTCGAACGTTAATCACGTGTCCTAGGATGCACGAATCCTGTCGGCTCACTTGAGAAGAATCCAAATTGGAGCACCAGTCTGGAATCTTGCAATTACATGATTTTAAAGTGTCGTCTTCCTTAGACTTCTGGACTTTAATCCCACCATCGGACGATGTTGTTAGTGCCTAATGGGACCAAAACGTCTTTCATCGTGCCAATTGTGCGGTGGAGAATGCCCGCACCCCCCCCCCCCCGCCCAGAATTGGTCCCTCCAATTAAAGATTTTTCCGTACAATTTTTAATGGTTCCAATATGAGAATTTAAGGCATTAATTGGGAATAGATTACATTATCCGTAATTTCATATTCAAGCGATATAAAATATACTTTAAGATTATTCAACCTAACAAGTTTTTTTTAATAAGAGCATGCATATCACTAATGCTAACCCTATGATCGAGTAGCCTTTTTTTGCGGATTTGACATATGGGTTGAAATCCGGCTCTAGATTTAACTTGATTTGTGGATTTGAGATCTCAGGAGGGTGTGCCGTGGAAATTTTGGTATCTAAAATTAAATTTAGTCACTGATTATTCAATTCTCCTTTTTGATATGAAAGTTTGAGAGATTCGGGAAAAAAAATTAAAGTAAATTAAAATCAAGTTTTGTCGACCGGAATTTGAAGAATTTCAAGGATTTCACCTTTCCCGGACGTAGAGGCCAAATTATGGTGTCAATTTCAAAGAACTATCCGGATTTCAGATTTGCTCATGAGACTTTTCTGCATAAGCGTACCACGTTGGGCTGTGTGAATCCAAACTAGTCTAACTTTTAGTCTCCTTAAGTTTCTCAGAAAACGAATTATTTTTAAAAAATATTTTTTAAAAAGTTATTTTTTGGTGTTCGGCTGAAATCTAAAAATTATCTGAAAAATATTTATGTCATTCGGATCAAAAATCGAATTTGATTTTCCTAACGCACTCTTTTTAATTAAATTTATTTTTATTTTTTATTTCATTAAATTTAAGTTGATATTATTATTTTTTGTTTTCTCCTCTTTTTTGGTTGGTAGCCGGGCTCAAGCGAGGCCTCGCCTTACCTCACCAAATCTAGCAAGGCTTGGCCTTGCCTTGCCACAAGTCGACAAGGTTGAGCTCGTCGGCCTTGGTTGAGGCTTATCCTTACCTCACTTGTGTGCGGTGGGACGTCGGACGCTGTTGTGGCCAACGATCAATCGAAGAAAAAAGGAAAAAAAAATAAGATAGGATTAAATTTTTTAAAAAAAACAATAATAAAAGAGAAAAAAATTAAAACTAAAATTTTGAATTTTTTTTATAAAAATAAAAGGAAATAAAGAATATATAAAAAAAAGAAAAAAAGAAAATGAATGTGAAAGAGTAGAGGAACTAGAGATGATGAAAAATATTTTCTCTGCTTCTGAAGTTATTTTTTCCATGAGTGAAAAATGTATTCTTGGACTAGAATAAAATCAAAAGCTGAAAAATCCAAAAAATATTTTCTTAAAAGTTAGTTTCTACAAGCAAACACATGCCCAGGAGTCATCAGTTTAAATTTTTAAATGAAAATGTTGATCAGCTCATTGTTAAATCCCCTCTGATTAATCTCCCTATATGAATGCACTAAATTTTGGCAGCGTCAACACCAACTGCTGGCCCAATCATTATCAGGAAACCTAGGAAGTCAACAGCCACCATTTGGCAATTACCAAGTAGATAACGTATTCACCAATAAATTATGTCTCTCTTATAGATATGGTAGAAAATCACCCCCACCAGATTAAGCAATTTCGTCCCTTTTAACTTACAGAGCTGAATATAAGCACCATAAATTAGTCCATCTATATCAACTAGATGCGCAACCAATGGTACTCGACGGCAAAAAAAAATTGCCACCTATAAACCAATCTATCTTGAGGAACTTATGTTCTTCGACGCCATTCGAATGCGGTGGCTTATGATTAAAGCAAGGTCCCGTTTTCTTCATTTCACCAAAGGTCCCATTTTTGACCTATCGAATTCGGACGATTACTTTGTCCTTAAGAGTATGAAATTTCCAGAAGACAGTCCACACTGCCGAAAGTGTAAATCCACAAGAAAGTGCCACTCCTGGACCTTTCATTGAGGCTCCATGTCCTTCCACGCAACCTTCTATTTTTCTTGCAACGAGTTAATTATCAAGTGAGGTTTCACATTTGAAGTCGAAGAACAATACGATAATGTCACCTCAAGAACCTCATTGGGGCGCACTGGGACCCATCTTCTCGGTACAAAGTAGACAAAAATTCTACAGCGCTCTTTTCTTAATGCCTAAGATAAATTAAGAGACGGCTCGATATTTTGCTCTCCTGATGTGCGTGATGTATTTGAACTCGAGTCAACTCGTTATTTAGGTATGAATAAAGCTTGAAGTCGGTACATGAGAATACAGCCATTTAGGAAGATTTAGGAATTGCCCGAGTTAACATTATTGAGCTCAAACTCGCCTTCACACTTGATGTTTGAGTTGTCGTGCTATTCCGAATGTAACTTGAACTCCATAAGGATCTCGTTGAAGCCAAGCCAACGTCAGTCGAACAAATTAATCTCATCTATATTGGGTCTGCACTGTATTTTATCCAAGCTTACCAATAAACACATGCTTGTATTTCATTCGTTTTCACATCTAAAAAGTCAGTTGTTCGGGAAACTCTCGTAGGAATAATGTACCAGCACATAACAACGAAATTGCATGAGAAAAGGACATGCAGCGGTCGAAAATGGTCGAATTTAGAAAGATTTTGACTAACTATGGCAAAGCATAGTAAAGTGGACACCTGGAGGCAACGCCAATCTTGAGAAGCACATCAAAGGCAAAGCCACCTAAACTTCTTTTATTAATCTGCCCAAGCAAAACCCCACCTAACCTTCTTGCAAGGTAAACTTAATGAGATTGCAATGGATTGCTAGTTTGATCCTTTTCATTAAGTCAAAGTGATATTCAATAAATCAGCAGAATTTTACAGTTCCATGCTGTAGAATTGCGAAATTTATCCTGAGACGGTGAATTCGAATGTCGGTAAGAAAGAAAATAATAATAATAATAATAATAATAATAATAATAATAATAATAATAATAATAAAGGACCAATAACTTCTTATCCAAGTAAGTTGTTGCGAAAATTTATGAAATTATCAACTTTATTTGCAATAGTTGGTAAGTAAACTACTGCATATCTTTTCCGTGATGGTGAATTCGAATGTCGCTTTTGCTACTTTTGTGGAGAAAGCATCGACAAATCAAGTGAGTTAAAATTTTTTCTTTAACAAAAATTACCAACTCTTTAAGAAATAGGGAAAAGTGTACAAAAAAAAAATCACCTGTTAGTGATGTCAATTTAATCCTAAACTTTTTGCATTAGTGCCAATTCAGTTCTAAACTTTTTGCATTAAATTTTGGCTGGAAATTCGCTAATATGGACGTTGGTTGTTCTACGTGACACGAATGGCGCTGACGTAGATATTTTTTTAATATTACTTTGACATTTTTAAATATTTTTAATAATATGTTTAATGATGGAGAGAAAAGAACAAGGAGAAAAACCAAAAAATTATTTAAAAATATTAAAAATATTTAATAATATTAAAATGTCCAGGTCAATGCCAGCAGGGTCACATTGGATAACCAACATCCACATTCCCGAATTTTCAGCCGAAATTGATCGGATTGACTCAATTGACACAAATGCAAAAGTTTATGACTAAATTAGCACTAATACAAAATGTTTATATTAAATTAGCACTAATAAAAATTTTACGACTGAATTAACACTAATAAAAGGTTTATAATTAAATTGGCACAAATGCAATAGGTTTTGGACTCTTTTGACACTTTTCCCTTAAAAAATGTACTAAAACACTGATATAAAATTCCTTTTTTGTCTCAAAAAAGACCTCAACTTTAGCATATGTGCAAATTATATCCAAAACCTTTTTTGTCTCATAAAAATTCTCAACTTTTACTTTTATCTTAATTCTGCCGATCTAGTAACAAAAAAAAATCCTATCTTTAGCATATGTCCCAATTACATCTAAAATTTTTTATCTCATAAAAAATTTTCAACTTTTACTTTTATCCTAATTCCACCACCGTCAACCTTCTGTGTCTAGTCAATGTTTGTTATGCATATGTGACTCGAATTTTCTTGCCGAACTTACCAATGAGTTTTCGAAATTCAAAAATAGTAGATTTTATGGACAATGAGATTTGAGATCGTTTGTTGAAATAATCACATCTCCGCGTCTAGCCATTTTTTGGGCTATTGGGAGCCGGAGACGATCCAAAAACGCCGTCTTGAATAGCTCTATATCTTTTGGCATTGTGTAAGGTAATCGGATAACAAAAGAGAAGTCAGAGATTTTTTTTTTATATCAGCTTTGCTGGTGTAACTTAGTAACGACATGAAAATGCCACGTAGGATTAACATATAGTAATTATGATCGGAAGGCTAATGGTAATAAAATTGAGATAAAAGTAAAAATTTTAGAAGGTTTTTATGAGATAAAAAATAAGTTTTGATATAATTGGGATAAATGCTAAAGTTGGGGGTTTTCTTGAGTATTAGGCAAGTAAACTTTGGATAAAAGTAAAAGTTAAGATTTTTCTTTTTGTATTTGGACAGTAAATTGAGACAAAAGTAAAAGTTTGGGTTTTTTTTATGAGAGTAAAAATTTTTTTTTTGGATATAATAGGATAGATACTAAAGTTAAATTATTTATTTATTTATTTTGGTAGTGGGCCTAGTTGTCCAAGAGCTTGGTTATATTTTACCACCGACGGAGATGGCTATTTCCCATCTCCATTTCTAATAATCGTTGACCATGCGGTAACCCGCTGAAGATGAGAGAGAATAGAAGTGTAAGCAAGCTTTATCGATAGAAACCCACGAACCCATAATTAGAGGTGTCCATACCGAACAGGATACCTGATCCGAAACAACCTGATCTGAAACAAGACCCAACCTGACTTAACCCGATAATTTGTGCATTTTTGTGTCGGGCCTTAGTCGGGTGTTGTTCACAAATATTGTTTCTGTGTTCAGGCTCGGGCTTAACATGAGCCCAAACAAGAAAATAACTAAATGAGCCCAAAACAAAAACAACTGATCAAGCAATATGGGCCAAGAACTCACAGAGCTCAACACGCCAGATCCAAAACGGTCGATCTAGAAATTGTGTAACGGAGTTCATCGCCACTCTTGACTTATCCATGCATATTCAATGGCTCCCAAGAGATATTATCTTTTCAACGAAGCTAATCGCTTAGGAAAATGACCGCACCGCGCCCACAAAAATATGATTGCATGACCGTGCTATGCTAATCATTTAGGGAAATTAATTAAGGGATGCAACGAGCTTTTCGGCCCATTAAATTTGCCTAAATGATTTTTGACCCACAGGGATGGCATAAATCGGGCCAATTACAAGAGTTTCGTATCATCCGGTTGGACCTATTAATATGCCACGAATTTTGTGAGAAGAAATTGTGTTTAATTCCTCAATAGTAAAGTTTCTCTTGAATTGCAAAATCATGCCTTTTTAAGTAGGACAAGGGATTACCCGGTTGAATTGCGAGGCACAACAACACAACCTAAGTCGACCATCATACTGCTTGTGGGGATAGCAGCGATTCTGCACCGACACAAAACAGTGATTTCTTGCAACGTAACAAATCTGCTCGAGATATACCCATGTGAATATGAAAATCAAAGTAAAGAAAGATGATCTTTCACAGCTCACGACATTTGGTTGATCGATGTGCGGCGTCATTCAATAATAAAGATTTACAGTCTAAAGGAACTTCAATTGTTTTAAAGGGGGAGGGGATAAGTCTTGGCATACACCTCCATCAGTGATTATTATAAGAATCGCAGTCCTGATGGAAGATCCATTGAGAATTACTATGATTTACAGCCAATTCAAGATCACATGCTTCATCCAATTCAAGATCTCTCCTTGGGAGATACGTTTTACAAACTCCATACATCGTCCGAGGAACTATCGATTGAGAGCAATCGATAACACGAAGGACAATACCACCCACCCAAGCATGAAGTAACCCACAAGTCTCGTCGGCCCTTCATCCTCCGGTTCCTGCATCGCAAGCTTAGACTTTTAGTCACAAATCTATTGCATTAGTACCAATTTCATTCTAAAATTTTTGTATTTGTGCTAATTCATTTCCAAACCGTCTATATTTGTGCCAATTGAGTTTATCCGATCAATTTTGATAGAAAATCACTAATGTAGATATCAATTGTCCTGCGTGGAACAACTAGCGCTAAAGTGGCATTTTTAATATTTTTTTTCAATATTTTTTTCCTTAAATTTCCTTTTCTAGCATTTTTTTTTTTGGATTAGGGGTTGGTGAGAGTCGCGCGGCCAATCACTGCCTACCTCAGCCACAGGCGAGGGGCGTCGCGACCTCATCCAGTGCCGGCGAGTGTTGCTGGTAGGGGTTGGCCGAAGACCTTGCCGACTCCCAATCCCAAAAAAAAAATTGCAAGAAAATAAAAAGAAGAGAAAAATAAAACCGAAAAAGGTTATTAAAAATGCCACGTCAGTGCCAATCGAGCCATGTAGGACAATCGATGTCTATGTTAGTAATTTTCAGTCAAAATTGATCGGGTTGATTCAATTGGCACAAGTTTAGAACTGAATTGATACCAAATAAAAAGTTTATGACTAAATTAGCACAAATGCAATAATTTTAGAATTTTTTTTAACACAGTTCCCAATGAACTCGTTATGCATGTCGACATTTCATTCAAGATTATTTGAGCAAGCAATTTAACACTGAACAAATCCGAAAACTAAAGGACTTTGCGGCCAAATAAAACAAACAGACAGAGCGAGAGAGAAGATGGGCCAGTTTGATCGAGTACCGGTGGAGGAGGAGATTGGGTAGGGGTCTGGGTGATGTCGGCCTCGAAAGGCCACATGTATCTGTCCGGCTTCTCACTCCTGTCCAAGCTCCAGTCATAGAGTCTCCTCTCTTCCACTGATGACAGAATCCTGTACGACTCCTGTCCAAAACGTTGCAAACCCACAACATCAAATCGTCAGCCATTACAATTTTTTCCTGCATCATCTGGAATCGAACCCTCTCATCACTCACTTTGAGTTGTTCCAGTTTCTCATTTAGCTCATCTTCTTCGAGTCCCTCGCTCTTCACTTCTTCAATTTTCTCCTTGTACGCCCCAGGCACCTGCTCGTTTCCAATTCAAACGGTCAGAATATGAACGCCATTACCCTTTGACATTCTTTGAAAAGGGCAATCAGAGTGCTTGAGTCAGGCAAAGAAACAAGCACAAGGGAGCCAAAATGGACCTGATCGTAGGGGCATTTTCTTGGGAGCCCGAGCCTACCGTAATGATCCACGTCCGTGATGGCTGCATTCTAAAACCAAAACCAATCAAGTTCGCGTCTTTACCTCTTCTCCGCGAACAAAAACTCAAGCAGCTACACAATTGAAATAGCCAACCGCCCCACCGTAAAGAACCGAAATTTGAGTGGCTAAAGATGGAGTCTTTACCGATGCCGCGAAGGGCTCGTTCGACGTTGAGCGCAGAAATCAGAGAAGGGGGCAAGTCGGGAGCTTCGATGGAGCTTTCCGAGGCGTCGCTCTCTGTTGTCGTCGTCGTCGCCGCCGCTGTGTTGGTCTCAGTTGGGTTGTCGCCGGAGGAGCTTGCGATGAGGATCGCTCTTCTGGGTTTGGCTGGGAATGCGAGAGCAGTGTTCAGTGGGAATGAGGAAGACGATGGAGATGGTGAAGGTCGACATGGGATGGATATGGTCGAAGTGTTGGACAGAGCCATTTTCGCTCACCACAACGATGGAAAAATTTTTCCAATCTGGTATCGCTAAAATTCCAGCGAAAGATAGAGAGGGAAAGAGAGGGGAGATAAGCGATGGCCTCTAACCAGAGGAATGTTATCGTCACATGCAATGCATCAATAAAATAATTTTTTAAATTACGACAACATCAACAATGTCGTTGTAGTATAGTGGTAAGTATTCCCGCCTGTCACGCGGGTGACCCGGGTTCGATCCCCGGCAACGGCGTCTTTTTTAATTTTAATTTTTTGGGGCTTTTTGGTGAAGGTAAGACGGCGCCGTTTTTTGTTCGTCCCTATCTGTACCTTCCTCGTTCGCCGGACACCCGAATGCACAGAGCAAAGCAGAGCGCAGCGAGAGAGAGAGAGAGAGAGAGAGAGAGAGATGGGGCTCCGAAGGATGACGGGTTCTTCGTCGTCGTCGTTGTCGTCCCGGTCGGGCGACCCGGGTGCCTCCACCAGCGGCAGCGCGGAGTCGCCGCGGCGGTTCCCGCCGGCGGCTCAGCCGGAGATAATGAGAGCCGCCGAGAAGGACGACCAGTACGCCTCCTTCCTCTACGACGCTTGCCGCGACGCCATTCGCCACCTCTTCGGTACCCTCTCTTTCTGTCGCCTTCGACCCTCCGATTTTTAGGGCCAGCTATTCGCCAGAAGCAGTGTTGCTCTTCTCTGTTTGCTAAATGAAGTTAATTGCAATTCGTGTTCAGGCACCAGAGTCGCTGTGGCTTATCAAAGCGAGGTTTTTTGAGCTCAACCTTTTGTCTCTTTCTCGTTGGTATTGTTAGAAATTAAATTGCGTGTTCGAACGCTGATGATTGACGCTGTCTGTATCTTGCAGACGCACCTTCTTGGGCAAATGCTTTACTACGTGTTGACGACCGGTTCGGGGCAGCAGACGTTGGGCGAAGAGTATTGCGACATCACTCAGGTTCGTTAATGGCTTAACATTGCTCGTGCCGGCTTTATGCTTTGTAGTCGAAATTTTATGGTGTTGCTTAGCCTGTAAGGTTAGCTTTAGCGTTTGGCGTGCAATAGGATGATTGTGATGGTCTTTAAGTTCTGTACTGGGGGTCCTTGGATGACACTAGATTCATTGATAGAATTAGTGTAAACGTTGGAGCTTTAGTTTGACCAATTGATGATATGGTACTTCTATATGTCCAAATCAGTTTCTAGTTTGGTCCTCTCTAGATTGATTCTTTTGCTTTTAGGTTGCTGGGCCTTATGGGCTTCCTCCGACACCAGCAAGGCGCGCCCTTTTTATCATATATCAGACGGCATTTCCTTATCTTGCGGAAAGAATAAGGTGGATTGACTGCCTTTCGTCTGTTGATTGCATTGGTGCTGCTTAAATCTTTACTAGGATCTAGAAAGACTGTGTGGCAAATTGTGAACTTAAATGGGGATTTTGTTTGCAGTTCTAGAGTTGCTTCACGTGGAATCGTACTGGCCGAGACACAATCTAGTGAACTGTATGAGAATACTGCCTTTGAGAACAATCAAGGTCAAACTTCCTTAGCTACTGGTAATCCCTCTTCCTCTGTGTCACGGGGAAATGGATCTGTTTTCGCAAGGTGGAAGAGGAGATTAGTTACGTTGTGGCTCGATGCTGTTCAGAGGTGGCCTTCGGTAATTTGAGTCCTTTTTTTTGTAAGGCTTATGAGAACTGTTTTGGAATGATCTGCATTCTTACTGTTTGTGTTCACTGGTGGTTTATTTTCCTCCTTGTTCAGTCATTTGTATAAATCCTACTGAAAAGTGTAAATTTTGTGCCTGAAAGTATTGTGGACTAAATTAGATGACTGTATCACTTTTTCCTCAGTGGATCTGGAACTGTCGGCTTACCATCTTTCACATTGGTATTGTTTGCTTCCCTTTGATTGCATTCAGGTGCTTCCTGTAGCTCGAGAGTTTTTGCAGCTGGTCATTCGAACTAACCTCATGTTCTTCTACTTTGAAGGTCAATTCTTCTGAGGTCCATCTTCTGTGTTTGATATGCTTTCTTGTCTAACTTTTGCTTTCATGTTCTATCTATAGGCTTGTATTATCATATATCAAAAAGAGCAGCGGGCATCAGATATGTGTTCATTGGTAAACCATCCAACCAAAGGCCTAGGTAGGGTTTTTCTTCTAATTTCAGGGCTTTTGTTATGTCCAAAGGCATTGCTGATCATGTCATATGGGTGCATACCCTTGGTTATTGTTCACTTTGTTCATGCTTGATGCTTGTGGGATAAATCCATTCAATCATTGTTTGTATCCATTTTGGTGGTTGGCTCGAGCTAGCTTTATGCTTTTGCCGGAGAGGATGAGGAAGAATGACAATCTTTTGGCAATATTTTCGTCATGTTTATTCTATCCCCTCATAAAACACAGGCAGACCTCTCCTTTCCTCCCCCCCTTCCCCCGCCTTCTCTTCAATTCACAATCTCAGAGGTTGATCATTTCATTCCGTTAAATTAGGCATCATAAGGTGTATCCTGGTTAGGAGTTAGATTTCAGGCACGCAATTATCTCCAGCACTATAGAATCTGACTGCTTGTGGATCCTTCTGCATGGAAATAAATGTTGTCTTTCTGGAGCATATACCACTTGTCTATTCAGTCTAGCCAAATTTCATATTTGTTCCGGTTTTAAGGATTACATCTCTTCAAATGTTACAGGTGTTCTTGACTCAAATATTTAAAGCTGACAAAATTCATTTTGTTGCAGATACCAAATATTGGGCATTTTTCTTTTGATACAGCTTTGCATACTTGCTGCTGAAGGACTAAGGCGCAGCAATTTGTCATCCATTGCGAGTTCAGTTCATCATACCTCATTACGCACACACCAAACTTCATCAGGTATATTACGTCTCCTGAGATAATCCACAACATACTCGTTCTCGTTCAGCAAATATTTATTGCTAGATGACTGATCAGAATTTCTGTAGGCCAATGGTTTCTAGTTGTTCAAGCATATAAGGCAAACCTTACTTTCAATTCCTTAAGTTTCCATGACAATTAGCAGTCCCACTTTTTTTTTTTGGGTCAAAAAGTAGCAGTCCCACTTGACAAAGCCTAATTCTTTCTGGAATCAAATTGATAAATCTTTCTACTGTCTCTTGGGCGTAGGGAGAGGTTTGCCTGTACTAAATGAGGAGGGCAATGTGATGTCACTCGATCATGATAAAGGAACTTGGCTCACGGATTCTTCGACTTCAGAGGTACTTGATATTTCAAAATTTTTAATTCAATTTCTCCATCATGGTATGCATTTTTTATACAGTTTCCATGTCCTCCCTCCTCATCTTTACTGATAAATCCATCAACAGGTGCATACATTTGCTATACATACTTACATGAAAGAAATCTTTCGTTTCTTACAGCATGCATGTCATGCTAGTTTATTACTATACCCTAATCTGTAGGATGTAGAGCTCCATGACCAGAGGTTTGGCTGTATTTGATGGTGCCAGTGCGGATGGTCCTTACTGGCCGACAAAAACCTTGACCAGAGGTTTGGCTGTATTTGAAATCCCAAGATATGTTCTAAAAATAAGATATCACAGAAAACATAAGCATGTTAGGTAGGTAGTTTCGACTTAGGATTTGTGTCATGACTTATATCTCGTGCATGGTTGATGAACAACCAACATCACTGCCTGTCCCTTACGCCTTGTTCTCTCGTCCAGCCTCAAGGAGCGACTGCAACAAGTAAATGTACGTTGTGCCTGAGCCATCGCCAATACCCAACGGCCACACCTTGTGGTCATGTATTCTGCTGGTACTCCTCTGCATGAACCGAATTCCCATTTTCCTTTGTGCTTGCACATGTGTTCCTCTCGTAACCCGCCATTCTCCACATACAGGAATTGCATTATGGAATGGTGCAATGAAAAGCCTGAATGCCCTCTCTGCCGTACTCCTATCACTCACTCGAGCTTAGTCTGTCTGTATCATTCGGACTTTTAGTCCATTAGAACTGTATTTTTATCTTCAGCTGGTGGAAAGTATAACAAAGAAGCAAAGCAATTTGCCTCAGCGGTACATAGGCGGCAAGCGTTGAATTTCTCGTGTCCATGTCTCCGATTAAATGTTGTAATTCTATCCTCCTAAGCTGCTGACCGTGGCCATTAGAGCTGGGAGCCTTCAATTTTCTCATCATGTAACTTTGGTCTCCCTTTTCATACTTATCTTAGGAACAATGGTCGGATGTTGTACATCTAGTCATCTTGAGTTTCACCAAAGGATTTTATTCAAGTCTATTTCGAATTGTCTTTCGAGTCGTAAGATAGAAGGGAGCATCTTACATAGCATCGGCACGTGAAGCTCGACAAATCATCTTTTAAAGACAAACCATAGTGTGCAAAGAAAACAAAGGTTGCAAATATAATCAACCATCTTTGATACGTTTGATACGTCAATTTAGCGAGATACGTTATGATTAATTTGTATACGACACGAATTGGCACATCTTCATCGTTAGCCAATCATTCTTTTTTAATATGGAAATTGTGAGATTTCATGAAATTACGAATCAACATAGATCACAATTTTTTTGTTTTAAGAAGTACTAGGTGAGCTTATGAGGGAGAACCAACATAGATCACAAGTTTAAGGGGAATACTAGGTGTGCTTATCGTGGAGCGTGTTGAGCTGCCGAACTCAATGTTCGATTGCTTGACAAGCCCAAGAAGTCATTGCCGTTAGATTGAGTGGGTTATGATCGTTTGAATCACTTTCATTAATTATTTAATGAAATTTATTTTTATTATTGATGATAATTTATGATTCATCTTATAAGTGATATCAATGATTATTTTTAAGAAAATATTTTTAAATCATTCTTTTTTCGCGAAAAGAAAAAGACAGAGCTTAACCCTTGTGTCCAATGAAGTTAAGTTAGGAAGTTAAGTTAGGCTCTAAAGGAGCTCATTTGAAAATCCAAATAAAAATTTTCAGTTGAGATTGCATTGGACTCAACCGTTTTAGCATCCGGCCCAAATTCCAAAAAGCCTGGACTGGCTCGGCCCATTTGTTGATTCAGCCTTAGGGTCGGGTCGAAGCTTTACCATAACAGATCCCTTTAACTCTAGAACCTGCCATCAAGGTTTCAAGCAGAGTGTGGAAGAACTGCCCAAGCAACAAAGTGTTTTCTTTTTCTAAATTTTTTTTTCAAAAAATTGATTCCTACGCTGGAATGCTAACCTTATTATGCACATTAGTATTTTTCCTTACAACAACAAGGATAGGAAGGATGGAGGCAATCAAAAAAAGAGTTTGCGAAAGCTATATACCAGAATCCAGTACTCTGGAACCGTAACAAGAAGTGTGGAAGAAACGAAGTGAGGATACCTTTGCTGTTGCGGCGGGGGCATGACGACAAAGCTGTTGCAACGAGCAAAGATACTCTAGAAAACCAGCCACATGAAGGATTCACTCTAGAAGATACTACCAAACCTGCTGCAACGAGCAAAAAAGCAAATTGCAACTCGGATAAAAGAAAGATAGCAGCCCGACCCGCAGTAGCCCATCTGAATGGTGCCAAACAAATTAGATATGGGGAGGATGATGAGGAAAATTCATGTGAAGTGGAAATACTTGCTGGGGACAATATTTCTAAATGTCAAGAATTTGTCACAATGAAATCATCTGAAGAAACTCATTGGTGTACTAAAAATGCTCCATGACATGAAGGAGCATGAAGACCTTTCCCATAGAGTAAGACATAAAAGGCCAAAGACGGTGGGGAAAAAAGTCCGTGTCGAGAACGGAATTATACCTCTTCATATAGGTGGTGCGGCAAATCTTATCTTGAATTTGTATGGGGGCAAGATCATATGTGCTACTTTCTTCCCCCATTAGCCCTTGGATTCAAAAGAATCAGACAAGACAAAGTGTTTGTTCTTTGAATAGCAGAAGTGGGAAGACACTAAAGGTGGAGGGATACTACTTGTTATTTTTAATGTCTGTGGACTAGGAAAGGTTGGTGAAAATCTCAGATAGCCACCGAAAATGAGACAATCTGTGACTGTTTGCATACAGATGTTGTGTTCGCCTTATTCAGTCGTCATTTTCTCTCTCGACAATTGCTCTTGACAGACCCAAAAGGCGAGCACAGTTAGCTCCATCGAGAGAAAGCTAAGTGAAGACCATGGCTACCTTCTTCTTTCTTGCTCCCTCCACTCTCTCTCTAGCCACCATCTCCGCCCCCACCACGAACGGTTTCGAGGTCCAAATCACGCAACTATTCATCAGTGGTAATAATGATGATCATGATCAATAAATTTTTCAGTTAACAATAATGATGCGGAGGAGAGAAATGTATAAGTTGTATATATTTGGATGTATATGCTAATGAATAACACACTGGCCTATTTGTAGGTTTTATTAAATAACTATTCTAAGATAATATCCCAATCAAGATACCTAGAAAGATATATATGTTTAGTATGCATGTAATATATGTGCAAATTTGAGAGATACGAATGATCGATGGAAATATTCTTGAGAAATTCTTGATTATCTCTAACATCTTCCCTCAAAATCAAGGTGACTAGTCACTTTTAAATATGTCCATGCTTACTACTAGGTGAGAAATAAAACTAAACTAAGTGTGAGGGGCTTAAGCTTTTAGAATAGTTAGTAGTCGTTCAAAAAAATTTTGATTATTAATGTCTCCAAGAGAATGGCCATGGTAGCTATCTCTCGATGGAGCTTACGAGTACATAAGATATGAGATAGGGCAGGCGTGGACGTGGACAGAAGAAGAAGGGAAAGAAGGAAAGTGATACTTGACTCATACATGTATTTATAAAATGAGTTTGGGCTCTTCCAAGTTCATACCTTGTTGGATTTTATCTTTAGTACTTTAATAACCTAAAGAATTCTAGGAGCTGCACTAGCCTTTTGGGGTCCGCTAGAATCCAAACAAGATACTATAGTTTTATCTCGTTTCCTACACAATCAGAGATTTCTAAGTTCTGGAACTTGATTACGCTAAGGTTGCGTTTGGTTATTTAGATTTCTAGTCAGGATAGGATTAGATTAGATAGGATATGATAGAATAAGAAATCTAAAAATTTTTGTTATACACTATCTACTGTTCGATAAGTTGTAGATATAAAGTTGGATAAGTAGAAACAACGTGCAACTGAGATAGACTCTGTTTTGCTGAAACATCATAATGCTCTAGAAATTATTCCATGATGAGTACTAGCAAGTGAATTATCATCGAGCAAAGATTTGTGTCATCTGAATTCGAGTGTGACGTCAATCGAGCATACCTAGTAGAACTAGGGGTGTTGATTTAGAGTTGAATCCTTTGAAAATGACCCATTATCTTTTCTCGTTGTCTTGTTGAGTGAGTAAACAAGTGATGAACAATGAAATTATTCAACCTCTTTTCACAAGTTGAAGATCCATTTATGCAAGTTGTTTAGGAGAGCTACCTTGAAAGTCGATGATTAATCTCGAGTTCTTCGTAACATTTAGAGACTCGTTTCGAATGTTGAAAATGTTTAATCGATTAAAGATCGAGGGGCATGATCTAATATTGCGCCAAATTATTGATTAAAGAACAAAGTCGTGGAGATACCAAGCTTTGCTACCAAAGACCCCAGCCTGGTGCTGCTGGAGATGCAGCCACATTTGGTGGTTGTAACCGTCGGAAAGGTGGCCCCCTATCGGAGAGGCGAAAAGGCGACCCAACATGAAGGAGAGGTGATGATTGTGAAAAAAAATCTAATTATTCTCATAAGAAATCCTATCCAAATCTACCCTCACCCCCCTCCCTTAAGATATTTTATTTAGGGTATATTCTCCTTTTATCCCATCTTGGACATCTACCAAACACACAACGTATTTAAAGTGCGGAATTGAACACTCAAGAATTTAAATAACTTTAAAGTAAAGTACGAGAAGTAAAATCCCATGCTTGCTGAGCAATAAATATACATGGCATTGTTCTAATCCCCGAGGCAGCAACCCTATGAGCTAAACTCAAATTCATACGTGCATGAATTTATACTAGGTAAAAAGGATTATTCGTGAAAATGATTATAAAATATTATAAAACAAAAAGCCCCAAAGTAGGAAAATGACTCTAGAAAATTAGGAAAATTTTAGAAATGTCATTTCTGCCTTAACATAGTACCGATCTACGAAAAAAAAAGTTCCCACTTTTTCTGCCTTAAAATGACACGAACTGTTTTAGGGTTACAAATTCCAAGAGGCCCGCACCAGGTCGGCCCGTTTGTTGATCGAGCCTTATTCCGGGTCGAAGCTTTATCAAAACGGATCCCTCTAGCTCTAGAGCCCGCCACTAGGGTTTCGAGCTGAGAGTGTGGATGAAATGCTCGAGCCGACGATGCTCGAATCCCAAAGAATCTCGCTCCTGTCCTCTCGGCCAACCCAGAACTGCGCAATGGCGTTTCGTATCAGCGAAGGAATACGGAAAGGTTCTTCCTTGACTCCCTCTTCTCAGCTCCTGTACTTGCTCGTGAATATCGGAGAAGAAGACGGTGGCGTGTAGTTACTCAAGTTGATGAGCGTGGCTGACGATGGTTTGGAATGAGTTGTTGAGTTTCAATTGATTCAGGATTCGTGCTTGATGGATCCGCGTTCTCGCTTGAATGTTTCAGTCCGTAGAACTCCCATTTTCCCTGTTCCTGAAGGAAAAGCTCTGATTTTTCTGCTTGCGTGATTGGGTTTGCGTTGCTGCGATGGATGTTTGAATCTGTTATCCCGCAAATGTCATCTTTACAGCGAGTTGGTTTTATTCTAATTAGTAACAATCTCGTGTCTGAGGATGACGATATCTAGTATTACCATCCAACTTCGGTTCTTGTTGAAATGGTCCTTGTCCTTTGCAACAGGAAGATTGGATGGTCAAATTTTCTGATGATGTAATAGAGGTTGTACTGTCATTTGTGATAGCATCTACTTTTATTTTTCCCTTTGGTGTCACTACATTGCCTCGGGAATTTCGTAGACATGCTTACATGAACAGCGGGAGTTTGTCAGGCTTCCTGCTGTGCACGCAATGGCTTGGAGTTTGGAATAATCTCCCACATGATGGTCAGATACTTATCTCTTTCCATTGCTTGCGCTGTTTCAGCTAGAACCCGTTTGATAGTGATAGGCTGTCTTAACGTCCGTGATTTGTGACGTGAGACTACTTCTCTAACCTTTTTTTATATTTTTTTCTCATTGTTCCCTCCACTCTCTGCACTGCTTTCATGTTTAATAAGCATTGCAATTTGAGCATTTCTTTTGGGCACCCTTTTCTTTGTTGTGGTCATGGGGGCCTTGATTGCAATGTTCATATATTACCGGTGGGGGCCTGTCTGGCTTCTTGTGCTAATCCAAGTACTTGGAGTTTGGAATGTGCTCCTACATTTTGAATTATTCCCCATTGAATTAAGCTTATTTTCAGTGTTACATGCTATTGTATTGTTATTATTATTTTTTCTCGTGTAATGTTTGGTTTACACAAAATTAGCCTGGATACACATTTGAATTTAAAAAAGAAAAACTTGTTGAAAAACTTTCCACAATCTTTATATATGTATGAAATGGAATCATGTTACATTAGGCGATGGCCTTATACAAAGTTTTTAAGATGAGGGGAGGTATATAAAGGCATTTTTATTAAATTTTCTGCTCATTTATCTCTCTTTTTCGTGAATACAGGGATCAAATGTTCACCATATATGTGCTTGCTGCAACGTATTGATGTTTATTGGCAAGGCTGAATAGTGAAACGGCATAATGTAAGGTATATCTGAGAGCTCCGATTGCTGCTTTCATTTTTTACCCACATCCTGTAACTGTGGTGACTCTTCTTTTGCCAGGCTATGCAAGTGCAAACCTCCATGCTCAGCTTGCCAAATGGTTTCTAGGAGTACATCTTTCTTAGACAGGTGAGCTGATTTGCTGTTTTGCACTACGTTGTCTTGTATTTGTCACCACGCCCTCTCCACTATGCTTTCAGGTTTTCCCTGTGAGTGCCATGTCCTCGGATTTTTTGGGCTAAATTCTCAGAGCGTGCTTGTTCTCAAGGTCATGATTCTGGTGCCATCAAGGACAGATGACACAGTTTCTTGTGGGTTCCCTCCCTTCTCAACTACCACCATCTCCCAACAGAGATTTTGAAGATTCCAGTTTGCTTAAGGACCAAGACACGCACTCGGCCAATCAGTAGTGTGGTGGTGAAGTAATCACAAGGCGGGACTGGATTTATTCATGCTCGAGCGTTTCTTTTGTGGGAAATGCTTGATGAAGCTTGGTGAATTTCTCGTGGGTATGAATCGCCACAATTGATAGGGACATCTGTATCGAGCGCTTGTGAATGTCCAATTTAGATGGAATTGTTTGAGTGCTTTGGTGGTCAATTTGTATGGCTGTGTTGTGTTAAACACAATTTTTTAGTGATAGGATAGAATGTTATTGGCTCCTCTGCTCCGGAGGGATTAGAAAGTTTATCGTTGCTTTCTTTTGAAGGGTAATATTAACGAATGGTCATGACTTGTGATAAGCCTCCTCTTGTTCTCGGTCGCTATGTATCCAAATCAATCAGCTAACCGTTCTAGTAGGACGTGGTTCTTGCTACACAAAACACGACCACTTTCATGCTAAAGTACAGACATGTCAACATGCAACATGTCCTAAACTTGTTCGGGCATCGATCCTTAATGAAGATAAACTAATCACGTCGCTGCTAAATTCCGCGAAGCAATTGTTAGAATGCCCCATTATCGATTCTTCACCTATTCCATTTTTCCTTTTTTTTTCTTTCGGGTGTCTGCTCACGGCTGCCGTAGAATTTCCGTCATTTTAGTCTTAGCTTATCTATGGCACCTCAAGAAGTCGTGCATGCAGATGTAAGAGCACGCGGATGCACCCTGTGTCGAGTCGGCGCATTGAAAGCGAATCTTGAATCCGTAAGAGGCGTACGTAAACTATTGAAATTAAGCCAAACGAGACTTGCTTTCGACATTTTTTTTCTCATTCAGTGATGAGCGATGACAACTAGTCTTTGCTCGCTCATCATTATGCGTCTGTGTGGCAAGAATAATGTCAAAACCATCATATGTTGCGAATCATGCGTGCTTGGAAAGTACTTCACTCCCCAGATTGATTGCTGAAGATCATAATTTCTTTCGTGTCGGGGCAAGACTCTTGAGGAGCCATCAACGACTCACAAAACAAATCCTTTCGTTCGGGTGGCGAAATGGGTGAATCTCGCGATATAGCTTCATCATTAGATGCTTACACGAAATTTCAGCGTAAGGGAACTGGCCAAGAATGTCAAATAAGACCATGGAAACATTGGAAAGTAGAGCTTTCACAGTGGTAGCATCCATCGTCCACCCACATGTTAAGTGTTAAAAAGTCCCTGAAAACGATTTGGGTGCAGTGATCCACATCTCCTAAAATCTTCATCGTGCTCCACGATCGACTCGCAACTTCCTTTCTTCTAATTCTGTGGTCGCCTTTTGCACGAGCAAATCTCAGCCCGAGATGCCAATACAACTGGCGCAACGACTTTGTTAGGCAATCGTCTCTCCTCGGGAATCGACCCCGAGGTCCTCGAGCGTTTGACTCCACGTCGACCTCGAGTGTCAAGATCGAAACCCCGCGAAAGGACAGGGCCGCCCAGCCAGCCACATCTGATTAGCTGTGGTTTCATCCTATTCAGATAAGCGCCCCTCTTTCCAATCCACCTCTTCCGCGAACGCCCATCACCCCGTTCGACACCACTGAAGCTGAGAGCCCGGGCAATAAGCACGTGTACGCAAGACCCTTTTCACAGCATCACCAAATCCATAATACGCAGAGATTCTGCGTGCGTGATGTTGGAGCACCAAACGGCCAACCCCTTGCGAGCGCACACGCGCACACCACACGATGGAAAAGTGATGACGGACTTGTCTTCTTGTCCCCCCCATCCTCCCTTCCCCCGGGACCGCCTTTGCTGTTTGGATCATCTCGCTGTTTTGGCTTACAGCAATTTAGTGGGGACTTTGCACGCATGGCTTCGGATGTGGCTGAGGAATGATTCGTGACCACCCCCATTTTCTATGTACTCTTGTCCTATGAGAGTAGAAGTGAAGACGGGCTTGTTGTCTTATACTTAGAATATGTATTTTTTTTCTCTTGTTGACAATAAGCCATCATGCTTCGAGTGGGCAACTATACTTGGGGAAGTGGAAGAGAGTCGTTTTCCTCAAAATGCTTACTTCTAGTGAAAGTAGTTAATCTATAGTGAGAGCTACTAAGATTCTCTCTTATCTTTGAAGGGTTTTTCAGGATTACACTCAACATATGATCATTAAGTTATGTAATCACCATTTCTCGACCGTTCACGGGGTATCGATATATTAAAAGAAGAAAATTAATCGGTTAATTATAGTTTTTTCTTTTTTTCAGTCTAGGTAGGTCGAGATTGGTGATGTGGGTAAATCTTAATCCAAGTCTCTTATTTTGATGGTGACGATCGAAGTTGTTAAATCGAGATGTGTACAGCGAGTCGAAATCGTAAGTTTCTGATCTGTCAATCGAGAATCTAGTCGAACCGTTAGAGTAAAATTCAGTTTTTTCTTTTTTTTTCCATGGACATTTATCAATTTTACAGGCGATATTATAAGTTACAAATATTTTTTTCGTGAGAATGATGATTTCGGATGAAGAAAACTTGATTTGAATAAATGTGATTATCTTTCTTCATAAGAATGCATCATTTCCATTTTTTTAAATATAGATACGGTCAAGTATAAATTACATATATTCATTTGTTGTGTCATTTACATTGATTTACTTCTAATAATTATGTAGCTACCAAAATGAATCATACATCATAAAATTTGATAGAATCAAATCATTCATAGGTGACAAAGTTGAATCGGCTAAATCGGTAGAAAGGTAGTGAATCAATAAATTCGATCAAAATTTAGAAGATTAGCAATTCACTTAATAGACATGTATCCCCAAGGCTTGAAATTTCATCGAATCATACGACACGAACCAACAGTTGTATGATCTCGGTAGTAATGCTAATGCTGTCGTGTTTAGAGTTATGTGATTTAGTAGATAAATCTCGGTAAATCATCCACCATGGCAGGTGAATCTTTGAGATCAAAAGTTAGCAAATCAATAGCCACACATCGTTGATATTTTTCTATTTTGTTCTCTCTTATTTTTGGTTTTTCCTTTTCATACTGAGTAGCCAGAGTGGAAATTTCAACTTCAAGCCTTTTGAGATAACGAAGGAGCCGACAAGAAATATCACAAAAGCCTTCGGACAAGTGTGTTTGACCCTTTGTGAAAAGATGAGATGGTTAGAAAAGCTTTGACTCAAAACCATATCACGGAACTCCCTCTTGGATTATAAAATCCTCTTGACTTTCAAGGAAAAAAAAAGATTGATAAATTAAATTAAAGGGTGGGGTTATTATTATTGCTCTTACCAGCCGCCCTAACCATGAATTATTAGGAAAAGAACAAAGATCTAAAAAGGGGGTTTTCTTGCACCCGGTTCCCCCAATACAAGAAAAGGTGAGAGACATCTCAAAAGAGCACTTCCTTTTGTTTGCTCTCTCTAGGGTCGCTTGACAATGTTGTCCTTACTCAATGTATTAATTATGCTTAATTCATATGGCAATAGATCAACAAATTTACTCATTACCAATGTCAAGAAGAAAAATTATCCAAAAAAGTCCTAAATTTATTGCAGTTTTACCAATTCAGTCCTAAAACTCTCGTCATCCGCTGAGAAAAGACAAATAGAAAAAAAAATAAAAAGAAAGAAAAAAATTAGAATAAATAAATAAAATATAAAGTAAAATTATTGATGTTAGAGCCAGCATGCCACATAGGATAGACGGCGTCCACGCCTGCAATTTTCAGGCAATGAGACTCAATTGGCAAAAGAAGAAAATGTTTTGGACTTAATTAGCAAAATAAAAAATATTTAAAATGGAATTGGTGAAAAAAAGAAGGCAACAAGTTTATGGCTTTTTGGACACTTTTTCCAATGTAAAGAATACAAGATGCTCTTGCACTCCTTTGCTCATGTGTCACGGAATTTCGAGGACATGCGTAGACCAACCATCTTACATCCTACTCTCTCTTTTCGGAATCCATCGAAAATCAGATGTATTGGGATCGATTACTTAACACGTCACATATAAACTATTCAATCAAATGGGAAGAGGAGCAAAAAAAAAAAAAAAACCCCCGAAAAAATGAGATACCCATTAAGGATAAACATCTAGGGGAATGGCAAATCAGTCATTGACCATCAGATCGAGCCAAACAAATAAAGAAATTGAGAAGCCAATCCCATGCACGCAAATGGGGAAGAGAGAGAGAGAGAAGGTGGTGAGAAAGAAATGGTGATGATGGAGGTTGATGGAGAGTGGTCTCTCCACGATCAGAATCACGTTTTAGTGGGATCTCCCCACGCGCGACGCCAGGCCTGTTTCCCCCACCCCCATCCCAACCACGCAAATCTTTGGTGGGCCCCCCACCCCCCAATTCAATTTGGGCCCCATGGCCTCCACCCCGGTCCACTATAGGCCAAGATTTTTCTTTTTTCCGGCCCCCTCCCTCCTCCTCCTTCTTGTCTCTTTCCTTTTGCCCTGTTGGGGGGACTTAATAGACTAGACCAGATGAGGTTCATCAAATTCCTCCAAGCATTTCACATGCTTGACTTAAAGTCAAATGCCATCGTTTTCAATACACATCTATATTATTATTATTATTATTATTATTATTAGAAAAGAGCGATTTTTTTTAATTATTCGTTGCATTACTGAAAATAAACTGGATTTATAGAATTTATCCGCTTCTCGAATAGATCGCGGTGGCTTTCGAAACTTATTGATCTTCTCGAGCCGGTACCGCATTCGGGGGATCGCCCCCCATTCTCTTTCGGTATAGAACCCTCGATTTTATACACGTACGCACGGATCGTAGGGCGTGCCTGAGTACTAATTTTAAAAAATTTTAAAAAAGGAGGGGAAGAAGGTGGAATATTGCATGATACAAGGTAAGACATGGTCGTGGGCAAGTGGGTTGTAGTACGACCCACCAAGCCAAGCCACTTTGCCCCCGTCTTCATTCATTACCCTTCAAAAGCGCACATTTGAAAGGAGAAATATATATATATATATATATATACATATATATATATATTTGATCCACTCGCAGTCCCCACCGAGGCCAGCCCCCTATCCGCGCCGTGGCACGTGTGCCAAAAGGGCTGCCCACGTGTCAGGCCCGACCCGCGTGGAAGTGGTGGGCCCCGCCCATTATCCCACGCGCGAGCTCCCCCTGTGCCTCTGCTCTGCTCTGCTCTGCCCGGGATTGCTGTCGTTTTCCGCGAGCTTCCTCGCCGGCACAGCAATCCCCCCCTCGCCCCGCGTGCTGCTTCTACGAAAACCAAACCCGCCAGCACCATCCCTTTGCGCTACCTGGACATACTTCTTTATACATCACATCCTCATGACCATCTACAAGGATTTTGTACGACGTGCTGGGAAAAAGCAGAAACTCGCCATATGAATGATCATGATATATGGCGAACTACGGATCTTATCCCATATCACGGGATGGAAGATGCCTCCAAATGAAAACCCACCATGTTCTCATGCGCGCGTGTTATCATGTGCGAGAAACGATCCCCCGAGCTCCAGTCCCCGACGAGCACGTAAATATCGTTTATATTTCATGCTATGATTGGAAATAGTAGGGAGATGGAAGGGAAGGCGGTAAATGAAAACGAAGTGGATGGGAAAGGAAGTGGAAAGAAATTGCAATCTTCCTCAGTTCTTAGACATCGTGGGGTTTCGAGCCAAAAAAAGGAAAAAAAAAAAAAGACATTGCGGGGAAATCTCATTTGCTTTTTTTAAAAAACAAAGTGAAGGATGAGACTAGAAAGAAAAAATGAAACCTCATGCTGAAGATACAATTCGCGTAATGTAACTCGTATCTCTTAAACATTTGCCCAAATACTTTTCTTATTCTTTCTTCCCGAGTAGCTTCCATGCCGAATCATCCACGAAAGATGTGCGCTTTTTTGAGTGGCCCAGTAGTTGGCAAGTGAGAAGGACGATGTCGAAGATGATAATCCGGTGAGCCTGCACACTGACACAATCATTTGTGTGGTCACCCCTGCCTGGTTCGGAATACTGTATCTCCCTCTCTTTTCTTGGCGCTCTGATCGCTTCTCCTCTTGCTATAAAGATGAGACCTTTGGAGCTCCAAAACACTCACGCCCCATCTCCTTTCCCTGTTCTCCTCCCATGCTTTAAAAGGGGCACAAAGAAGGCCTCTTCCTTTCACATTCGTTTGGGGTTGTGTGGGGTGTTTTGCCGTTTTCCTGCTTTTTTTGGTTGGATTCTGGGGATTTCTTTCGATTCTTGGAGATGGGTACTGAGAGTCTTGCAATCTTGCACACCAATGGGTTCTCCAAGACCGGCAATGAGGGTGAGAGGAATGTGGAGGAGACTCCTGCCAATGGTTGCGTCTGGTTTGAGGAGCAGATAGATGACGATCTGAAATGGTCATTTACTTTGGAGAGGTCTGCTCATATTTCTGTGTTCTTATCTACTTGAACTGTTTATGTCACCATGTCTCTAGATATCCAAGAAGCACATATACTTGGATGAAGATTGAGGGTGATTATTTTATCCGTCTTGAGGGACAGATTATGGTTGAGTTTTATCATTAGAGATTATTGGTTTGCACAGTTAGTGTTCCAGAAATAACAGTTACATAACATAGCTGAAACCATGCAGGGTCTAGTTTTCCTGATTTCTTTTTCCATGTTAGCGTTGTTTACCTTTGTAGTGCCAAGTATGTATTTTCCTCAGTACCATCCTTCTACTTCTATGTTGTTTACTAGTTGCATTAGATGGATGTGATTATAGATGAAGTCTTACTCTTCCACCGCAGGAAAAATTATAGAAACAGTAAGTAGTAATCACCAAGTCATGTTGATCTTGATATTGCGCATATTTTGTTTCTATGTTCCGTTTCTTTTAATGCATTGGCACGGAAAGAAGTATGCACGTATGCAGTGTTATTGATTTGCATATTTGCGAAAAGTCTTAAGACTGGTTTAGTTGTCCAGCATATGGGAACTTGTCACAATCTTTGAGGATCAATCAAGTGGTGTGTGCTTAATTTGGGGGTCTATTTTCCTGTTGTTTCACGAAAGAGCAATTTGGAGAACTGACTCTCTCCGTCCCTTTGTCCAGAGTGCTACATAGAGGGACCAGCGCTTATCAGCAGATAGCTCTCCTTGACACCAAACGATTTGGGAAGGTCTGTTCCGTCTCTCTTGTTCCCGGTATGATTGTCAACATGGTTGAACAAACTGTAATGTGCTGCTTGGTTTCAGGTCTTGCTGATAGATGGGAAAATGCAGAGCGCCGAAAAGGACGAGTTCATATACCACGAATGCTTGATTCACCCCCCTCTGTTATGTCATCCAAAGTAAGTCCGCTACAGGAAGTTGTATTCACGTTTCATGGCCTCATTGATATGACCTTTCTATCTTCTCTCTCAAGGATCAAACTTCCTTCTAAGTTTCAAATAGTGTATAAATTTGATTCAGATGGCATATTTATGAGCAAGACCATGGGCACTCCTATGGTGCATTGTGCTCATTAATGAAATCTTTTACTTTTAACTGTAATTCTCATGGACATAAGTATTCAGATGATGGTGAGTGTACTGATTTTGGAGAATTCTATATCAAAATGCCTGCGCTTAAGTTTCCCAGTTTCATCTTAAATTTATAAGTTAGCTTGTTTATATGTTTTATCCATCAACTGCTTTTAACTTTAATGCATTAATTGTCATGTTAGCCCAAAAACAATGTTTATAATGGGAGGGGGCGAGGGTTCAGCCGCAAGAGAGGCACTTAAGCACCTGTCAATTGAAGAAGTGGTCATGTGTGACATCGACCAGGTAACTCCCACATTATGTTTTATCAGTTTGAAGTTTGCCAGGTTAACATCATGTTTGCATGAAGTGTAAAGAGTCTTGAATTCAAATTAACTCAAGTATTACAGGGATATTGTGCGGTCTAAATATACTCATTGAGCCAAGCCAAATCTAATACCTTTAGGTTTAATTTAAGACTTATAACAGATGTCTTGCGGTCGTCCAATAATTGATGTATAGTTGAAGATGCCGTCTCGAATTAGGTCAGTCCACATGAGGACTCTACAAGTTGTAAATTCTCATTGACAAAAGAAATTGCTTTCCTTAAGATCCATATTGAATCACTACGACTGAACTTAATTTTGTAGATGCTTAAACTTCATTATGCAAAATGAGTATGTTTTGGCAAACATATTATTCTCTGATGAACTGCAGGAGGTGGTCGATTTTTGCAAGAAACATCTGACTGAAAATCGTGAGGCCTTTTCTAGCAAGAAGCTGAAATTAGTCATAAACGACGCAAAGTAAGTCGTGTGTATTGCATTTGTAGTAGATCAGTTGGATAATGTTAAAATAAGATGATGGAACGAATATCACTGTTAAAGGGCTGAGCTGGAGAATAGGAAAGGTAAGTTTGACATTATAGTTGGAGATCTAGCTGATCCGGTTGAAGGAGGACCGTGCTATCAGCTCTACACCAAGTCATTCTACGAGAAGATTATCAAGCCCAAGCTCAATAAGAATGGCATATTTGTCACTCAGGTACCCTTCTCACAGTTTCATCATATCTCTTGCATAACATGAGATTTCCAAATTCTCTTTCAGCTCGAGAAAGAAAAAATTCATATGGTTTTGAAGGAATTAGTCTCAGAATTGACGCAAATCTGATTGTTGTAACCCTCTTTGCTGGTGTGAATGTTGAGCTATGACTTTCTTGTCACGCAGGCAGGACCAGCAGGCATTTTCACCCACAAGGAGGTCTTCTCATCCATATACAATACAATTAAGCAAGTTTTCAAATGTAATTCACTCCACCAGCATAGGCCTCGCTTATTTATTCGTTGTCTAACAAGCTACTAAGCCTGCAAATCAGCATAACCAGACATGTAATGGACCGTGACTTTTCTTCTTTCTGCAGATGTCATTCCTTACACGGCCCACGTGCCGTCTTTTGCTGATACATGGGGATGGGTCATGGTACATCTTTGCTTGCTCGAAATCATTCAGCTAGTTAACTTTTACTTCATCTTATGCATCACGTTCTTGATCGGTTTCTTGAATCAGGCATCCGATGAACCGTTCTCGGTGGATGCCAAGGAAATTGATAGGAGGATTGAAAAGAGAATTGATGGGGACTTGCTTTATCTCACTGGTGCCTCGTTCCTTTCTTCGGCCACCCTCAACAAGATGGTTTTGACCTCGTAAGTGAATGGTTTATTCTGCTACCTGTGCTAATCGAAAAAGTGCCATTGGCGGCATTTTTCTTCACGAGACCATTGCATACAATTCATTTTTCTTCACAAGACCGTTGCGTACATGTTTTGATTTTATTGAGCTTCCGCGTGTCTTTCAGACTTTTGAAGGAAACCCACGTCTACACAGAAGAAGATGCAAGATTTATACATGGACATGGTGTGGCATACCGCTGCTGAGGGCTCGAGCCTCGGTCCGATGGGAATGGATGTACAGGAAAGGGAAATCTTGAGTTGCTGTGAAAAAGATTTAACCATGAATCTTTACTCAAAGGAAGAAATCCATCAAGCAATTGTTAGAAGAATCAATAGTTGTTCGAATCCGTCTCATTTGTCCTTCCCACATATGTTAGGCCTGCTTCAACTGTTTACAGAAATAAAAAATGAATGCTGAACTGAATGAAAGTTTTTTCCCTTTGGTCCATCTGCCGGCATTCCTCAGTTTTCTATTCATTCACATGGATGTTATTCCCGTTACCTCGTCTGTTGAATCGCCAAATGGGGAGGGTTTCTGACTAATCTGATGCACAAGTGACAGGCATAGCCAATCCATAACTTGGTGAAGCCATTTATGCGAATGCAACACTGAACAGAGTAAAGGATAACTACTAAAGTGAAAATGATCCAACTGCCTTTGATGGATTCTTTTGTTAACTCATCATCAAGTGGATTTCTCCAGTTGCTGGACTTTAGTGGTTGAATGCACAGTTAGCCCATTTATATCGGCCCAAGATATATCGGTCATCGCAAGCCAGCTAACGGGGCGGAGAGTACTCGGCCCAACTTTCCATGGGCCATCTTCGCGAAGCCCGATGATACTCTTCAGCTATTAATATTCTCATCAACTGAAATTTCATTTTCTTCGTCGTAATTTTCCTTCGTTTCATAATATGACGGGTTTAATATCTAAAGGAAAGAAAAGACTTACAAGAATTGTTATTTATTTAGGTTAATGCTACAAAAACTCTCAAACTAGTACACTTGTCATAAATTACCCAAAATTAAATTTTTGATCCCCATAAGTCCCAAACTCATAAAATGTGATAAGTTTACATTATGTTAAAATGGGGTATTATCACGAAAAATTCCAAATCGGTACATCTGTGACAAATGAAGGGTAAAAACCTCAAATCGGTGTACTCACCAACTGTCACGTGTCATCCAACTCAATAATTTGATAATAATATTTAACGAAAATTAACGAAAAGTAAATTTATCGCAAACGTATCAATTTGAAATTTTTTTCATGGTATTAATACATTTATTTATCGGCCAAATTGTTCTGAGAATGGAGGTGTTCCTTTAGGTGTGATTGGGGAAATGAACCTAAGAATGTGTTGAGTTCGTTTGAATGAAAACCCTCAACATGTTAACCCCAAAACAAAAGAAGAAGGGAAGTAACATGGAACTCCAATTCAAATGGGCGTGGGGTTTGCCGGTTGGTCCTTTTATCTGGCCTCCTCTTTTTTCGAACGTTAGACAAATATCATCCCCTTCACTAACTGTTGCCACTGTTTGTTTTGTACTTTGAAGTCAGAAGGCAAAAGCTGCAAAGCAATCACAGGGAATTCTTTCTTGGGATTGGCAATCAAAAATTCCTTTCCTCTTCTTTTGGGTTGCAAAAGCCAAAGTTGCCCACATAAGTTGGGACCCCTCTCTCTCTCTCTCTCTCTCTCTCTCTCTCTCTCTCTCTCTCTCTCTCTCTCTCTCTCTCTCTCTCTCCTATGTATCCTCAAGCTAATGCATGCACATCTTTTTCCCTCTGTCTTACAGCAACGAGGTAGCATCTTTGCTTCGAATAGGAATCGAGCTTGAGAGATCCTTAGGTTTTTGAAACGTAGCATCCCATTCATTTTCACCACTTGATCGACCCTTTTAAGGTCCAATGGATGGCATCCATGTGTGCACATCCTGCATATTGTTAGTCAGGGAAAAGAGTGTCGCGACCCTCTAAAAATATTTTTATTAATTATAGGGGTTAACGGATTATTAGGTTAATTAGATTTGACTAACCCAACGCGGACCCTCCCAAGCCCTACCGAATCGCAACTTTGGTTTTTGTTTAAATGATTTTGAAATTTGGAGTCGCCACTAATCGTTCTTGGTAGGTCGATTAGAAACCTAAATAAATTAGCGGGAGAACTAATTTATTCCTGCGAACCAGAGATTATGAGCTCGGAGACTTGGTTACACTAGTTAATTAAAACTAATGCCCTTTCGGTACCTTAATTTCATGGATATCCTAATTCGGCAACTCAGGCTTGGTTTATTCCTAAGGCTCTAGTAGGGTATTCTCTTTTGTATTTTCACTTTTTAAATAGGATGCATGGATGATATATATTTTTATTTGTTATATTTTTTTAAGTGTTAAAGATTCCCTGAAGCCGAAAGAGGGAGTGTGTTAACGACTTCTGTGCAATATTACAACCTACTTATCTTTTAGGTCTGATGATTCAAAAATTAAATTATAGGAAGTACATGACAATGAATAAACACCTCCAATGGGAGGCCTAGCATTGGCTTGGCTCTTCCCTTTGGGATTTAAGGTACAGGTATTTAAGTTGCAAGTATTTAAACTACTGTAAGTAAAAATCTCCAATGGGAGGCTAAGCATTGGCTTGGCTCTTCCCTTTGGGATTTAAGATATAGGTATTTAAGTTGCAGGTATTTAACTACTGTAAGTAAAAACCTCCAATGGGAGGCTAAGCATTGGCTTGGCTCTTCCCTTTGGGATTTAAGGTACAGGTATTTAAGTTGCAGGTATTTAACTACTGTAAGTAAAAACCTCCAATGGGAGGCTAAGCATTGGCTTGGCTCTTCCCTTTGGGATTTAAGGTACAAGTATTTAAGTTGTAGGTATTTAACTACTGTAAGTAAAAACCTCCAATGGGAGGCTAAGCATTGGCTTGGCTCTTCCCTTTGGGATTTATGGTGCAGGTATTTAAATTGCGGATGGACTTTGTCCTCTCCATTCTGGGGTATGAATTCTTTAAAATGAAATACAACGAATTGATTCAACAATTTGAAATTTGTTCGCGCTTGAGGACTCCTCCAAGCCGATTTTGTGCTTCCACAGGGTTGACCATTGATATAGAGCTGCGGCTTCCTGACATAAAATAAAGTGAAGTGTCAGTATACAAAATATGTGCTAATCTGCACCTAAAACCAGAAGAGTGGAAAGAGTACTTATCTCCCATTTTTTTGGGAGGGATTTCTATAATTGATTTTCGCTCTCTATGTTCCCAATATAGAGAGTTTCTTTTGAATTAAGAGGGACTTTTAGTCACAGATCAGTTGAGAAATCGGTGGACAGCTTAGGAGCTTGTCTGGGCCGATTTTTGCATCTCTACGAGATTTTTGCTGTTGACGTAGAGATATCCTTCTCCTGACATAAAATATGGGGAAAAAAAGAGATGGAGAAAGTGTATACAATTTGTGCTAATTTGCGAGTAAAATCATAAATAAATGAATAAATAAAAACACTTAGCTCGAATTTGCTTGCTCGTTGACGAGGATGAACTCTTGATTTATATTGATCGATGAAGGAATTTGTGATGATAACCCCTAGCTTTAAACTCCCATCATCTTCAAAATTCTCTCTCTTTTGGTATTTTCTTTTTCTCGAATTTTTCTTCAATCTCCCAAAACTCTCTCAAACATCCAAAATTTCCTCTCCAAAAAATTCTCCCAAACACTTCAAATTTTCTCTCCCAAGAATCCTTTCTCAAGCTCACTTCTTCCTCCTTTTATAACCTACTCATCTATCTCCCATTCTAATTTTTCCACTAACTCTATCTCCCATTCTAATTTCTCCACTAACTCTTCTTCATTTTCATCTTCCATTCTCCATCTCTATCTCACATTCTAATCTCTCCACTAACTCTTCTTCATCTTCATCTTCCCTTCTCCATATTTATCTCACATTCTAATTTCTCCACTAACTCTTCTTAATCTCCATCTTCCCTTCTCTATTCTTATCTTCCATTCTAATTTCTCTACTAACTCTTCTTCATCTCCATCTTCCCTTCTCTATTCTTATCTTATTTTCTCCATCCATTCTTCTCCAACTTCTCTTCTTCATCTCCTCTTCTTCATCTTCCCTTCTCTATTCTAATTTATCCACTAACTCTTCTTTTTATTATTTGTAAAATAATCCTTCAAGAGTTAGGTATTTGCACTCTAGTCCTTGAATTTTAAGTATTTACAATTCAGTCCTTGAAAAAATATATTTCTTTAAGTCCAAATCTCCTCACAATTTTTGACACACCAAAATTTACCACATGTCAAATTTAAGCTCATTTCTTGTCGCTGAAAATAATGCATAATTTAATTAAAGCCCTTTTGCAAAATTAAGTCATTCTGGGTATAATTGGGCCAAGATGAAAATTTAAAATATTAGAAGACAATGTCACAACTCATAAAAAGTGAAAGTTAAAAATAAGTTGACTCAAATTAAATTTTTTTAGGCCCGATTCGAGATTATACTCGTGAAGGAACACGTGACTCGAATTGGATTTTTCTGAATTTGCGATGGCCAATATGAAAATAGATTTAAAATAAAAATATTAACTATCTTTGTGTATTTTTTTGGCCTCAAATGTTATTTTTCCAAAATTTTCAAATATTTTTGTATTTTTTTTAAAAAAATTAAAATATATATAATATGAAAAATTATTTTTTGGTCAAAATTCGTTCCCTAGGCTTGGCTAAGGTTCCCAAAGTTGATTTTTCAATTTTATGAATTTTTATGGATTTTCTATTAATTTTCGAAAATAAATAAATAAAAAATACGTAAAAATACTGAAAATATGAAAAATCGTTTTTTGGTCAAAATTGGTTCCCTAGGCTTGGCTAAGGTCCCCAAAGTTGATTTTTCAATTTTATGAATTTTTATGGATTTTTTATTACTTTAGCAATAGAAAAAATGATTAAAAATCAGGTGTCAACAGCTGCCCCTCTTTGAAAGGAAGCTCGGTAGAGGTTCATTTCAAAGACGAGATGACACCTGGATTCTTATCGACTCAATACAAGGAAATAAAAAGAGTCGTGACATGATTGTTCCACTGAAAATGAAATGAGAACCTAAGGATTCGTTATATAAAAAAAAATTAGGGTGGTTGAACTTGAACCCGTATGGTGGATCAACCCATGGTAGATTCCTAATAAAAGGATTCTACTGATTAAAAATTGAATTAAAATTTGACCCGTATGGTGGGTCATACCATTTGGAGATACCTGTAAGAAGGATTTGGTGCCTGTAGAAAGGACTTGGTGCCAGTAAAAAGGACTTGGTGCTTTGCATGTAAGAAGAACTTTGTGCCTGTAAGAAGGACTTGTTTTGCCTGTAAGAAGGACTTGATTTGCCTGTAAGAAGGACTTTGTTTGCCTGTAAGAAGGACTTTGATTTGCCTGTAAGAAGGACTTTGTTTGCCTGTAAGAAGGACTTGATTTGCCTGTAAGAAGGACTTTATGCCTGTAAGAAGGACTTTGTGCCTGTAAGAAGGACTTGATTTGCCTGTAAGAAGGACTTTGTGCCTGTAAGAAGGACTTGATTTGCCTGTAAGAAGGACTTTGTGCCTGTAAGAAGGACTTGGTTTGCCTGTAAGAAGGACTTAGTTTGCCTATAAGAAGGACTTGGTGCCTATAAGAAGGACTTGGTTTGCCTGTAAGAAGGACTTGGTTTGCCTGTAAGAAGGACTTTATGCCTGTAAGAAGGACTTGGTGCCTGTAAGAAGAACTTGGTTTGCCTATAAGAAAGACTTTATGCCTGTAAGAAGGACTTGATTTGCCTATAAGAAGGACTTTATGCTTGTAAGAAGGACTTGATTTGCCTGTAAGAAGGACTTGTTTTGCCTTGATTTGCCTGTAAGAAGGACTTGTTTTGCCTGTAAGAAGGACTTGTTTTGCCTGTAAGAAGGACTTGGTTTGCCTATAAGAAGGACTTTATGCCTGTAAGAAGGACTTGATTTGCCTGTAAGAAGGACTTGTTTTGCCTGTAAGAAGGACTTGATTTGCCTGTAAGAAGGACTTTGTGTACCTCAAAGGGTGCCATTCTGGAATCTGGAAAGATCAGGAATCCTGCAGAAGCTCAAACCCAAATTATATTATCCTGTCGCTTTAGGAATAAACCAAAGAGGCAAAGATCAAAAGGTCTCGAACATTTCTGTCCTTGAGACAAATCATGCTTTATTGAAGAAGGTGGATACCTGTATGTACCGCAATGGATTCGAGTACCCCAACAACCGTCAGAATTCATTCTCTTGAAAGGTTCAGGTTGAAGATATACTTACCTGAGAATTTGGAAGAAATGCTTGGTGGCTTCTCGACAACCAGGCTTGTTCATTCAATAATCGCTGAATGAATTTCAAGACTTTGGAAGGTAGTTTGAACATTGGGAATGTGTTGCCTGTCAGGCAGTATCAGAGGTAACATGTGCAAGCATTTTCATCAATTAGTTGATCGGTTCATGTAAAACTATTCAACCAAGTCGGCAATGATTAGAAGTAGTCTGTGTGATAACTCATGATGCAATCAATCCAAATATGGATCATGCAAAACTATTCTGTCAAGCTTGCATTACCAATTCTGTTTAAGGAGGTTCTCATAGTATGAACGCCTCGAATGTAATCTGAATGGGGGACTTCAATCCGAAAGGGCCTTCTCTCATTCTGGGGAAAGGCTGTTTATCTGTAAATTAAAATGTTAGACTTACGTGGAAATGGTTTGCCTTTCCTCATCCTGTCATGCCCCATTCTGCACATTTGATGTCTCCTGTGCAGTTTATGCTCTAAGTTGGAGTTGGTAAGTTAAACACACGGAATAGTCATACATAATTCATGAACTGTGTAAGCACAATGCAGATGTGACAATTTTTTAGCATTACGTGTGTTTATATAATGTGCAAATATGGGCGGATTTAAATTGCCCCTGGTATGTGGGCGGACCGAACAAATTGGGAAGCCTACTCCTTATGTCGAGGGGTGGTTCGTCTCAAACTTTGTCTCTACGTGATGAAGCATATGGGTGAGGGAGCATTTCGGTTTGTTTAATGACAGCGACCGCCACGGTTTAGCGGTTGAATGCCCCTGTAAAAAGCAGAGAAATTATTCTCGAAATCAAACGAGATAAGGAAGACATATTTGCTTTTTCGCTTCAGAGCTTGTGATCAATTTGCCCCATTTTTCACCAGAATAGATCTTGTCAGATGATCATAATTTTCTTTTGGATTTGTCTCCTTCAACATGTTAAATGTTAGTGTAAATATTTCCTGTAAAAAGAAAAAGAGACATATCAGCCAGTATTAAAAGGGATAAATTAAAAACGATACTGATTTACCCTTCATCTTGAATGTCTTGCATGAGTCTTTTACCAGTTTTGTTGGATTGAATTTTCCTCGACTTTTGTTGGGCGCCTCACCATTATGGGAAGACTATGGTAAAATACTGACTTTGATATTACTCGTCGAGTATTCCTGTTTGTAAAAAAAGAAATGCACAAAAAGTTGTTTCATTTATTTATAATACATACAACATTCCCCACCCTTGGGGATCGAACTCGGAATATTTCGGACCTACTGTCATCCCCCATACCATTCGGTCCATTGGACCGTAGGTGTCCATGGGGCTTTCTTTTCAAGGGTTAATCCTTGGGGATAACGCAGCCCTGTTGTATCACCTTGGGCCATGTTACGGTATTTCTCGAGGTAATTTGCAATCCCTGTTAAGAATGGAATAAGACAATTCAAGACTTGAGATGATTATGTGCACATTAGAACGATACAGAATTACCCATTTCTGAGATTGTTCGCGTCTTTCGCTTGTACTTTCCTTTGTCCGAAGCTGTCTATCCCGTGGTAATGCCCATGAGTTGATTTGCCCCCAAATTTTATCCAACCTGTATTCGGATATGATTGCGTTCTCGGGTCGATTTGCAATTTCCTGAGAATAGAAGGGGCTTAATTTTAAAACTTGGAGCAACTGAGGGTAAATTGAAACGATACGGAGTTACCCTTCAGGTTTATGCAGATTTTCACTCGCCATCAATTCGTCGCGAGGTTGGTGAGGTGGCGGATTCGAGCATTTAATAGGGGGAAGTCGGATTATTACTCCTTGCTTTTACACATTCACAAAAGCAGAAAAACACATCACGCAAGGAAATAAAACACATTCACTCATTCAGGATTAGTTCCGCTTCCTCTGCAGGCTCTCCCATGATCAGCTGGCTTCATCCCAAATTAGGTATGCATCGGCCATATTGAAGGTCTCGTGGTCACTGGCTGAACAAGTGCATCACAGTCCCGATGCTTTACCGATATCAAACTGGTTGATTATGGCGAAAAGATCATCGTCAATGTCCGCTTGGTGGTGATCTGTCCCTTCTTCCTCGGGAGGTATTGATGCTGATCCAGTATCATTGGTCCTTTTGTACCCTCCTCCAACAGAACTCGATCCTGTTATAAACTGGTCTAACTCACCTCTTAAACGTGCATTTTCGATCCTCAGATCATACATTTCATCGAGGGTGAGGAGGAGGCTATTGCAGTTGGGGCAGGTGGCGGAGTCAAAAGTCTCTTTATACATCTTGTTTTCCGCTCGGAGGTTTTCATTTTCAACTCTTAGAAACTCGGCTTCGTTGTGCTCATGACGAGCCTTCATTCGGGTTCGCCTATTTTGAAACCAGAACTTGATTTGCAAAGGTTCAAGTCCTAACTCTTGACTCAGTTCCATTTTCTGTTTGCCGTCTGGCATAGGGCATGTTCTGAAGAAATCCTCAAGCCTTTGTACCTGCTCCTTAGTATGGCGACGGTAACGCTTCTTTTGACCCTTACCGTTATTGTCCTTATCTTTACTGAGATTTTGGACGTCGTCGGCGGAAGAGCCAGGTTCCATAGGCTCGATCCCAAACATGGCTTCGAACTCTTCCTCTCCCATATTCAGCAGGCAATGATAGCTCTCGGGAGTATTGGGTTGAGACATCTTTGATTTGGTTGATGATTTCTCAAGATTTGCTACTCGCTTCCGGTGTTTTCACTCTCTTTGAATTTTTCTGAGCGATTGCCTATGCCTTAAGACCCTCTTCCGAGCATGGCGTCTCTTTTAAAATTAAACGTGGGTTTAGCAACTGTATTGCTTCTTCCAAGGGTCCGGCCTTTCTCAATCCTCTTTTCTTATCGTGTCTCTTGCTCAGCTCATCTCCTTCCATCTTTCCGTGGAAGAGGGCCCCTTGTTGTTGTCTCCACCGTCAATTTGCTGGCGAGTTCTTCAATAAAGACGAGTCGTATCTCTTTTCTGTCGAAAATGTCTTTGTCTCCCACTCAGCTTATTTTTTATCCTTTCTTTTTCAAAGTAGTGGCGTCCCGTCCAGCTTTTCCGTAGAGACGTCGGATTTGCTTGGCTCGAGATTGGAGACGAGTAGCGGAGGTGATACTGATATGGAATGGTAGACAGGAAAATCTGGCCAGTAGAGACTTCCCCTGCAAAAATGAAAGAGAATGCGGCAGTATATGTTCTTCATATTCTAGAAAAATTGGAACGATACTGTTTTACCCTTGTGTGTACTTCCATTGAATTTGAATTGAGGAAGTTCCTTCATTTGGACTGGATTGAATTATATGTCCCGAGTTGCCCTTCACTTTGAGCTTGCCACATAAGTGCTTTGCTTAGTTGGGCCTTATTTTCTTTCGGGTTGCCTTGGACCATCATCATTTTCTATGCCATCGGGTCCGTGGACCGGAGGGCTCCTTTAATTTGAAGGTTACCTTCGAGGCAAATGAGTCCTATCGCGTTCCATTGGGTCATTTCATTTTGCGACACTCTTGAGGCACTTTGCAATTCCCTGGGTGAGAATGGAACAAATCCAATTTAGCATTTTGCAACGATTGAGGGTAAATTGGAACGACACACAATTACCCGTCTTCGAGCTCGCCTGGGCATTTCACTTGAAATTTCCCTACGTGAGGCCATTCAACATTTCTCAGTATGGCAGTCAGCGACGTTACCACAAATTGATCCGCCCTAAATCTAGCATAAAAAGGGATTCACGCATTCGACGGGATAAAAAAAATAAATAAATTGCCCCCTTGTCCCTGAATTAAATCGAGACACTTAGAAAGCTAGAAAATATCATACGCAGGGGAATTAAGCATGAAATAAAAGGTGCACTTATTCAAGGTCAGTTCTGCCTCTCCTGTGGCTCTTCGATAATCAGCTAGTCTTGTGTTGGTTCGGGTGTGGATGATCGATGTTTGAGAGTCCCTACTCACTGGCTCTTGATCGCGGCTTATGACGTCTGTCAACCCTAAACTGGTTGACCAGGGCAGTAAGCTCATCATCTGGGTAATCTCTTGAACCTTCCAGCAACTGATGCTCGAATTGGGCATTGTTGTTGGCAAATGCTGGCAGTAGATTTCTCATTCTGTCCTCGCCATGAGCAATTTGACTTCTCGTGCTGGAGCCTTCATCATTACTCGAGAAAGTGTGGGGATCACCAACTGTCCTGCTGCCAAAAACTCCTTCCATTCGAGGATTAAAGAAGTGGAAGTGCTCAGGATAATTTCTTGTCTGATTCTCTGGCTGCGCAGGCGCGCTGATCATGGGATGAATTCTAGCCACGGGTTGGTGCTCATACCAAGGAGTCTGAATACACTGCCCCTGCGGTCTATACTCTTGAAGAGCATTAGGGTGATTCTGGGGGATACTTTGATTAACGCCTGGAGGATTGATGGCACGGCTACTGGCTTGGTTGATGATGGGAAGTGGCTCGCCCCATGCTAACCTGCGGAACTTATGGTGGCGAGGAGACTCGACATTCAGGCTTGGATCAGTCCCGCCTTGGTTTTCTTGATTCTGAGCTGCATTGTGTTCTCTCACCCTTTTTCTGTACTTCTGAAGATGACTCGAAACATTTGCTTTAGTGAGTCCCTCTACGTTCATAATTTCCAGTATATGTTGCGGCCGTGCCGAATCGATTCCTACCTGTTGAACTGCATTAACAAACATACGATGCAGCTCGGGAGACCAACTCATCTTCTTTCTCCAGTTGCTTGGAACAAAATTGAAGGCTTGATGCTTGTTCTCATGGTCGTGCAATTGCTTCCTTACCACGTGCTGCCATATGTTTTGAAGCATCTGAACCCTAACTGGTTTCGTTACGACGTCTTGGGCCCCATTTAAGACAGCCTTCATTATGGCTTGCTGATCATCGCTTGCCGATATTACGAGGACTGGCATGTTTAATTTAGAATTGATGACTTCCAAGAGAGTGAAAACATCCATGTCAATCCCTACCATGGCGGTGAGGACGATATCAAACTGGTCACCACTCCTCCTTAATATCTCTAAGGCATCTGTCGCCTTTGCTTGAGCTACAACCTTATACCGGCATTTTCTCAATACGGTAACAAGGATTGACAGAGAGACTGGATTACCGTCAATGGCCATGACCAGTAGACCCTCAGGGTAAGGAACTTCATTAGCTTCGACCAGGGTTGAACATGCGCCCGTTTCCCTAATGCTCGACATATTTCTGGATCTAAGACTGCCGACTCGAGACCGCCTCAGGATGTCTTCTTGGACTTGAGGGATCACGGGATCGTCGATGGTTTCTCGTAACAGGCTTTGAAAGCCAATGCTTTGATGGTGAAGGTTTTGAATTCCTCTCCCACGAGAACTCCTTCCTCTCTATCTTTCTCCTGCGAGTTCTTGCGAATGAACTCTCACTATCAAATGAGGACAAGTTCTCTCTCTGGCAATAGCAACGACTTCCCTCTTCACGGGCAGTGCTATTAGATTTTTCGAGGGAGAAAATCTGATATTCAGCTTTTGATCAAAGGGGAAATCCTTATTTCTCGCTCAGTTCGTCTTCCTTTTTTCTTTTCGTGGTAGAGGGCCCTTGTCAAGATCTCCACCGTCGATTTACTGGCGGGTCCTCCAATAAAGACGAGTCGTATCTCCTTTTCTGCCGAAAATTTCTTTGTCTCCCACTCAGCTCGTTTTTTATTCTTTCTTTTTCAAAGTGGTGGCAGCCCGTCCAACTTTTCTGCAGAGACGTCGGGTCTGCTCAGCTTGAGGTTGCCGCTTGACTGGAATTCGAGCCAGCGGGGGTGTTGCCGACAGAGAATGGTAGATAGAAAAAACTCGACCAATAAGGACTGCCCCTGTGAAATCATTATTTAAATTGAAGCAGATTATCACCTTCGCATTCCGATCATCTGCCTCGCCTCTCTCCTCCTTTCTTTCGTGATCTGCTTTCAAAAATGGCCAATTCTCCTAACCATACCTTCTCCGCCGAAATCCTGGCTGGGTGGGAGAGACTCTACAATCTTCTTGGTAGAGGTTACGCTCATATAGCCCAAAACTCTACCGTTGAGGCTGAAATCCTCGGTTTATTCAGGTCCCTAGACGCTGCTTCTGTTGAGGGTACCCAACTGGGGAGGGAGTATCGGAACTTCCCGACCCTCTTCATCAATTTTCTGGCTGCCTATAACCGCGCTTATGAGACGGTCATTGTGACTGCCGTCGTGAAAGCTCGTTACCGAGACCGGCACGAGCGTCTGGAAATAGTCACATTTATGGCTGATAATCACAAGAAAGCCTTCAAGTTTGCCAATGATCAGCTTTCGTGGCTAGTTCGTGAGAGGGGAAAGTTGGTGGACCGTCTGGCCTTGGTCCGAACTTACGCCGAACAGGAGCCGAGCAATATTATGATGAGGTGCAAATGCGGTTGGCTGCAGGAGAGACTTGATGACATTACGGCAGATATTGCTTTCGAGAGGGCGGCGATTTCAGACTTGGAGTTTGCTGTCGAGCATTATGAGGCCAGTATGGCCCAGGCTAAGGAGAAGCGCGATCGCCTCTTCTTTAGGCTCGCGGAGCTTGATCCTGAGAACGCCCGGTGCACCCGGAGCATCAACTGTTTGGAGAGTCAGTTGAACTCCTTCGTAATGGTTATCAGGGCTCAGTTTGGCTTTACTTTTCCTCCCCAGTGAGCTGTTGTAATGCTCTTTGATGAATGGAATGAAAGAAAAGCTTCACGTGTTTTTTTTTGTTTAATTTTCCTGCTATCGTTTCTTCCGCATAGCATAACAGAACGATTTGAGGTACCGAAGATGTCGAGGCTTAATGTTTTTCTTGATGTTCTTGTTTAATTGCTCCAGACGATGATATCGAGAACATTGATGAAGGGTTCGGCGGTGGCCCCCACTATCCATCTTGAGATCACAAACAATAACGCTATGACAACTCGATCAGTGCGCTGGTAATAAATCCGGCCACCTGTTGTGTGCCCACTTTTATCCATATTTTATTTCTTTCGGCGTCCACTTGCTCGTGTCGGTCGCCTGTAGCGTCGGGAGAAATTCCTGTGGGCCACGTTCATTAATAGAACCTCGGTCCTCTAAAGCCCTCCGCATGTTTCGAATAAGAGGAAATTTTAAGATCGGTCTCTGGTTGATTTAATCAGGTTAAGGTACTTATTTCATGGTTTCTGATTATATAATCCATATTGTCTTTCAAAAGACGCGGGATCCTCTGTAATACATTAAATATGCCCCCGTGTTTAATCAGTATAAGTCCACCGTCATATCACAATACACTGCCCATGCAAGTTTACGGATTGACACAACTCTATCTGTCAAAGATGGACAGTGTTCGTTTGCCCCCCTGAATTAACGGTTGAAGCCTTGGTGTTTTTCGTCTTTTGGTATTTCTGAAGATGATTCTCGATATATTATTGAACTTAATTTTTACACCCGTCTGGGGTATCTAGGATCTCCCTGCAAAAGAAAAGGATATAATTAGTATGCGACACAAGGAATGTCGGTCCATGACTCCTATATTAGTCCAATTTTATTTTTTCTATTTTATAGAGAAATCAGAAAAAAAAAATTCTTTAGGAAGAAATGGGTTAATTTCTGATACAGAATTTTTTTTTTTGCAGATTTATTGCTCTTTTTTTATTATTTTTTTAAAGGAATGTGACAAAATCTCTTGATGTTTACTAAAACTTTTGAAGGAATTTCCTTTTTATCAAAATAAATTTTCAGAGGTAAATTTATCAGGAAAATTTTATTTTTATTGAAGCAGGAAAGACATAACAGAAATCCTTTATTGGTTAACAAAATTCCCCCGAGACATTAGTCTAATTTTATTTAGAGAAAATTTTCTTAGAAAAATATGAGCGAATTTCTCGAAAAGAATTTTTGTTGCAAGTTTTTATAATTTGAAAGAATGTGATAAAATCACTTGATGTTTACCAAAGTTTTTTTTGAAGGAATTTTTCTTTTTATCGAAATAAATTTTCAGAGGAAAATTTGTCAGGAAAATTTCATTTTTATTGAAGCAAGAAAAACATGACAAAAATCTCTTATTGGTCAATACAATTCCCCCGAGACATTAGTCTAATTTTATTTAGAGAAACTTTTCTTAGAAAAACATGAGCGAATTTCTCGAGAAGAATTTTCTTGCAAGTTTTTATAATTTGAAAAATGTGATAAAATCACTTGATGTCTACTAGAGTTTTTTTTAAGGAATTTTTCTTTTTATTGAAATAAATTTTCAGAGGAAAATTTTTTCAGGAAAATTTCATTTTTATTGAAGCAATAAAAACATGACAAAAATCCCTTATTGGTTAATAAAATTCCCATGAAGGGATTTTTTCACATCATTTTTTCAAAAAAAAAATTTTAAAAAGAAATGAGGGACAAATTTAATTTTTATTTTCTTTTAAAAGAATGGTCGTAATATCAAGCTCAAAAACTAACTAACACCTAGCATGGACCGACCGAAAATAAATACAAGATAAAATTAGAGAACTTACTTTTACCTTGGAGAAATGCAAATCACATAGTCATGCGCATGACTCAAGTGAGGAGTGGACTCTAGAAAATAAAAGAAGGAGAGGCAGGGTGTGGACCTAAAAGGCCCCCACTATCCGAATTGGCAACCTTACCCTCCGCGCAATCAAATCACAATGGGAAGAATTGTCAATTCAGATAATGAGCGGGATAAAATATGGTCAACCCAAGCGCAATCGACGCAAGAGCGTTGCATATTCGATCCCTATCTATGGTTACCTAGGAAAAATTTCGCGACTTGGGTTTAGACGCTTGTGTGTGCAGGTGTTGTGATCCTCAGAATATGCAAGACATGCACAACAATTGATATCAAAACAGCGCTTCTAAAAATGTGTGAAATTAAACATAATCCCAACACCGAGCCTGCAAAACAAATGGGTTAGCCAAACACTCCGCCCCTTATAACTCCCATCCTGCAAAAACATATAACACCTATAGAATGAGTCCCAATCAAGATCGCCAGAAGCGAGATATCCATGAAATTTTCATTGGCCTAAGTCCACTAAGACTTTTAAAATTTTGAAAAAATTTAAGTATTCCAATTGGTATCTTTTTTCGAAAATTTAAAAATCTCTATTCCCCAGCGGAGTCGCCAGTCTGTCGCGACCCTCTAAAAATATTTTTATTAATTCTAGGGGTTAACGGATTATTAGGTTAATTAGATTTGACTAACCCAACGCGGACCCTCCCAAGCCCTACCGAATCGCAACTTTGGTTTTTGTTTAAATGATTTTGAAATTTGGAGTCGCCACTAATCGTTCTTGGTAGGTCGATTAGAAACCTAAATAAATTAGCGGGAGAACTAATTTATTCCTGCGAACCAGAGATTATGAGCTCGGAGACTTGGTTACACTAGTTAATTAAAACTAATGCCCTTTCGGTACCTTAATTTCATGGATATCCTAATTCGGCAACTCAGGTTTGGTTTATTCCTAAGGCTCTAGTAGGGTATTCTCTTTTGTATTTTCACTTTTTAAATAGGATGCATGGATGATATATATTTTTATTTGTTATATTTTTTTAAGTGTTAAAGATTCCCTGAAGCCGAAAGAGGGAGTGTGTTAACGACTTCTGTGCAATATTACAACCTACTTATCTTTTAGGTCTGATGATTCAAAAATTAAATTATAGGAAGTACATGACAATGAATAAACACCTCCAATGGGAGGCCTAGCATTGGCTTGGCTCTTCCCTTTGGGATTTAAGGTACAGGTATTTAAGTTGCAAGTATTTAAACTACTGTAAGTAAAAATCTCCAATGGGAGGCTAAGCATTGGCTTGGCTCTTCCCTTTGGGATTTAAGATATAGGTATTTAAGTTGCAGGTATTTAACTACTGTAAGTAAAAACCTCCAATGGGAGGCTAAGCATTGGCTTGGCTCTTCCCTTTGGGATTTAAGGTACAGGTATTTAAGTTGCAGGTATTTAACTACTGTAAGTAAAAACCTCCAATGGGAGGCTAAGCATTGGCTTGGCTCTTCCCTTTGGGATTTAAGGTACAGGTATTTAAGTTGCAGGTATTTAACTACTGTAAGTAAAAACCTCCAATGGGAGGCTAAGCATTGGCTTGGCTCTTCCCTTTGGGATTTAAGGTACAAGTATTTAAGTTGTAGGTATTTAACTACTGTAAGTAAAAACCTCCAATGGGAGGCTAAGCATTTGCTTGGCTCTTCCCTTTGGGATTTATGGTGCAGGTATTTAAATTGCGGATGGACTTTGTCCTCTCCATTCTGGGGTATGAATTCTTTAAAATGAAATACAACGAATTGATTCAACAATTTGAAATTTGTTCGCGCTTGAGGACTCCTCCAAGCCGATTTTGTGCTTCCACAGGGTTGACCATTGATATAGAGCTGCGGCTTCCTGACATAAAATAAAGTGAAGTGTCAGTATACAAAATATGTGCTAATCTGCACCTAAAACCAGAAGAGTGGAAAGAGTACTTATCTCCCATTTTTTTGGGAGGGATTTCTATAATTGATTTTCGCTCTCTATGTTCCCAATATAGAGAGTTTCTTTTGAATTAAGAGGGACTTTTAGTCACAGATCAGTTGAGAAATCGGTGGACAGCTTAGGAGCTTGTCTGGGCCGATTTTTGCATCTCTACGAGATTTTTGCTGTTGACGTAGAGATATCCTTCTCCTGACATAAAATATGGGGAAAAAAAGAGATGGAGAAAGTGTATACAATTTGTGCTAATTTGCGAGTAAAATCATAAATAAATGAATAAATAAAAACACTTAGCTCGAATTTGCTTGCTCGTTGACGAGGATGAACTCTTGATTTATATTGATCGATGAAGGAATTTGTGATGATAACCCCTAGCTTTAAACTCCCATCATCTTCAAAATTCTCTCTCTTTTGGTATTTTCTTTTTCTCGAATTTTTCTTCAATCTCCCAAAACTCTCTCAAACATCCAAAATTTCCTCTCCAAAAAATTCTCCCAAACACTTCAAATTTTCTCTCCCAAGAATCCTTTCTCAAGCTCACTTCTTCCTCCTTTTATAACCTACTCATCTATCTCCCATTCTAATTTTTCCACTAACTCTATCTCCCATTCTAATTTCTCCACTAACTCTTCTTCATTTTCATCTTCCATTCTCCATCTCTATCTCACATTCTAATCTCTCCACTAACTCTTCTTCATCTTCATCTTCCCTTCTCCATATTTATCTCACATTCTAATTTCTCCACTAACTCTTCTTAATCTCCATCTTCCCTTCTCTATTCTTATCTTCCATTCTAATTTCTCTACTAACTCTTCTTCATCTCCATCTTCCCTTCTCTATTCTTATCTTATTTTCTCCATCCATTCTTCTCCAACTTCTCTTCTTCATCTCCTCTTCTTCATCTTCCCTTCTCTATTCTAATTTATCCACTAACTCTTCTTTTTATTATTTGTAAAATAATCCTTCAAGAGTTAGGTATTTGCACTCTAGTCCTTGAATTTTAAGTATTTACAATTCAGTCCTTGAAAAAATATATTTCTTTAAGTCCAAATCTCCTCACAATTTTTGACACACCAAAATTTACCACATGTCAAATTTAAGCTCATTTCTTGTCGCTGAAAATAATGCATAATTTAATTAAAGCCCTTTTGCAAAATTAAGTCATTCTGGGTATAATTGGGCCAAGATGAAAATTTAAAATATTAGAAGACAATGTCACAACTCATAAAAAGTGAAAGTTAAACATAAGTTGACTCAAATTAAATTTTTTTAGGCCCGATTCGAGATTATACTCGTGAAGGAACACGTGACTCGAATTGGATTTTTCTGAATTTGCGATGGCCAATATGAAAATAGATTTAAAATAAAAATATTAACTATCTTTGTGTATTTTTTTGGCCTCAAATGTTATTTTTCCAAAATTTTCAAATATTTTTGTATTTGTTTTAAAAAAATTAAAATATATATAATATGAAAAATTATTTTTTGGTCAAAATTCGTTCCCTAGGCTTGGCTAAGGTTCCCAAAGTTTATTTTTCAATTTTATGAATTTTTATGGATTTTCTATTAATTTTCGAAAATAAATAAATAAAAAATACGTAAAAATACTGAAAATATGAAAAATCGTTTTTTGGTCAAAATTGGTTCCCTAGGCTTGGCTAAGGTCCCCAAAGTTGATTTTTCAATTTTATGAATTTTTATGGATTTTTTATTACTTTAGCAATAGAAAAAATGATTAAAAATCAAGTGTCAACAGCTGCCCCTCTTTGAAAGGAAGCTCGGTAGAGGTTCATTTCAAAGACGAGATGACACCTGGATTCTTATCGACTCAATACAAGGAAATAAAAAGAGTCGTGACATGATTGTTCCACTGAAAATGAAATGAGAACCTAAGGATTCGTTATATAAAAAAACTTTAGGGTGGTTGAACTTGAACCCGTATGGTGGATCAACCCATGGTAGATTCCTAATAAAAGGATTCTACTGATTAAAAATTGAATTAAAATTTGACCCGTATGGTGGGTCATACCATTTGGAGATACCTGTAAGAAGGATTTGGTGCCTGTAGAAAGGACTTGGTGCCAGTAAAAAGGACTTGGTGCTTTGCATGTAAGAAGAACTTTGTGCCTGTAAGAAGGACTTGTTTTGCCTGTAAGAAGGACTTGATTTGCCTGTAAGAAGGACTTTGTTTGCCTGTAAGAAGGACTTTGATTTGCCTGTAAGAAGGACTTTGTTTGCCTGTAAGAAGGACTTGATTTGCCTGTAAGAAGGACTTTATGCCTGTAAGAAGGACTTTGTGCCTGTAAGAAGGACTTGATTTGCCTGTAAGAAGGACTTTGTGCCTGTAAGAAGGACTTGATTTGCCTGTAAGAAGGACTTTGTGCCTGTAAGAAGGACTTGGTTTGCCTGTAAGAAGGACTTAGTTTGCCTGTAAGAAGGACTTGATTTGCCTGTAAGAAGGACTTGTTTTGCCTGTAAGAAGGACTTGATTTGCCTGTAAGAAGGACTTTGTGTACCTCAAAGGGTGCCATTCTGGAATCTGGAAAGATCAGGAATCCTGCAGAAGCTCAAACCCAAATTATATTATCCTGTCGCTTTAGGAATAAACCAAAGAGGCAAAGATCAAAAGGTCTCGAACATTTCTGTCCTTGAGACAAATCATGCTTTATTGAAGAAGGTGGATACCTGTATGTACCGCAATGGATTCGAGTACCCCAACAACCGTCAGAATTCATTCTCTTGAAAGGTTCAGGTTGAAGATATACTTACCTGAGAATTTGGAAGAAATGCTTGGTGTCTTCTCGACAACCAGGCTTGTTCATTCAATAATCGCTGAATGAATTTCAAGACTTTGGAAGGTAGTTTGAACATTGGGAATGTGTTGCCTGTCAGGCAGTATCAGAGGTAACATGTGCAAGCATTTTCATCAATTAGTTGATCGGTTCATGTAAAACTATTCAACCAAGTCGGCAATGATTAGAAGTAGTCTGTGTGATAACTCATGATGCAATCAATCCAAATATGGATCATGCAAAACTATTCTGTCAAGCTTGCATTACCAATTCTGTTTAAGGAGGTTCTCATAGTATGAACGCCTCGAATGTAATCTGAATGGGGGACTTCAATCCGAAAGGGCCTTCTCTCATTCTGGGGAAAGGCTGTTTATCTGTAAATTAAAATGTTAGACTTACGTGGAAATGGTTTGCCTTTCCTCATCCTGTCATGCCCCATTCTGCACATTTGATGTCTCCTGTGCAGTTTATGCTCTAAGTTGGAGTTGGTAAGTTAAACACACGGAATAGTCATACATAATTCATGAACTGTGTAAGCACAATGCAGATGTGACAATTTTTTAGCATTACGTGTGTTTATATAATGTGCAAATATGGGCGGATTTAAATTGCCCCTGGTATGTGGGCGGACCGAACAAATTGGGAAGCCTACTCCTTATGTCGAGGGGTGGTTCGTCTCAAACTTTGTCTCTACGTGATGAAGCATATGGGTGAGGGAGCATTTCGGTTTGTTTAATGACAGCGACCGCCACGGTTTAGCGGTTGAATGCCCCTGTAAAAAGCAGAGAAATTATTCTCGAAATCAAACGAGATAAGGAAGACATATTTGCTTTTTCGCTTCAGAGCTTGTGATCAATTTGCCCCATTTTTCACCAGAATAGATCTTGTCAGATGATCATAATTTTCTTTTGGATTTGTCTCCTTCAACATGTTAAATGTTAGTGTAAATATTTCCTGTAAAAAGAAAAAGAGACATATCAGCCAGTATTAAAAGGGATAAATTAAAAACGATACTGATTTACCCTTCATCTTGAATGTCTTGCATGAGTCTTTTACCAGTTTTGTTGGATTGAATTTTCCTCGACTTTTGTTGGGCGCCTCACCATTATGGGAAGACTATGGTAAAATACTGACTTTGATATTACTCGTCGAGTATTCCTGTTTGTAAAAAAAGAAATGCACAAAAAGTTGTTTCATTTATTTATAATACATACAACATTCCCCACCCTTGGGGATCGAACTCGGAATATTTCGGACCTACTGTCATCCCCCATACCATTCGGTCCATTGGACCGTAGGTGTCCATGGGGCTTTCTTTTCAAGGGTTAATCCTTGGGGATAACGCAGCCCTGTTGTATCACCTTGGGCCATGTTACGGTATTTCTCGAGGTAATTTGCAATCCCTGTTAAGAATGGAATAAGACAATTCAAGACTTGAGATGATTATGTGCACATTAGAACGATACAGAATTACCCATTTCTGAGATTGTTCGCGTCTTTCGCTTGTACTTTCCTTTGTCCGAAGCTGTCTATCCCGTGGTAATGCCCATGAGTTGATTTGCCCCCAAATTTTATCCAACCTGTATTCGGATATGATTGCGTTCTCGGGTCGATTTGCAATTTCCTGAGAATAGAAGGGGCTTAATTTTAAAACTTGGAGCAACTGAGGGTAAATTGAAACGATACGGAGTTACCCTTCAGGTTTATGCAGATTTTCACTCGCCATCAATTCGTCGCGAGGTTGGTGAGGTGGCGGATTCGAGCATTTAATAGGGGGAAGTCGGATTATTACTCCTTGCTTTTACACATTCACAAAAGCAGAAAAGCACATCACGCAAGGAAATAAAACACATTCACTCATTCAGGATTAGTTCCGCTTCCTCTGCAGGCTCTCCCATGATCAGCTGGCTTCATCCCAAATTAGGTATGCATCGGCCATATTGAAGGTCTCGTGGTCACTGGCTGAACAAGTGCATCACAGTCCCGATGCTTTACCGATATCAAACTGGTTGATTATGGCGAAAAGATCATCGTCAATGTCCGCTTGGTGGTGATCTGTCCCTTCTTCCTCGGGAGGTATTGATGCTGATCCAGTATCATTGGTCCTTTTGTACCCTCCTCCAACAGAACTCGATCCTGTTATAAACTGGTCTAACTCACCTCTTAAACGTGCATTTTCGATCCTCAGATCATACATTTCATCGAGGGTGAGGAGGAGGCTATTGCAGTTGGGGCAGGTGGCGGAGTCAAAAGTCTCTTTATACATCTTGTTTTCCGCTCGGAGGTTTTCATTTTCAACTCTTAGAAACTCGGCTTCGTTGTGCTCATGACGAGCCTTCATTCGGGTTCGCCTATTTTGAAACCAGAACTTGATTTGCAAAGGTTCAAGTCCTAACTCTTGACTCAGTTCCATTTTCTGTTTGCCGTCTGGCATAGGGCATGTTCTGAAGAAATCCTCAAGCCTTTGTACCTGCTCCTTAGTATGGCGACGGTAACGCTTCTTTTGACCCTTACCGTTATTGTCCTTATCTTTACTGAGATTTTGGACGTCGTCGGCGGAAGAGCCAGGTTCCATAGGCTCGATCCCAAACATGGCTTCGAACTCTTCCTCTCCCATATTCAGCAGGCAATGATAGCTCTCGGGAGTATTGGGTTGAGACATCTTTGATTTGGTTGATGATTTCTCAAGATTTGCTACTCGCTTCCGGTGTTTTCACTCTCTTTGAATTTTTCTGAGCGATTGCCTATGCCTTAAGACCCTCTTCCGAGCATGGCGTCTCTTTTAAAATTAAACGTGGGTTTAGCAACTGTATTGCTTCTTCCAAGGGTCCGGCCTTTCTCAATCCTCTTTTCTTATCGTGTCTCTTGCTCAGCTCATCTCCTTCCATCTTTCCGTGGAAGAGGGCCCCTTGTTGTTGTCTCCACCGTCAATTTGCTGGCGAGTTCTTCAATAAAGACGAGTCGTATCTCTTTTCTGTCGAAAATGTCTTTGTCTCCCACTCAGCTTATTTTTTATCCTTTCTTTTTCAAAGTAGTGGCGTCCCGTCCAGCTTTTCCGTAGAGACGTCGGATTTGCTTGGCTCGAGATTGGAGACGAGTAGCGGAGGTGATACTGATATGGAATGGTAGACAGGAAAATCTGGCCAGTAGAGACTTCCCCTGCAAAAATGAAAGAGAATGCGGCAGTATATGTTCTTCATATTCTAGAAAAATTGGAACGATACTGTTTTACCCTTGTGTGTACTTCCATTGAATTTGAATTGAGGAAGTTCCTTCATTTGGACTGGATTGAATTATATGTCCCGAGTTGCCCTTCACTTTGAGCTTGCCACATAAGTGCTTTGCTTAGTTGGGCCTTATTTTCTTTCGGGTTGCCTTGGACCATCATCATTTTCTATGCCATCGGGTCCGTGGACCGGAGGGCTCCTTTAATTTGAAGGTTACCTTCGAGGCAAATGAGTCCTATCGCGTTCCATTGGGTCATTTCATTTTGCGACACTCTTGAGGCACTTTGCAATTCCCTGGGTGAGAATGGAACAAATCCAATTTAGCATTTTGCAACGATTGAGGGTAAATTGGAACGACACACAATTACCCGTCTTCGAGCTCGCCTGGGCATTTCACTTGAAATTTCCCTACGTGAGGCCATTCAACATTTCTCAGTATGGCAGTCAGCGACGTTACCACAAATTGATCCGCCCTAAATCTAGCATAAAAAGGGATTCACGCATTCGACGGGATAAAAAAAATAAATAAATTGCCCCCTTGTCCCTGAATTAAATCGAGACACCTAGAAAGCTGGAAAATATCATACGCAGGGGAATTAAGCATGAAATAAAAGGTGCACTTATTCAAGGTCAGTTCTGCCTCTCCTGTGGCTCTTCGATAATCAGCTAGTCTTGTGTTGGTTCGGGTGTGGATGATCGATGTTTGAGAGTCCCTACTCACTGGCTCTTGATCGCGGCTTATGACGTCTGTCAACCCTAAACTGGTTGACCAGGGCAGTAAGCTCATCATCTGGGTAATCTCTTGAACCTTCCAGCAACTGATGCTCGAATTGGGCATTGTTGTTGGCAAATGCTGGCGGTAGATTTCTCATTCTGTCCTCGCCATGAGCAATTTGACTTCTCGTGCTGGAGCCTTCATCATTACTCGAGAAAGTGTGGGGATCACCAACTGTCCTGCTGCCAAAAACTCCTTCCATTCGAGGATTAAAGAAGTGGAAGTGCTCAGGATAATTTCTTGTCTGATTCTCTGGCTGCGCAGGCGCGCTGATCATGGGATGAATTCTAGCCACGGGTTGGTGCTCATACCAAGGAGTCTGAATACACTGCCCCTGCGGTCTATACTCTTGAAGAGCATTAGGGTGATTCTGGGGGATACTTTGATTAACGCCTGGAGGATTGATGGCACGGCTACTGGCTTGGTTGATGATGGGAAGTGGCTCGCCCCATGCTAACCTGCGGAACTTATGGTGGCGAGGAGACTCGACATTCAGGCTTGGATCAGTCCCGCCTTGGTTTTCTTGATTCTGAGCTGCATTGTGTTCTCTCACCCTTTTTCTGTACTTCTGAAGATGACTCGAAACATTTGCTTTAATGAGTCCCTCTACGTTCATAATTTCCAGTATATGTTGCGGCCGTGCCGAATCGATTCCTACCTGTTGAACTGCATTAACAAACATACGATGCAGCTCGGGAGACCAACTCATCTTCTTTCTCCAGTTGCTTGGAACAAAATTGAAGGCTTGATGCTTGTTCTCATGGTCGTGCAATTGCTTCCTTACCACGTGCTGCCATATGTTTTGAAGCATCTGAACCCTAACTGGTTTCGTTACGACGTCTTGGGCCCCATTTAAGACAGCCTTCATTATGGCTTGCTGATCATCGCTTGCCGATATTACGAGGACTGGCATGTTTAATTTAGAATTGATGACTTCCAAGAGAGTGAAAACATCCATGTCAATCCCTACCATGGCGGTGAGGACGATATCAAACTGGTCACCACTCCTCCTTAATATCTCTAAGGCATCTGTCGCCTTTGCTTGAGCTACAACCTTATACCGGCATTTTCTCAATACGGTAACAAGGATTGACAGAGAGACTGGATTACCGTCAATGGCCATGACCAGTAGACCCTCAGGGTAAGGAACTTCATTAGCTTCGACCAGGGTTGAACATGCGCCCGTTTCCCTAATGCTCGACATATTTCTGGATCTAAGACTGCCGACTCGAGACCGCCTCAGGATGTCTTCTTGGACTTGAGGGATCACGGGATCGTCGATGGTTTCTCGTAACAGGCTTTGAAAGCCAATGCTTTGATGGTGAAGGTTTTGAATTCCTCTCCCACGAGAACTCCTTCCTCTCTATCTTTCTCCTGCGAGTTCTTGCGAATGAACTCTCACTATCAAATGAGGACAAGTTCTCTCTCTGGCAATAGCAACGACTTCCCTCTTCACGGGCAGTGCTATTAGATTTTTCGAGGGAGAAAATCTGATATTCAGCTTTTGATCAAAGGGGAAATCCTTATTTCTCGCTCAGTTCGTCTTCCTTTTTTCTTTTCGTGGTAGAGGGCCCTTGTCAAGATCTCCACCGTCGATTTACTGGCGGGTCCTCCAATAAAGACGAGTCGTATCTCCTTTTCTGCCGAAAATTTCTTTGTCTCCCACTCAGCTCGTTTTTTATTCTTTCTTTTTCAAAGTGGTGGCAGCCCGTCCAACTTTTCTGCAGAGACGTCGGGTCTGCTCAGCTTGAGGTTGCCGCTTGACTGGAATTCGAGCCAGCGGGGGTGTTGCCGACAGAGAATGGTAGATAGAAAAAACTCGACCAATAAGGACTGCCCCTGTAAAATCATTATTTAAATTGAAGCAGATTATCACCTTCGCATTCCGATCATCTGCCTCGCCTCTCTCCTCCTTTCTTTCGTGATCTGCTTTCAAAAATGGCCAATTCTCCTAACCATACCTTCTCCGCCGAAATCCTGGCTGGGTGGGAGAGACTCTACAATCTTCTTGGTAGAGGTTACGCTCATATAGCCCAAAACTCTACCGTTGAGGCTGAAATCCTCGGTTTATTCAGGTCCCTAGACGCTGCTTCTGTTGAGGGTACCCAACTGGGGAGGGAGTATCGGAACTTCCCGACCCTCTTCATCAATTTTCTGGCTGCCTATAACCGCGCTTATGAGACGGTCATTGTGACTGCCGTCGTGAAAGCTCGTTACCGAGACCGGCACGAGCGTCTGGAAATAGTCACATTTATGGCTGATAATCACAAGAAAGCCTTCAAGTTTGCCAATGATCAGCTTTCGTGGCTAGTTCGTGAGAGGGGAAAGTTGGTGGACCGTCTGGCCTTGGTCCGAACTTACGCCGAACAGGAGCCGAGCAATATTATGATGAGGTGCAAATGCGGTTGGCTGCAGGAGAGACTTGATGACATTACGGCAGATATTGCTTTCGAGAGGGCGGCGATTTCAGACTTGGAGTTTGCTGTCGAGCATTATGAGGCCAGTATGGCCCAGGCTAAGGAGAAGCGCGATCGCCTCTTCTTTAGGCTCGCGGAGCTTGATCCTGAGAACGCCCGGTGCACCCGGAGCATCAACTGTTTGGAGAGTCAGTTGAACTCCTTCGTAATGGTTATCAGGGCTCAGTTTGGCTTTACTTTTCCTCCCCAGTGAGCTGTTGTAATGCTCTTTGATGAATGGAATGAAAGAAAAGCTTCACGTGTTTTTTTTTGTTTAATTTTCCTGCTATCGTTTCTTCCGCATAGCATAACAGAACGATTTGAGGTACCGAAGATGTCGAGGCTTAATGTTTTTCTTGATGTTCTTGTTTAATTGCTCCAGACGATGATATCGAGAACATTGATGAAGGGTTCGGCGGTGGCCCCCACTATCCATCTTGAGATCACAAACAATAACGCTATGACAACTCGATCAGTGCGCTGGTAATAAATCCGGCCACCTGTTGTGTGCCCACTTTTATCCATATTTTATTTCTTTCGGCGTCCACTTGCTCGTGTCGGTCGCCTGTAGCGTCGGGAGAAATTCCTGTGGGCCACGTTCATTAATAGAACCTCGGTCCTCTGAAGCCCTCCGCATGTTTCGAATAAGAGGAAATTTTAAGATCGGTCTCTGGTTGATTTAATCAGGTTAAGGTACTTATTTCATGGTTTCTGATTATATAATCCATATTGTCTTTCAAAAGACGCGGGATCCTCTGTAATACATTAAATATGCCCCCGTGTTTAATCAGTATAAGTCCACCGTCATATCACAATACACTGCCCATGCAAGTTTACGGATTGACACAACTCTATCTGTCAAAGATGGACAGTGTTCGTTTGCCCCCCTGAATTAACGGTTGAAGCCTTGGTGTTTTTCGTCTTTTGGTATTTCTGAAGATGATTCTCGATATATTATTGAACTTAATTTTTACACCCGTCTGGGGTATCTAGGATCTCCCTGCAAAAGAAAATGATATAATTAGTATGCGACACAAGGAATGTCGGTCCATGACTCCTATATTAGTCCAATTTTATTTTTTCTATTTTATAGAGAAATCAGGAAAAAAAAATTCTTTAGGAAGAAATGGGTTAATTTCTGATACAGAATTTTTTTTTTTTGCAGATTTATTGCTCTTTTTTTATTATTTTTTTAAAGGAATGTGACAAAATCTCTTGATGTTTACTAAAACTTTTGAAGGAATTTCCTTTTTATCAAAATAAATTTTCAGAGGTAAATTTATCAGGAAAATTTTATTTTTATTGAAGCAGGAAAGACATAACAGAAATCCTTTATTGGTTAACAAAATTCCCCCGAGACATTAGTCTAATTTTATTTAGAGAAAATTTTCTTAGAAAAACATGAGCGAATTTCTCGAAAAGAATTTTTGTTGCAAGTTTTTATAATTTGAAAGAATGTGATAAAATCACTTGATGTTTACCAAAGTTTTTTTTGAAGGAATTTTTCTTTTTATCGAAATAAATTTTCAGAGGAAAATTTGTCAGGAAAATTTCATTTTTATTGAAGCAAGAAAAACATGACAAAAATCTCTTATTGGTCAATACAATTCCCCCGAGACATTAGTCTAATTTTATTTAGAGAAACTTTTCTTAGAAAAACATGAGCGAATTTCTCGAGAAGAATTTTCTTGCAAGTTTTTATAATTTGAAAAATGTGATAAAATCACTTGATGTCTACTAGAGTTTTTTTTAAGGAATTTTTCTTTTTATTGAAATAAATTTTCAGAGGAAAATTTTTTCAGGAAAATTTCATTTTTATTGAAGCAATAAAAACATGACAAAAATCCCTTATTGGTTAATAAAATTCCCATGAAGGGATTTTTTCACATCATTTTTTCAAAAAAAAAAATTTTAAAAAGAAATGAGGGACAAATTTAATTTTTATTTTCTTTTAAAAGAATGGTCGTAATATCAAGCTCAAAAACTAACTAACACCTAGCATGGACCGACCGAAAATAAATACAAGATAAAATTAGAGAACTTACTTTTACCTTGGAGAAATGCAAATCACATAGTCATGCGCATGACTCAAGTGAGGAGTGGACTCTAGAAAATAAAAGAAGGAGAGGCAGGGTGTGGACCTAAAAGGCCCCCACTATCCGAATTGGCAACCTTACCCTCCGCGCAATCAAATCACAATGGGAAGAATTGTCAATTCAGATAATGAGCGGGATAAAATATGGTCAACCCAAGCGCAATCGACGCAAGAGCGTTGCATATTCGATCCCTATCTATGGTTACCTAGGAAAAATTTCGCGACTTGGGTTTAGACGCTTGTGTGTGCAGGTGTTGTGATCCTCAGAATATGCAAGACATGCACAACAATTGATATCAAAACAGCGCTTCTAAAAATGTGTGAAATTAAACATAATCCCAACACCGAGCCTGCAAAACAAATGGGTTAGCCAAACACTCCGCCCCTTATAACTCCCATCCTGCAAAAACATATAACACCTATAGAATGAGTCCCAATCAAGATCGCCAGAAGCGAGATATCCATGAAATTTTCATTGGCCTAAGTCCACTAAGACTTTTAAAATTTTGAAAAAATTTAAGTATTCCAATTGGTATCTTTTTTCGAAAATTTAAAAATCTCTATTCCCCAGCGGAGTCGCCAGTCTGTCGCGACCCTCTAAAAATATTTTTATTAATTCTAGGGGTTAACGGATTATTAGGTTAATTAGATTTGACTAACCCAACGCGGACCCTCCCAAGCCCTACCGAATCGCAACTTTGGTTTTTGTTTAAATGATTTTGAAATTTGGAGTCGCCACTAATCGTTCTTGGTAGGTCGATTAGAAACCTAAATAAATTAGCGGGAGAACTAATTTATTCCTGCGAACCAGAGATTATGAGCTCGGAGACTTGGTTACACTAGTTAATTAAAACTAATGCCCTTTCGGTACCTTAATTTCATGGATATCCTAATTCGGCAACTCAGGCTTGGTTTATTCCTAAGGCTCTAGTAGGGTATTCTCTTTTGTATTTTCACTTTTTAAATAGGATGCATGGATGATATATATTTTTATTTGTTATATTTTTTTAAGTGTTAAAGATTCCCTGAAGCCGAAAGAGGGAGTGTGTTAACGACTTCTCTGCAATATTACAACCTACTTATCTTTTAGGTCTGATGATTCAAAAATTAAATTATAGGAAGTACATGACAATGAATAAACACCTCCAATGGGAGGCCTAGCATTGGCTTGGCTCTTCCCTTTGGGATTTAAGGTACAGGTATTTAAGTTGCAAGTATTTAAACTACTGTAAGTAAAAATCTCCAATGGGAGGCTAAGCATTGGCTTGGCTCTTCCCTTTGGGATTTAAGATATAGGTATTTAAGTTGCAGGTATTTAACTACTGTAAGTAAAAACCTCCAATGGGAGGCTAAGCATTGGCTTGGCTCTTCCCTTTGGGATTTAAGGTACAGGTATTTAAGTTGCAGGTATTTAACTACTGTAAGTAAAAACCTCCAATGGGAGGCTAAGCATTGGCTTGGCTCTTCCCTTTGGGATTTAAGGTACAGGTATTTAAGTTGCAGGTATTTAACTACTGTAAGTAAAAACCTCCAATGGGAGGCTAAGCATTGGCTTGGCTCTTCCCTTTGGGATTTAAGGTACAAGTATTTAAGTTGTAGGTATTTAACTACTGTAAGTAAAAACCTCCAATGGGAGGCTAAGCATTTGCTTGGCTCTTCCCTTTGGGATTTATGGTGCAGGTATTTAAATTGCGGATGGACTTTGTCCTCTCCATTCTGGGGTATGAATTCTTTAAAATGAAATACAACGAATTGATTCAACAATTTGAAATTTGTTCGCGCTTGAGGACTCCTCCAAGCCGATTTTGTGCTTCCACAGGGTTGACCATTGATATAGAGCTGCGGCTTCCTGACATAAAATAAAGTGAAGTGTCAGTATACAAAATATGTGCTAATCTGCACCTAAAACCAGAAGAGTGGAAAGAGTACTTATCTCCCATTTTTTTGGGAGGGATTTCTATAATTGATTTTCGCTCTCTATGTTCCCAATATAGAGAGTTTCTTTTGAATTAAGAGGGACTTTTAGTCACAGATCAGTTGAGAAATCGGTGGACAGCTTAGGAGCTTGTCTGGGCCGATTTTTGCATCTCTACGAGATTTTTGCTGTTGACGTAGAGATATCCTTCTCCTGACATAAAATATGGGGAAAAAAAGAGATGGAGAAAGTGTATACAATTTGTGCTAATTTGCGAGTAAAATCATAAATAAATGAATAAATAAAAACACTTAGCTCGAATTTGCTTGCTCGTTGACGAGGATGAACTCTTGATTTATATTGATCGATGAAGGAATTTGTGATGATAACCCCTAGCTTTAAACTCCCATCATCTTCAAAATTCTCTCTCTTTTGGTATTTTCTTTTTCTCGAATTTTTCTTCAATCTCCCAAAACTCTCTCAAACATCCAAAATTTCCTCTCCAAAAAATTCTCCCAAACACTTCAAATTTTCTCTCCCAAGAATCCTTTCTCAAGCTCACTTCTTCCTCCTTTTATAACCTACTCATCTATCTCCCATTCTAATTTTTCCACTAACTCTATCTCCCATTCTAATTTCTCCACTAACTCTTCTTCATTTTCATCTTCCATTCTCCATCTCTATCTCACATTCTAATCTCTCCACTAACTCTTCTTCATCTTCATCTTCCCTTCTCCATATTTATCTCACATTCTAATTTCTCCACTAACTCTTCTTAATCTCCATCTTCCCTTCTCTATTCTTATCTTCCATTCTAATTTCTCTACTAACTCTTCTTCATCTCCATCTTCCCTTCTCTATTCTTATCTTATTTTCTCCATCCATTCTTCTCCAACTTCTCTTCTTCATCTCCTCTTCTTCATCTTCCCTTCTCTATTCTAATTTATCCACTAACTCTTCTTTTTATTATTTGTAAAATAATCCTTCAAGAGTTAGGTATTTGCACTCTAGTCCTTGAATTTTAAGTATTTACAATTCAGTCCTTGAAAAAATATATTTCTTTAAGTCCAAATCTCCTCACAATTTTTGACACACCAAAATTTACCACATGTCAAATTTAAGCTCATTTCTTGTCGCTGAAAATAATGCATAATTTAATTAAAGCCCTTTTGCAAAATTAAGTCATTCTGGGTATAATTGGGCCAAGATGAAAATTTAAAATATTAGAAGACAATGTCACAACTCATAAAAAGTGAAAGTTAAAAATAAGTTGACTCAAATTAAATTTTTTTAGGCCCGATTCGAGATTATACTCGTGAAGGAACACGTGACTCGAATTGGATTTTTCTGAATTTGCGATGGCCAATATGAAAATAGATTTAAAATAAAAATATTAACTATCTTTGTGTATTTTTTTGGCCTCAAATGTTATTTTTCCAAAATTTTCAAATATTTTTGTATTTTTTTAAAAAAAATTAAAATATATATAATATGAAAAATTATTTTTTGGTCAAAATTCGTTCCCTAGGCTTGGCTAAGGTTCCCAAAGTTGATTTTTCAATTTTATGAATTTTTATGGATTTTCTATTAATTTTCGAAAATAAATAAATAAAAAATACGTAAAAATACTGAAAATATGAAAAATCGTTTTTTGGTCAAAATTGGTTCCCTAGGCTTGGCTAAGGTCCCCAAAGTTGATTTTTCAATTTTATGAATTTTTATGGATTTTTTATTACTTTAGCAATAGAAAAAATGATTAAAAATCAGGTGTCAACAAAGAGCAAGCATTCTGCTCATTTTAATTTTTTGAGTGAAATGAATAGGTTGCTCGATTAGATAGTGTGAAAGGTTTATGAAAGTTGGACCTAGCTAGACTTCAATAAGTGTGATGTGTATGCTTTTGGACATATTTTTCAAATGTGAACACACGAATGGCCTTTGAGAAAATTGTTTGATCAGTTAAAAGTTTGATTTAGGTGTGAAAGATGTCGTTCAATTCATAATACTTGTCACTCGAAAGGACCTTGAGGATCATGTATGCTGCTCTAACGGTTGGAGCCTTTCCTTTTGCACATGGACTAGATAGGGCGGAGCCATTTATGTATGCACTCGAAGGAGGCAATTTTTGTGCATTTATGGGAATTAATTGAGACGAATGTATGCCCATGTTTTTCAAAATAGGAGGAGAGATAACAAAAGAAACCCAGATTGATTAGCAAGTGGCTACGTGCTAAATATGTTTATAAACACAAGATCTCCTAATTGGACATTTTCGGTGTGGCGGACGGGTGAACCTAGCTCATGGGCGGTGGAGATGCGAAAATTTTACATAATGCCCTAAATATTGAAATTTTATATTGAATGCCACATACATTGTGGCATATATTACTTAAAAAATTGCACCAAGTACCAATCGGTCATGGAGGCTACGGCCCTTGGCAGCCCCATTCGATCTGTCATTGGACATTGTAGAAACGAGGACTTTACTTGTTTTGTTAGAAGTGCATGCATCTTTTTATGATGAGAAAACTCACTTTAGGAAGATAAGCTTTGGAATCAAAATACATCCTCAGTAACCTTATAGATCAATTAAGCATGGGTAAATATGAGTAGGCAGACCAAATATAAACTCATTTGCTCTTTGTGGTGTGAATAATCATATGCCATGCATCCAATATCCACACATAATAGTTCCCCCCTAAAACCTCAAGATAATTTAGTAAAATCTCAATAATGGTCATGTTATATGTATATACACATATATTTCCTAGAATAGACAAGATTTAATTTGAACGGTCAACATATCCACAAAGCTCTCTCTCTCTCTCTCTCTCTCTCTCTCTCTCTCTCTCTCTCTCTCTCTCTCTCTCTCTCTCTCTCATCTTTCCTAGAATGGACAAGATGATAATTTGGACAGCCAACATATCCATAATTGTGTTCACATAACTTTATCGTGAATTTCAAATTTCAATTAATTTTTTCTAGTCTGGCAACATCTTAAAAGTTCATTTTTCGAAATAACCCAAATCACATAACTTATATAAATAAAACGTCCACATCCCGTATCCCTCAATTTGTGGATTAGATCAGCTGTTCCTCATTTTGAGGCTGCCATGATTGTAATTCTTGTTTTCCTTTTCCCTCATTGTCAACCTTTGTAACTCAATAAACAAATGGAATTAGGTAAAATTTGTACTTGTATGTCACCTCAGTGGGTCATGTATTAAGGCATATGAGTCTTTTGCTTTAATTCCGACATAAAGCATGTCCTTATTGTGGCAGCAAATTGGCAATGTTCCCACTACACACGAAAGCAAGAATAAGTTAAAGAATTGAACAGGGCTAGCTCTAATTAGGTTGTGAGCTCATAAAATGCAAAGTTCTTTGAATTTTCTTTTTAAATTTGCAGTCCTAATTCTATTGTACGGATGTCGATTCAGGTTTAAACTTTTTAATTTGTCCAATTCAATCCTTAGCCTTTGTTTGAAATTCCAACATAATTCTTCCGGCTAATTTTCCTAAAAAATTGTTAATGTGGCGGACTAGTCATCGTTGGTTGTCTTACATGGCACACTGTCACGTCAGCAATTTCCTGTGAAAATTCGTCAGGAGGAGTACACTGGATTTTCATGCAATGATTTTAAGACTAAATTGAAAAAATTATAAAGTTTTTAAGACTTAATTAACAAGCATGCAAAAGTTTAGGACTGATTGGGACAATTTCTACATAAAAGTTCGCTCAACTCGACTAATTCACCTCCTATAAAGATAGATTCCATCATGCAAATGAGTCCAATTTGTCACATAACCCATGAGTTATGTGTAAGATTTGATTAATGCTTCAATCAAACCAACTCCCTAACTCATAAAACTTTCTCTAAACCGTCATTAATTAAATTTGATGCCCATTTCCATCACATAAACGGATAACTAGCAGATGCGGTTTATATGCCCTAAATGGAATATTTTCAGTAAAAAAAATTAAGCACAAGCTTTAGGACAGAAAGGCAAGAGTCAAGCCGAGGCATCTAGGCTTTGCTTTCTCACTCACTTCTCTTCCACAAACAACATTATTCCATGCATTCCATCATTTCATTGCTGGCAAGTTCCCCACCAAGCGTACGGAGTCATAAACCAAAGTAGATTAAAACAGCGACCTTAATAGGACCGATGCCGCATTCATACTATATTTAATTTCAACACACAAAAAAGACCCTCTATTTAACTACCATCAAGGAAATTTAAAAGGAAAATAATTGGCTATTTTTAATATATAAAAAAAAAACCTATCTAAAAAAAATCATTTCCCACCTACATTTGTTGAATAAGTAACAAAAGGCACCACCCACTGCCATGAATGAAGTGTATACTTTTATCACTTGTCTTTTTGCTGCTAATCATATGATCATGTTAGATTTTGACTAGAGACATTCTTTCTTTAGTGTGTATGCTCCTCACGTACTAATGCCATCTTCTAGGTTCATTATTAGGTCTACTTCAAAAGTTCAATCTATATGTGGTTTTGTTAAATTGGGAGGTGCATACTCTAGTGTTGATGCTTTATCGTACGTGGTTTAAGCTCAGTTCTTAGCCACATTAGCATCATATCGCTTTCTGGATTTATGTTCTTACAAGTACATCCTGATCTACATCTCTAAACTCTTTCTACAAGCCCTTTTTACATTGATTGCTTATGATTCTTAGGGTTTTATTTGCTCTAAGTGATAGGGATACTACTAATCACACTGATTAAAACTAACAAAGACAAGAAAAAAACATAGAAGTGCAAATGTAGAATAGGGTTTGTTATAATGGTGGGCAGAATTAGTGTGTGGCTTGTGCCTGTGCCATTAAAGAAAAAGGGAAAAAAAACATATATTTAGTTCGTGGTCGCTGAAAATATTATTTTCTGCAAGCGACATCAAGAGTTGACATGTTATGGGGCGATTAATCATTGAAATACTTTTAAACGATAGAGATTTTAAGTGCATGCACACGAATCAAATTCTATGATCGTAAGAATATAAAATTATTACTTGTATATGGATGAAAGTTCAAAAACAAACTATTTATTCCGTCTTCTCATTTGACTATGACGGTGACAATAATTTTATTTGATCCACGACTAGCAAATAGAGAGGTTAATATCACGAAAAAACCTAAACTGGTACTCCTATGACAAATTCATCCCAAACTATTTGTTTTATCACGAAAAATCTCAAATTGATACACCTATGACAAATTTACTCAAACTATTTTTTTAATATAAAAAAATCTCAAATCGGTACACTTGTGACAAATTTACCCCCAAACTGATGTATTTGTGACAAATTTATCATATATTAATTTTCGTTAAATTTAACGTCAAATTGTAGTTTGATAGCATGTAGCACTTCACGGGTATACCAATTTGAAATTTTTACCCTTTATTTATAACTGATTTATCAATTTAGGATTTTTCATGGTATTGATTCAATTTAACAAAGAGTAAATTTGTCATAGGTGTAATAATTTAGGGTTTTTTGTGGCAAAAAATAGTTTAAGGTAAATTTGTCACAAATGTATCAGTTTCATGTTTTTTATGGTCAAAAAAATAGTTTGAGGTAAATTTATCACATGTGTACCGGTTTGGGGTTTTTCATGATAAAAAAAAATAGCTTAAAGTAAATTTGTCGTAGATGTATCAGTTTGAAATTTTTCGTGGTCAAAAAAATAGTTTGGGATAAATTTATTATAGATATACCAGTTTGGAGTTTATTTACATATAAATATTTCTCATAAATGGTAAAAGTCCAATACTCTCGCTTAGGTAGACCACCAAGAGAAAATTCAAATCCAAGTTCATCAACATATCATATTAGACCAATCTTCACTTGAAAGCTTTAACTAATGAGTTTTAGGCCAATCATGATATATTAAGTACTCTACATCATATTAATTATTCGACGTAAGACTTTATTTTAACACAAATCACACTTATATCCCAATAGAAGCACCTAGATATGTATATTCGAAGAATTAACTAAGCATTCCAAAACATATATGAAATTTACAAAAACATAATGACTTGGACAAGCACTAATTTTCCAAGAAATTTTTTAAGTCGCCTAATAAAAGAGTCACAAGTTGACGATAAGTCTAATCACTCGGTCACATGCTTTTAAACAAGAGAGAGATATAGCCCAAGATTAGTGGGTCTTTGGCTCTTATCCCACATAGTTTATCTCGTTTGGTGGAAAGTTAGCGGTGCCTAATGCCTCCAACAACATTATTCCCCTCGAAATCGACACATAGCCTTATGCGGTTGCACAGCAATTTAACCAAAACATTCACGACCATTTCCAATCAAGACACGCACATTGATTTTCAAGAATGTAAGTTTCCATCCATCGGCGGTACCAGTTTCGAGACAAATCAAATCCACCCACGTCTCCAAAACAAACATTTGAATAATTAGCTCATATAATGCCTAGCTATTAGTTGCTACGTGCGCATAACATTACCTAATCTCCCAAGTCCCGACTACTAGTCCTCTTCTCATAAACAACCTAGCTAGAGTATCTTCGACGAAATACCCTAGACACAAAAAGAAAATATTTATTAACTACCTAGAAATTAGGTCTTTATTTTATCCGATTTTTAAATTAGGAATTGATGAAGCTTCCACCAAAAAGTATTGAGAGGGCTTGTGCACGCACCTAAAGGTTGTTTGTAGTTGTCCATTTTGGACAATGGGTGGTCCACGACCCAATCACCGCACACTCCTGTTTTTATATGCACCAAAAAAAAAAAACTTGTTTGAATAATTTGAACTTAGGGCTCCTTCGCCGCACCTACAATCTCGCCTCACCGCGATCGTTGATTTGATGGGGGCTCTTGGGGGGTCCCAACGTGTGTAGTTAGCTTCTTAATATAGTTGCATTACATAGTAATGCTGTTAATAAATCTCGATTAAACATAGCTATAGCTCTCGATGTCATCTTCGGCGTAGGTTTTTCCCGTTTTGTTTTTCTTTTATCATGTGAATGCTGACCTGATCTTAAATCTTTAGGAAGCTATGCGGTGAGCATCTTTAAAATTATTTTGAAATTAGCGGTGATGCTTTGTAACAAAAGAAAAAAAAAAGAAGGAAAATGTCAATTTTCTTGGATAGAGTGTGATGATTTTGTGGGTGAGGGGATGCTAACGCAATGCTCAAGCAAAGTGAACATGTCAACTTCAATCCAAAAAATGTTAAGAGGAACAAAGAAGGAAAGCAAAAGCCTCTCTCTCTTTTGTCTACACCTCCCGTGGGCTTAAGATCATGCCCCCTCCTTTTTCCCCTTTTTTCTTTGGCCATCACCTTCAACTTCACAAGAACTATGCATATTCTATCCCCCTCTCTCTCATTTTGCTTGTGATTGTGATCTCTATTGACTCTTTATGCATCTTCTTTCCCTATCTTTACTTTTTCCTTCTCCCTATTCACATTGGATCATCAAAGAGCTCTATATATATATATATATATATAAAGGAGTTTTCTTGGTGTAATTGTTAAGCAACCAAAGGAGAAAAAAATTTGGAGATTTTTTTTTAATATAATGCTTTTTTCCTCTTAATTTGAAGAACGTTGCCCGTTTAATATGCTTAATTAATGTCATAAGACGCTTGTGAATAAGATCTATCTAAGAGTCATTCAACCTTATTCGATATTTTAGATAACTCAAGTCTATTGAGGAGCACCCTTTATTAAGATCTTTCGGAGTGAAAATCTAAATTTAAATGTGAACTTCGAAAGGTTTCGTTGGTTTGTACTCAACCTAAACTAAACCCAAAGTGGGTTGATCCTCACTTTAAGAGAACACATATACTAATCAAACTAGAACATTGAGAGCTTGAAGACTGTTAAAAAGATGAAAAGGAATAAGAGACTGGCTAATAATGTGATTCTGGTGATATTATCATGGGGAAATAGTAATTACATGAACATTCCATTAGCAATGGCACGATTTGTGCCAACAAGAGTGGTTTCATACACTGGAAGCTCTTCACGATACCTCCCATTTCCTATTACTGCAAGATGATCGAGCTCAAACAGATCTGAGCTCGAACAACTTGCCGCGTCTTCATCGTCGCCGCAACCGCCCTCGTCATCAACGGCCCGATGTGTCTCCCTGTGACCCCTCGCCGCGAGACCATCGTTCCTCACCTTCTTCTGGTTCTGGTAGTAATCTCTCAAGAAGTCTCTCGCCACCTCTTCCACGAGCCGGCTCTTCTGGATAGCATGGCATTTGGCTTCCTCCGTTTCCTCTGTTTTCCTCGAAGTTGGGAGCCTCCCTACGATTTTCCACGCACTCGGCACCGACACCGGCATTGAATTCGAGCCATAATGAGCATGATCTTCTTCGTACAGTGATTTATGTCCGCACGGCCTGCAATCTTCGTCCACAATCACGCTCACCGGGTCGAACCGGACCGTCCTCTTGACCCCGTTTTGCAGTTTTTGCCTTGTTGCTGGGGAATGCTTGCTCAAGCAAGATCTCGAGAAGGAAGAAGCCGAGGAACACGCGGATTCATGCGCAGATTGAGATTTCCTCTCTGCATTTGGTTCTCCATAACCACCAATCGCAGGGGTCGACTTCGTCTTCTTCGTGTGGGTGGAGGTGAAGAGAGAATTGATGAAATTTGAGAGCCGGCCCCCTGGCGAAATCGGCTGCTTCACCTTCTTCAGATTGGCATAAATTTTTAACGCTCTCGATTTGGACTTTATCATACCTTCCTCGTTGTATGCGCTCTGTTCGGCAGAAGAATTGTGAAGATGATGATCAAAGTCACGCAACTTCCTCTGCTCTTGAAACAGAGCCCTCTCTGTTTTCTCTGGTTTAGTAGAGACGCCGGTCCTCACTGGCTTAGGCCTCGGTAGTGGTGGTGGAGCGAAGCAAGAGCTTCTCTTCTTAACGACCCCATACAAGGACTCAGTGTCCGAGGAAGAGAATCCACCGGAGCTCGAATCTGACGAGCTCGAGGTCGAACTGAAAAACAGAGCATCGTGGTCGCGATCACGATCCCACCTCTGCTTCCTCTCGGATTCGCCCCTTGTCTGCTTCATCATCTTTACTCCTACATCGTCAGCGACCTTGTTACTGACGAAAACCCCTCGGTGGAGAGCCAGATTTTCCTCGGTGCCTTTGTTGCTTTTGGAGCCGCATTTTTTGATATCCCGGATGCTCTGTTTCCTCGCCATTGCCGCGTCGCCGTAAAACTTCAAGTCCTCGCCTTTTGGGTCAGACTCGTCAATGGATCTGTAGATTTTGTCGAGAAGAGTGGAAGAAAAAGATGGGTTTTGCTTCCCTATCGCATATCTCTCGTCTTTCAGAGTTCTCTCCGACTTATACATGTTTCTGTTTTCCCCTTTTTCCCCCCACTTCAGAGAACTGTGCAGGAACAGAGATGTCCAGAACACAAGGATTGACGGAGAGAGAGACAAAATGATGGAGAGAGACAAAAGGAGGGAGGGAGGTGGTTGAGTTGTCTGTGAAAGAAGTTTCAGAAAGCTGCTGTTTTTCGGAAGGTCCTTCCAATCTCGCGAGAGGACAGGTTGGGCAAGAGGGGCATTACTGGAAAGCAGAGATCTCTTCTCTCGCTAGAAATGTTTTTCCCTGTTCTTTTTTTCCGAGACGTGATAGAAGCGAGCGAGCATGACATGAAGAAACAGGAGCAATCGATGTGTTTTTCTAGAGAGAGAGGGGGAGAGAGATGGGTAGAGAGAGAGAGAGAGAGTAATGAGAGCAAGAAAGGGCACGCCTTGAGGATGGAGGAAAGAGGAGGAGGGAGAGAGATGACTTTATAAAGGTCTTCATGCGCGTGCATGGTCCGTGCCAATTGGAGCCAATTGCCAGATTGGCATTGTTCTTCCTGCCATTTTTCTTGTCCCCGTTTTGCCCCTCTATGGCGGAGGAAATTACTCTTATTTCCATTTTAATCTTGTGCCCTTTTCCCCCAAGTTCGAATTTGAAGCCGTTGATCACGTCGAAAGGATGAGGAGGGGGTGATCAGGCGCAGCATCTGATTTGAGGCATAGTTATTGCTAGTGAACTCACGTTCAAGAGGAATCACTAGCATCGTGACGTAAAGAATGATTTTTTACACGAAAATTTGCTTGAGAGCCTAATATGAACTCGCGACTACATATAATGTATTATTTTTTTTTTCGGTACTAACTCTTTCGGCATTGTTGTTGTTATGCATTTTGACTCGGGGCTATCCAAGGGTTTTTGGCAACATGCATTTCATAGAACATGTGCAGCATACATGATCTTAAAATGAGGAGAATCGTTCTTATCACTACGTAATTTGAAGTGTTATTTAAAATTTGATTTTGAAGTATTGCGGCTTTTGAAAGGAATCGCCATTTTAAATGTCATTAACTAGCTTAAGAGAGTCAAAATATCCTTGTAAATTCCAAAGTACACATTTGCACACCAAGTCTATGTATAATATACTGAGATTTGCCTAGTTACTCAGTTTGTGCAATACGTATTAGAGGAAGGAAATATGCTTCTCGGTTAATCAATATGTCTTAATATAATGACCTTAAAACTCATACCGCAAAGCCATAAGATTTTAAGTACAATTCCTACTTGATATGTAATAAGCCTTCGTCGATTCCAATCATAAGATATGACTTCCTTGCACATCAAAGATCGAATCACGAAGGTGGACTTGTTTAGACACATATATCAGATCGAACCCTCCGACGGCGAACTTGAACTAAATTTGATATTAAGCCATATGGGTTACATCACCAATTGACCAAGAATATAGGGAAAAAAATTGGGAGATTGGGCAGGAAAAGAATGATTAAATGTGGAGAGATGGAACCAACCTCGGTTGAATAATTAAAACTAAAAGTATTTTGTAAAATGAAGTGGAGGAGACAATAAGAAGAAAACTTCCATATGACACTTGCGCCACCTGATAGACCAACATGCGGCATCTATTCATCGACATTTTTGTTCTTTTCTATGATTTTCGGACATGCAATAAACAAAAGAATATATTTCATATCAATATATTGTGTGATTTAAAATGTCAAAGAAGTAAGGAATATTTTCAAATAAAAACTTGAAGTGCCCTTATTATTTTTAAGAAGGGCTTGAACAAAGGGATTTTCGCCATTTACTTTCTTTAAATTTTTCCTTGTTTTAATTTTTTCCTTCCTTTTCGCCGACGACTCGTCTTAGGTGATGATTTTAACACCTCTTCACAGCTGATGAGGAGAGCCCTTGCCAAAGCTGGGTGAGGGTCGCCTCATTGACAGCAACAAAGAAAAAAAATTGACAAAAGGGAAAAAAATAAATAAAAAAAGAAATGACGAAAATACCCCTATTCAAGCTATTCTTTAAAATAAAGAGGGGCACTTCCTGTTATTTGGAATAAGGCTTAGTTTATACCATTATTGAGAAAATTAGGGCATTTTATGCCCTTATCTGAGAGTATTTGGACAGATAAAAAGAAAAAAAAATAGTTATTGTGTATGCTGTTTCTGATCTTGAAAGGGATGGGGCCCGATTTTAGCTTGTTAATTGTGTTTATTCTCTTTGAATTTGAAACTTGAAGAACTTAATGCCCTCAGCTCTATTACCCAAAGATGGAAATGACAGTTTCAAAAGCTTGACCAAAGTTGGCGATAGATTGCCCGTAATCATGAAAAACATTTTGGCTTTTCAACCTGCATGAGTAATTATTTCAGGAGCCTGTGAAAGATTGACATTTAATCATGGTTTAACCAAGGAGCCTCTCGAAATTAAAAAGGCAAAAAGAAAAAAATGTTAAATCTTGGAGCCTGTGCTCTTGCCTTTTGGTAATGTTTGAAGGTTTTCAAAACAAAGCAGGAGATGCGATAATTGCATTTAATAACTCAGTAAAATGGAATAAATTAAAGGGAAAATAATCCCAGCCCTCTATATATCTTGCAATTTTGAAATAAGGGTGCCTCAGTAAGGGAAAATAACACAAACAATCCATGAACTTTGGCCCAATGTGTATTGTCGTTATTGAATTTTTAATTTGTTCAATGTGGTCCATAAATATTAGGTTAAAGTGACCCACCGGCTGAGTGGGCGAGTGGATAGGGCTCTGGACCCAGTTTGGTCCAGAGTTCGAATCCCCCCGTTGCGATTCGTCGCAGGGAGCTCGTCCCCCCCGTTGCGATTCGTCGCAGGGAGCTCAGTGTCTTACCCGGGTGCCTGTGGTGGTGGGGTCTTGCAGTCGCCCCCGAGGACTTAGTCGGGTTCACGGCCTCGGTTTGAGCTCAGCTCGCCAGCCTCCGGACACCTCGGTTATCAAAAAAAAAAAAATATTAGGTTAAAGTGCAATGTCATTTCCGAACTTTTAATTTGTTCAATTGATCCCTAAACTTTTGGCAAATGTGTATAAATATTTGATATTGTCCATGAACTTGAATCATTGAACATTTTTATATAGTTCAATGTCTATATTGATCATGTATCAAAAGTCCATAAATCATATTGAATGAATTAAAGTTTAGAGATTACATCGCACTGTGGGTTAAAATTTAAGGATCGCATTGAAAAAATCAAAAGTTCAATAACGACATTACATATTAGGCTAAAATTTATGAATCATTAGTATCATTATCTCCGTCTCTAACTATCAAGTGTCAAGGACTCCATCCATGGTGCACACAATTGACAAGTCATGCAAGTCTTCATTTTTTTGGCCAATGAAGGGCAGTGTTGTTTTCATTGGCGTTTGGGAAAACAACAAACATCCTTTAATGAGACTGAAAAGGATGCTTTGGACTTAAACAGCATTGATCACCCCGAAACCCAACCCAACACCCAGACACCAATGCACACGCACAGTGTATTGCCTCAATTATGCCTGCCAAGACCACATGATCTTCCATTTCTGGTTCTCTGGCTGTTCATCCATCTCAAGACAACATGCCATGTAGCTGTCATCCTCGGTCAAAATCTCTCTCTCTCTCTCTTCGGACTCTCTGGATAGAAAATTATGTGTTTTGAAGATGAAAGGTCATTTGGTTTCGGTCTCTTGAGTCTGTCTTGGATGTGCAGGAGTCTACGGGGAGTTATCTCTGAGCTACAAATTTGCAAGGTGGCATGCATCAGCAGCAGCGGTTGAGCCAAAGATCCATCTTGTGCTGTACTTTCAACATCAGATGGTGACTGGTCAAGCAGGAGCCCTAGTAAATGCTGTGGTATCCCACGGTTGAAGAATGTGTAGCTGATATGTTTTGGCGACTGGATGCTGTGGCACATGAACCCGGAGGATCTGGGAACGTCGGATCGCGTGCATCCCATGTAGAGACCACATGACTCGATGGCCGGGAGCATTCGGATTCACGTGGATCCGAAGCTTTGTCACAAGAAATTCTCGTTTTGGAGTCCATGAATCTGGTTGGGATGAAGACTGAAGTTGAATGATTGTCCACAGCATGGAGGACCTTAATTGTACCCTCCAAGTGAGACCCACGATAGCCCACCAAATTTTTCTTTCTTTCTACCATGCCAAGCGCAGAGTCTCATGTACATCATCCAAACTTGCAATTGGACTCATCCACAAGATCTCCAAAAATTGACTGGTTTATCTACTTATTATCATTGCTTTTCAAATGGGTAATCAGTGTTCTTCAATCTCGTCTAGTTTCCCCGTCTTAACTTGCTTTAATGAGCCTGTAATTCGCGACCATTCGAAAGATCCTACCGTATAAGTTGAGCACCCTTTTGATCATTTCGTGACATTAAAGTCAAAGCATTCGAGAAATGGCCATGATGGTCATCATCTCAAACCGGCTTGAGCTTCTGGAGGCTAAACAACAGCTAAAGTTGCCTAATGCGTAGCCTCTGTGTGCACACAGAGAGAGGGTTAGGACCCCCGCCAATAATTAGCGCCTGGCCGTCTGATCTAGCAGCCATCACGCGCGACCCTTTGGGCAACACGTGTGGGCCCGCGCCCTGGCACGTGAATTATTCACTGTTTCCCTGTCCCCACGGAGCGTGACGTGGCCTCTGACACGTGCGGTCGGAAGTTTGTTGATGATATCTATTATTCTTGCTTTGCTTTTTCACTTGTTCACTGCGCTTCCACTACGTCATCCCTCGGTTCGATTCTGCAGTGCAGTTTTCCTTTCCAGGAACAATCCCCAGCCCTTGGATCCCTTCCTCTTTTCCTGGCATCTGTTGATCCCACGGTCGAGCAGGCATGTAATTTAGTTTCGACAGGCACTCGTTTCTCGATTCATTTCTTTCGTCTGTGGCCTTTTTCAAGAACACTTTGTCAACCTTGCCCGCATGCTGTTATCTGAGATATTACCCTCAGTCGATTGCTACACGGTTTATATAATCCATAAAGATAGTTTAAAATAATGTTTTTGCATTGAGTGAGGTAGATTAATTTGGCCTTTTATGAGTTTCGTGACAAGTTAAAAGGTTGTCATTTAAATTCATAGCTCCATGTGTAATTTCTTTTTTTCCTCTAATTAAATGATTGTTAGTTACTTTTGTTCCGATTTCATTTAGGGATGATCAACTTTAGGATAGGTCGATTCTCACTGCGAAATTAAAAAATATTTACGTTTGGAACCATCCACGGATTTCTTGAATCCTCTCGGGGAATCCGAACCACTAGTCTAATTCGATCCAAGTGGATGGTCCACACTTGGAATTGAAAACTCGATCAATACTTATTGATTCCGGTGGACCAATTTTTTGTTGAAATCGCCTAGTATCGGCTTGTTCGGTTTGGGTTGAGCGATTCTTAATCTGATCTGGTTCTTTTGATCATCCCTAATTTCAAGTAATGAATATGAAATGACTAGGCTACAACAGAAGTGAATTTCTTGAGCATCATCATGATTAATCGAGAGAGAAAACGGTGTGAATTGAGTCTTGAGTATCAAACCCTAAATCTTTTACACCTAAATAATCGACCAAAAACACTAGTTCGGATGCATTGTTTGAGCTCCTCTCTCTCTCTCTCTCTCTCCTTTGAGGGAGCAATGATCACCAGCAACCCCTATCCCAAATCTGTCACTCGTCTTAGCAGTCTTACAAGAGTACAAACGATGCATCATTACTAGCTAGGATGCTAATCAAGGGCAATGGATCATCGACAGACTCAATTGAAGTACGCAAGAACAAAATCGACCATCGATTCGGGATTGCGATGGGTCGTCCCTTTCCCACGTGAACCGAGGGCATACGTTGCTTCCTCAGCAACTCAAAGAGTTATGATCAATTGAAGTCCAGTGTCTTCACGGGAGCAGGCGGGTGGGGCAACGGCGTCGCTCGGGCGCACAACCATGACCAGCCAACATCCTTTTCTGGAGCCCCACTGCATCTCGACTCCGGGAACATTTTCGGAGGACCACAGAGAGAAGAGGAGATCCTCGCGTATTAGCGCTTAATGAGATCTCATCGATCCGTACTTTTCTCAAGGTCGTCAATTGCCACAAATCTCGTGGATTGAGGGCCACAAGATAAGAAGTCACATTCTTTGGATCGAGAGGTGCAGCGCTCAGTCATAGAAAACATAGAAAGTGAAGCGTCTTACACGAACCGGTATAAATTGGTGACCAAGTATGACGGTCGTTTGGTTTTGCATGAAACCCAAACTAATACGAGTGTACCTTCTCGATTATTTTTCAGGTTTTTCGGGGCGGGTGACGGTAAAAAAATGCGAAAAAAAATCTATAATAAACTTTATTAGAGATAGACCAGTCAACTAGGGGGTCGGGACAAAAAATATCCGATCCAAATAAACTCATTTAATTCGTTTTGATCCATTTCTATGTAATGCAAACATACCAGACCCGATCTGTTTTCTTAAAACACTTATATATATTTAAATAAATGTGTGAAAATTCAAACCCAAACTGAGATGAAAGCCCAAAGTAAATAAGCATGAAATCGAGTAGGGCAAGAGAGAATGGACAGAGAATCATAGACGTAAGTTGTAAATTTATTTGCAATCCATATTATGTTTAAACTCATTTATGATCAATCGATTTAATATAACAAATTCATATAGTAACTCAGCCCACTAGACTTCCTACCCGTGACTCAATGAATAAAACTTTTATTCAACCTCAGTCCATTGACAGGCCTAATTAGAGACCCCATCCCAAGACTCAATAAATAAACCTCAATGACGTTTTATTTGATACCTTGGAAACATTATCCTAATACTGCACGAGGAAGGAAGGGACAGTTTCTTCTTCTTCTTCCAATGCCCCCAACAAAGTCGCGGTTTCATTAGCAGTCGCCTTAGGGCTTCAGGACAATGTCAGCCCCGCTTATGTTTCTCTGTCGCTGTCTGTCCCCCTTTCCCTTTGGCCTGCGGGTGCAGTGGAGGGGTTGCTCCACGTGCACTACATGACTTGGTTGCTTTCTCGGGGGTCTCACGTTCATCCCCATCTTTCTTCACGATCAGCGCATGCATTCCCCCTCGCTCTTCTCCAGCTTTATCTTTATCACTGCAGTTAAAAAAAAGTTCAATGGAGAGACACTGCGTGATTTAGTCGATCACGATGCCATAAAGCAAGTTAACGACATTTTGAATCTTGTCCGGTCATGACTTTCGATGGGTTTATGAGCTTTTTTTTTTTTCAGGACTGTTTGTTGGATTAGGCTAGTTTGCAAGCTCGTTGTGGTTTTGGAATAGTTGGTGTCGCGACCCCTCGACAATAGGGCAGGGATTGGAGGTCCGTGTGCATATTTCTTGATCGCAATAGAAAGCTTAACTCTTGGGTTAAGGGAATTGGCTGCGGTGTGGTAGGCTATACAGTTCGTGATGCAATCGTGGGAGGCATAGGCGAAAAAGGCTATCTTTTCCTCCCACCACCCTTTTGGTCCGCGGCGGTTTGCGAGTTGTCAGTAGAAAGCTCCAGTTTTGGATTATGGGAATTGACTTGATGTGGTGTGGTAGGCTAGTCCATGATTCAAGTGAAGGAGGGCATATAAAAACTTTATACTTTACATGGAATGACTAAATTGAGAAGGAACAATCCGATTTGTGTGAGATTTTGTAAAATTATCGTCAACTATTCTAAAATCTTAGACTGTTAAAAGGAAATGTGATTTATTACTTTAATATTCTATCAGTTCAGGAGCTCAAATCGAGCTCCTCCTCTACTATGATTGATCTATCTACCACACATTATAGGTTATATCTAAGATGGGGCTATTTGCACACTAATCATAATTAAAACACACATTTTTATGATCGAGTGATCTAACTACCATTTCTCTCCCCAAATTGTTGTTTCTTTTTATTAGGCTTCATTTTTTTTATTAGGCTCCGTTTGTTTCGCGGTAAATGAAGTGTTTTTAGAAAATATTTTCTAGGAAATCCTTTTCTAGGAAAATAGTGATATTTTTTTTTTGGCTAAAACCTGAAATAAATTAGAAAATATTTTCCACTATTTAGTAAGGAAAATCAATTTCCAATGGACATAATTTTTTTAAAATAATTTTTTGTTTTTTCATTATTTATTTTTTATTTGTTAATGTTTTAATTTCTTTTTTTCTTTTTTTTCCTCTTTCTTTCTTCTCCTCCTTCTTCCTTCCTATGCCGTCGCTCCTTTCCCTGCCGCCGCTTCTTCCTCGACTCGACCATCGGCCATGATGTAGGCCAATGAACTTGAGGTCGGCTGGCCCTAGCGAGTCATGAGCTTGGCTTCGATTGAACCTAGTGAGCGAGTGACTACGATTGACAAGAGAGGAAATTGAAGGCGGAGATGGCCTTGGCAATGGACTCGGACTCGACAGAGTTGAGGAACAGCTCCACCGGCACATGCTCGTGGCGACAAGTGAGGGCGCGAGGGTCAACTGAGCTCGAGAATGGTGAGGCGAGCTTTGGCTTTGCTAGATCTAATGAGATCGTGGCTCACCTTTGCCATGGAGGTGAATATCCTAGATCGCACCCTCGTCAGGGATGGAGGAGAGAGAACAAATATAGGAGATAAAGGAAAATTTTCCCCATTTCAAAAAGTTACATTCTAAAAAGAAGCTTAGGGGAAAATGATTTCCATTTCTTATAAAAGAAAATCATTTTCCTCAATTTTAGAGGGTTTTTTATATTGACTGAAAAATATTTTCCATTGACCACTCGTTTCCCACCCCCCAAACACTGGAAATTAGGGGAAATGTTTTCCGGAAAAACATTTTCAATGAAAAAAATGGAGCCTTAGTTTCAAGAAAAATCAAGGAAAAAATGGCATAAATGGTGGCCCAATATACAATGTGATCTTTAAACTTTTAATTTGTTTAATGTGGTTCTTGAATTTTAGCCCAATATGCAATGTTTGCCCCCAAACTTTTAATTTGTTTAATGCGGTTCTTGAATTTTTAATATATGTTCAATATAGCTCCTAGATTATATGAAATTTTCAATATTGTTCATGAATTTGAATTCACTGAAGGAAAATATTGAGCATTTTCATATAGTTTATGTACTAAATTGAACATGTATGAAAAGTTTAGGGATCATATTGAACAAATTAAAAGTTTATGAACAACATTACACATTGGATAAATGTTCAAGGATCACGTTGAATAAAATGTTTAGAGAACACATTGCACATTGAGTCAAAGTTTAAAAACTATGCGTGTCATTCTAAATTGAAGTCACATTCAATCGCTCTTTACCCTATCATCTTTCCTTTCATCCTCTTGTCACCTTGTCCAATGGATATTGTTAATTTGAACTTTTGGTTTCACCTCTTGAATCACAATGGTCGTGAAAGATTAGAAACGTCTATTCGTGAGACGAACACGACCCGTGTTCGTGCCATTAATAAGACAAACATGGCTCGAATACATCCACCATTCAAAAGTTGTCACGTAACGAGTGTTAGAGGGCATGATCGTATCATTTCCGATATGCAGTGGTGGGAGCGTTAGAAAATCTTGGTCGATAAGTTGATGGGACGTTACGTAGGTGCCGAGAGGGACAATAGGCAGCGTGTTTGCATGCTCATGCTCTACTCCATTTAAGTACTCTTGAAAAGTTACGGTAACGAGCAAATGCATTGTCCATGAACAAAATGTAATGTCCACTGCCCATTAAACACGGGCCTTGAGCTTGTGGGCCCTCTGACCTGCAAGGTCCATCATCCAGTGATGGAGCCGGGTCGAAAAGCAGCTCTTGAGGAGTTCGGGTCGGGCCACACTATTTGACTCTAATGAGCAACGTACACCGAGCATCCATACCAAGCCCATGAATTTAGAGCTTAGCTAGAGCACGACCACATTTTCGACGAGCTTCGCGATTGTGGACCGATGTATATCGACTAGAGAGACTTTTCAGTTTTATTTTTAGTTTTCACTTTGATTTGAATTTTGAACATCACATTGAGCTTCCCACACAATGCTTGCTCATCCAAAGATTCCCAACTCTTCTTATGCAAAAGAGGGAACGGTTGACTGGGCCCATCTTGGAGGCCCAATCATGGGCCCAAGCCCACAGAGGGCGGGAGATCTAATCCCGGATCACGGACTCCTCCCGACCACAATCAAATCCAGTTAAATCCGGCCACTCCAACCCGGTTCAAATCCGCACCATCTCTCTCTCCCAAAGCCTGCACAGAGGTCAAATACTTTCCCATCTTTCCCTCCTTTTACCACCCTCACTCCCCCACTCTCTCTCCCCTCTTCGATCTCTGCTGCGAGCTCTCTTTCTCTCTCTAGGAATTCCCTCTCCTCGGAGCTCAATTCCAACGTCTCTCTTCGTCTTCCTCCGAATTCGGGTGGAGCTTAGCTTCGTGGTGCCATGGACGGAGGGGCGCAGTACAATCCTCGCACCGTCGAGGAGGTGTTTAGGGATTTCAAGGGCCGAAGAGCCGGCATGATTAAAGCCCTCACCGCCGGTACGCGCTTCCTCGTAAATTTTTTCTTTTTGGGTTCTTTTTCATCCCTTGGACGCGTGATTTTCGATTTTTCCCCCGTGTGTCGTCAAATGGGTTGAGGAATTTGGAGTTATTGCGCCATTTTGGGTCTAAGTTTTGATATTCTGACGTAAGTTTTTGTTTTTTTTTCCCCTTTTGGTGCTTTGTGATGCAGAAGTCGAAGAGTTTTACCAGCAGTGCGATCCTGGTTAGGGTTTCACCTCCTCTGCCTCGTGGTGTTATGGTTTTACTAGATTTCGTGTTGTGAATTTGTTCGCTGATAGGAATTAGCTGTGCTGCTGCTTTATATTGCTGATGCGATGTTTGCATAAGACGAATTTGGAGATCTTTTGTTCTATGGGTATCAAGTGAGTTTCACGTTTGGAATGTATGACGGGCTAAAAAGGAAAGGCGAGTTGCAGCGTTATGGTTTGGTCTGTTGCTAGATTTCATGCGTTGTGTTTGATGAGTAACGTAACACGAAGGCATGTGTATCCTCAACAAGCTTCTCATTAGCGTTCTTGTGTTTCTATATGTTCCCCCTTCTGCAAAATGACTTTTTTTGGGGATCCCGTTTGGTTTGGATTATTTGAATTCAGCAACTCCCTTTTGTTTTGTTGTGAGAGGATTGATGATAGTTAGTTGTTTCCCTGGGCTTCGACGCGGATACGTTTTAAGGAAGAGTCTGTTCAAATATAGAAGATTAGTTCATTCAATTGGGGGCCTGCATGTGTAGTTTCACAGCAATTGACAACCAATTTTAACAACAAAGGTCTTAAAACTTCATCTTTCTTTCAGTTGTTACTGGTGAGTGATAAAAGCTTATTTTGCCACTTATTTACCTACATTTTTGCTTTCAGTTGAGATATTTTAGCTATGCGGAGACTAAGCAATACACCCATATATCTAGTGTTTGTGATAAGCAGTTACCATGAGAAACCAGCCAATAACCAACCCTTGTTTGCTAAGCCCTTCGTTGACAAAGCTTTGCCAAGGTTATTTCTTTATGATGCTGTTTAATGTTAAGTGTCTGGAAGATTACCCCTTCCTTGCTAATACTTTCTGAAGAATAAGATACCAAATTTCGGGGCAAAGTAACTTCTGTCACTCCTCTTACATCACCACTGTTGACTTATCAGTTCAAACTGACATCTGTTGAGGTTATTGTCTCTTGACTGCTCACTCTTGACTTTAGCTGTGACTCATTGGCTATCCACTGTTTTTGTATCGGTTGTCAAAATGTTCTGTGAAAATAATCGACGATACCTAGGTCTTTGTGTCTTCTGTAAGATAATGTACTTCATTCATTCTGTGAAACTCAGGATATTTTTATGGTTCTTAGAGGTGACATATGTTATGTGTTCTGTTTATGGAATTTCTGCAGGACATGTTGTTTGAGGGCCTTGTGAAATTATTGTGCTTTCAGGATTTTTTATTTTATATATTTTATCTGCTCGACCGAACTAGTAAACTTCAAGCTTCTGATATGCTTGTTCTGTCTGGGCTCAGAAAAGGAGAATCTTTGCCTTTATGGGTTTCCAAGTGAGCAGTGGGAAGTCAACTTACCTGCAGAAGAGGTGCCACCGGAGCTTCCAGAACCTGCCCTTGGCATCAATTTTGCTAGAGATGGGATGCAAGAGAAGGATTGGTTGTCTTTGGTCGCGGTTCACAGTGATGCATGGCTACTTTCTGTGGCGTTTTATTTTGGTGCAAGATTTGGATTTGATAAAGCTGACAGGTTCTGTTTCCTTCTCTTCTAGACTACAGAGCATGCATAGATTCATAATTTGACTTTTGCAAAGTGATTTGATGGTTAGTTTTGTTAATTTGTTCACTCTGTGGATGAAAGCTTCCAAATGACTGAAATCGAAGGGGGATGTTTCTTTCTTTCTTTCTTTCTTTCTTTTTTTTTGGGGGGGGGGGGGGTGGGGGTGGGGGTGGTCGGGTTTGGTTATTTGTGCCATTTTTGGTTGTTATATCAAGGTAGAGTGCCTTACCCGTTTGTGCTGTCAATGTCTTTGGATGCCTAGCTGGAGTGTCTGTCATCTCCCATATTGTGAAGTAGTGAATTATAAAAATAATGAAGCCGCACGGTAAGGTGATTGTCTAGACAGAGCTGGACTTGTGATGCTCCTGCAATGAGGCAATTACTTTGCTATTCGTTAGATTTCTTTGATATTATCTTGGGTGTTGATGGATCTTTTGCCGGTAATGTTTCAGTGGGCTAGCACATCATCAGGCTTCGTAACCTTGTAGATTTCTCTGTTGCAGGAAACGCCTTTTCAATATGATTAATGAACTTCCCACCATATTTGAGGTTGTGACAGGCACGGCTAAGAAGCAAGTCAAGGAAAAGTCATCAATTACAAATCTCAGCAGCAGCAAATCTAAATCAAATCCCAAGGTCTGTTCTTTTGGGTCATTTACTTTATTTTCCAATCATCAGGAGAATATACTTCATTTTTTTGGGCAGGCCAACTTTGTGTATTGTGAGCTGTATGCACCCCTAGAGTCCCATAGTTAGTAATTCCTGAAACTCCTTTCTGTGTCAAGCTTACAAAGCACCACACCTTGTGCAACCCAATCTCCCATGACAAAGAGAGAGAAAACAAGACGGTACCAAAAAAGAAAAAAAGGATACCTGCTTTGCACTGTTGCACCCATATTTTTGATTTAATGCCCAGTCTACTCTGGAAGCCATGATGCATGATCTACTCTTGTGATTTATTTCCTGTAGAAGTCTGATTATTCTTGAACATTTGAAATGTTCAATCTTAAACATTATGCTAGTCAAGTGAATGTATCCATGTCATGGTTGGTAAAGGACTTTATTTTGTTTGAAGTTATTGAATGTGAGTGTACTACCATTTGCATTGTGTACTTGATGAAACGGACACCAATTCTAAAGGAAGTAAAGTAAATTGAAAAATCGGGTCCAAAGTAGCGAGAGGGCAGGGGATAGTCATAATGCTAAATGTTGAGCACTGTGATTCATGTAACTATGCATTATTGATGATATTTTGTGGTGCGTCATATCTTAGAAGTACTTGTTGAATGCAGAAAGGATCAGAATCTCAGACAAAGTATTCAAAGGCAGTGCAACCGAAGGAAGAGGAGGAGGAAGGTATGGAGGAGGAAGAGGAGGAGGAACACGGGGAGACTCTTTGTGGGGCATGTGGAGAGAATTATGCCTCGGATGAGTTCTGGATTTGCTGCGATATCTGTGAGAAGTGGTTTCATGGTAAGTGTGTCAAAATCACTCCGGCTAGGGCTGAGCACATTAAGCAGTACAAATGCCCATCTTGCAGCAACAAGAGAGCCCGGCCTTGATAGTTGCTTGGGAGGTAGCTGTCCAAATGGTTCCTCTTCCTTGACTGCTAATTGTGTAGTTGGTCACTCTTATTAGTTCGGTGTTCCTTGGTTAGAGAAAGTTGTGTAGGTTGCAGATCAGTTGTTCATTAACTAAAGATTCATAATTTTATGGTTTGAGTTAAGGAGGAATTTTCAGACTTTACTGTTAAGTACACCTTTATTTATGTCACTTTTAATTTTTATTCACCGGAAGGTGGATTGTCTCCTCGTTCTAGCTTCTGCCTGGCCCAAAGTTTGTAGAATTTGGCGGTGAGGTGGTATCTTTTGTTTATCATGTTTTTTTCTTTGTCTGAGCAGGATTCTCTCAGTCGGTCTACGTAAAGCAAACTCTTGAGGGAATCCAAAAATTGTTATATACTGCTGGAACTTTAAGTCGAGCTGTGTGAGTCGTGTTCTTTGGCTCAACTCTACCACTGGTATTAGCTGTATATCTTCTGTGGTTATTTCAACTGCGAATTTGCATCCGTAGGTACGTAATATGGTTGTCTGGCAAACGCTAACAGAGGTGATAGCTGTTGCAACGATAATCATCGGTAGCTGGCGAGCATCAAAATTCCTGAGCACTCGGATGTCCGTTTACATATGTGAGAGGTCTCCATTCTTGAAGTAAATAGACCCTTGGGAGGGGCTAAATTATAATTAGGATCGTCAAATGGGTTTGTCAAGTTAAAATTGTTCAATTCAAATCGATTTACGTGGCTTATGTTCAAAATAATTTTGGTGACCCATATCTTATTCGGAATCAACTAGGCGCCAATTCAAAGTAATTTCTTTTTCCCTTACATCATTGCGTGCGAAGAAAAAGTGACTTTATGTACCAGCTCACTGAGTGATGGAGCTTGGGTGCTCGGCTCTGCCTATGGGCCAGGACTTCTTTTTTTTTTTTTTTGCCATCTGGCCAGGACTTCTTTTTTTTTTTTTTTGCCATCTGGCCAGGACTTCACATGGCACACGAATAATGTGGGAATGCGAGTGAGTACTTTTTTTTTTTAATTTTTGGTTGAAGCGGGTGAGCGTTTTTTTTTGGGGTCAGAATCGGGTATAACCCTTTCATTCATGAGAACCAGAGCGTTGAGTTAACGGAAAAGAACGAAGAAATTTTAAAAACGGGAACCATTTTTTCAGTTCCATAATACCCGGGAATCGATACATGTTTTCTTGGGTGAAAAAAATATCTTTTTCACTGCAAAAACAAGTATTGATCTGCTGATTATGTCGTTCGTTGATATTGAAGATCATGCTTCAAATTTTGATGGTGTAAAAGTATTCTTTTATAAGAAAGGAGGCTTTGGAACTCGCCTCAAAGGACCCAAGCATGGGCACCAAGATCTTGGCCCACTCCCAAGAGACTCGTGCCAAACCTTTGTGGACCTAGGCACCCAAGTCTCGAGCTTGGCCCTGAGGGACTTGGCCCAGCCTTTTTGAAATCTGGCCCGATCGCCAAGAAACTGGGCCCAACCTCAATGGACTAGGGTTGAGCACTAATGACTTGTGTAAGGGAGCCAAGTATTTGGGCATGGTTGTTTGGGACCCAATCATGGGCACTGGGATCTCGGTCAAGCACTTACACTAGGATCTCGAGCTTGACCTCAATGAACTTACGCCCTCCTTTTGTGGACCTGGCCCTAGTTGTTAAGGAATTGAGCTCAACCATGATTAACCTGAGCCAAGCATCAATGATTTAAGTGTGGAGTCGAGCACCTAGGCATAGCCGCTAAGGACTTGAGTATAATCTCAATGGACCTGACCATTGAGGAATTGGCTCGGGCCTTAATTGACTCGAGCTTGCCTTGATGCACTCAGGTCGGGTTTTAGGGACTTGGGCGTAAGACCCTAGTACCTTAGAATGGCCACTGAGGATTCGAGCATGGCCATTGAGATCTTGGGCTAAGCCTTAACGAACTCGGGCCTAGCCTCTATGACTTAGGCATGGGTGTAGTGGTCAAGGCCCAGCCTTGAGGGACCTAGGCCTATTCATTATGGACTTGGGCTCGATCACAATGCATTTGGGTTGAACACTAGTGACTTGGGTGTGAGAGCCGCTTGCTACAACACGAGGTCCTAAATCTAGTCTCAAGATACTTGGGCGTGGCGTCGAGAAACTGGGCCCAACATTGAGGACCCAAGCTTGGCCTCTATGGAGTTGGGCACCAGTGTTGAGGTCTTGGTCTTGATTTCAGGGATTCGAGGCCCCACTTTTATGTCCTAGGCTGGCTTCCATGTACCTCGATTGGGCGCTAGTGACATGGGTGCAAGAGTTGGGTATCTAGACATGGCCACTAGGGACTTGGGCATGACCATTGAGATCTAAGGACTGGCTTCGTGGCCTTGAGGTCTCAAGGGCAGCCTCAAGGGACTTGGGCCCAACCTCTATGGACTTGGTCCCAACCATTGAGGAATCAGGCTTGGACTCGGTTGACACAAGCCGGGTGCGGGGTTGGGAGCTGGACACTCTAGCATGGCTCCTCGGGCCAGGCTTGGCCCGGCACGGGCACACGGAGAACATTCCTCTTCGAGTAATGGGTTAAAGTTGGATTCTTTGCAAACCCATTAGAACTCCTTTAGGCTTTGTTTTAATAGACCCATTTTAACCAATAATTTTGATTTCAGACAATCCATATTGAACTTAATAAATATTGGTGACAATATGGGTCCATGACCAATTTTGCCATCTCTAGTCAAAAGGATCACGCCCGAGTGATAGCAGTGCTTAACGATTTGACGCAGAGAGATCATTGGCTTCTTCATTGGACTCTGTTTGATGGGCATGGTTAATCACGACCAACGAATGTTGTGATCTCTCTATGAGAGCCATGTTACCATTACATAAGATTGACCCGACCCTCCAGAATGGATCCATGCAAGTGTTTGCCATTTCGGAGATTCTTTCTCATCAATTAATCATTTTCTTATGGCTCATGTAGCACTCATTCTCTTAGAAGAGACCTCAACTTTGCGGTGCTTCACATATGCAGGGGACGTCTCTAGTCCACATTATGACTTAACCCAATGATCAAACTCTGTATTGGATCCAATCCAAAGGTATTTGGAAACTGTATTGTATTGTATTATTATTAAAATGAATCTTTACAGCTTCTATTTATAAGAAGTTAAGGATATAAACAAATCAATAATAAATCAAAAAAGATAAAGGAGTGATCGCAAAAGATCCGCTACATATCGAAAGCGATGGCTGAAAATCGGGAATGATGTTTAGAGATTTGCCGAATATCATATTCCAGATTTGTTATCCTTTGACAGTATCTAATTCTTTAGAGTTGTTGACCTTCGTATGAGGTTCAATGATTGTCATAATAGGGTAGAAAATAGGTAAGTTGTTGCTAGGAATGACATAATTATTTTATTGATGGTCCATTTGCTGAAAGTGGGCCCCAATATCTTATCTATATAAAAAAAAAAATTTACCCTTACGATGGTAACCAACGTATCCTCCATTCCTAGTGTGCACATCAAATATGCAGGGGACGTTGACTTGCGGATGATGGTTACACCGTACCATATCTGAACAGTGAAGAAGGCCATGCAAGGGGACAATTTGACACGAAAAAAAGAAAAATGGGAATATTTCATCGAAAATTATTTTTTTAACTGAGGATGGAGCTTTGTATAGAATCTTAAAGGACCAATCCCATGTCGTAAAGTATTGTACCTAGATTTGTTCCTCGTATTTTGCACACATCGTGGCCAAGAGCATACGGTGAGCAATAAAAAGCGATTTAAAGTAAGTAAAACAAAAATTTGGCACGATGAAATGCACTAGATGGCTAGGTGTTACGAGAGGAGTAAAAACTACTATCAATGAAATTTATTTTGGATATCGAAGATGAGCAAAGCGCAGCAACTCACACATCACAAAAAATTCCCATAGGAATTACACCTTATTGTCTTTTCAAGGTTTGCCTTGAAAATAAGGAGTAGAGATGCTCTCTTTTTACCTTTTCAGTGAGGCTGTACTGGGCAGTTTGTATTGGGATCTGCTGAAAATCCAGATCCAAGTGGTCCTCTCAAAGGTTTGCCTTTGAGTTCACAAAAGGACTCTCAGAAGTGGATGAAACTGCTGAGAGTGATGAGATCGAGCAGACAAGAGTTGAAATGGCCCACGGTTTGATTGATGGTCCATAGAAAAAATGTCAATAACAAATAATGAGGGCCTGAATGGTCCACAGAAATTTGGGGTTTCGGGCAATTGGGATTCTGCTGCTGCCCCTGGTTTTGTGTCCCTTTTTGTTCCCATTTTGCAAACTTTAAACTAAAAAATTTAAATAAAAGCATCATCCTCTGCACTGGATCAGCTCCAATACCCCAAAAAAAAAAAAAGCCAAATATCCAAAAAAACCCTTTAATTTTAAAATTTGTGACAATTATTTCCGAAACTTCTTTTTGTTTCATAAAAGCCTCCAATTTTTATTTTTATCCCAGTTCTACTAGCGTAGTACCAAAAAAATCCTCAACTATAAAATATTTTCCAATTATATTCATTTTTTTGTCTCATAAAAAACCCTTTAACTTTTATTTTTGTGTCAATTTTACCACCATTAGCCTTGCGTCAATAATCATTGTTAGTTAATCTTATGTGGTATTTTTATGTCGTTAATAAATTACACCTCAGCAAAATTGATATGAAAAAACTCCTTAACTTTTTTTTTGGCCGTTTGCTTTCCTTATGTATTGCTGGGATATACAAAGTCACTCAAGACGACACATTTCGTATTCTTTTCGGCACTTAATAGCCCAAATAACAGTTAGACATGCGAACAATCTAAAATCCCATCGTCCTTGGAACTTATTATTTCAAAATTTCGAAGATTCATTGGTAAATTTGATAGAAAAATTTGAGTCACGTAGGATTAATTAATGTTGATTATGGACGGAAAGTTGACGGTGGTGGAATTAGGATAAAAGTAAAAGTTAGGGTTTTTTACGAGATAAAAGAATTTTCAGATATAGTTGAGACAGATGTTAAAGTTGAGATTTTTTTTGGGTATTAGATTGATAGAATTGAGACAAAACTAAAAGTTGATTTTTTATGAGACAAAAAAAGTTTTGAATATAATCGTCACAAAAGCTAAAATTGAAGGTTTTTTTTGGGTATTAGGCCCTAAAAAAAAGCGTGTCAAAGATTATTCTCGATCAACATAGCAAATTTCACATCAAATGTAATCCATTGAACTCCTAAAAGACTATATTATAATGACTCTACATGTGAGAGATGAATAATCAGCAGGAGATTGCAAACCCTTTTCGGAGTATGCTTCATTATCCATTTGTCAAACATAGGGACGAGAAATTTCGCTAGGCATTCTATGGTGTTGGAGCATCTTCTGGGCTAGTTTTAGGGTCACTGGGATTGGTTCCCGATTCCAAAAGTTAGAAACCAATCCTGACAAGGCAGGTTCCAGATTTTTAGCTTGGAACCTACCAGGGATCGCCCATAGTTTTTGCATTATTAAAGAGGGTTTTTGTTTCTTGGTGAGGACAGTAAAACCGGGAGGTGAATTCCACATCTTTCCTCTTTTGTCTGATTTCAGGTGGCCCTCAACTTTGCCAATTTAGCCATTCGGTTTTGCTGATATATAAATAAGATATGATTTTCCATAATCTCGATTTTATTATATGATTTTTGGACTATTTCTTTTCGGTTCTTACGAGGAGGAGTTGAATCCAGACTTCCTTGGAGGTATTAAGAAACAACCGGAGTTCACATAGTTTAGTCCCATCCTCCACTTTCCTCCAGAATCCCTGTCCCACCTTCCCCATTGTTTATTTAGCTTACTTCTTTGGATTTCCTTGAACAGGAACACAGGGAAAATGGAATTTCTTTTTTGAAGCAGATGGACTCTATTAGATCCCTATTTAATTCTAGTTAAACACGTAACTTATACACATGACGAGCCCAAAACAAGTATAATATGCAAGCATCAATATTTTGATGTCCATGGATAAGTGCTTAGTACTTGCAATATGCTGATAAACAACGAGCTGGCATTTAGTCTCCATTTATTTTGCAAAAAAGAATGATTTGAAAAATATTTTTCATAAAATGATCGCTTATATCGATCATAAAAGTGAATAAATGAAATATATTTTTTTTGAATTCGTTGAATTCTACATTCATCATCTTGAAGTTAATATAGATTTACATTCATTGGGCCCTTTTTCAATTCTTACGAGGATTGAATCTACAGTTCCTTGCGGGTATTATGAAGTCAACATAATTTAGTCCCATGACCACTTTCCTCCAAAATCCCTAGCCCACCTTCCCCACTATCTAGTTTACTTCTCTGGACCATCTTAAGCAAGAAAACTGGAAAATGTTAGAAAGTCCAAAAATTTCAACTTATAAGTGAAAGAAGAACACTTGAATATAAAGAGTATATAGTACTCATTGTTAGGCGATGTGGTATAACAACTTCAACACCCCTCTTACATGCAAATCATATTACGAGTGGCACGTGAAATTGGACTAATGAGGGTGGATACACAACTGTAGATAATACTAGCTTTGAGACCATGTTAGAAAGTCTAACAAAAAAGTTTAAGCTTATAAGTAGAGAGAGATTATATGAATATAAAGAGTATAAAGAACTTATTGTCAGGTGTTGTGATATAGCAACTTCAATACCTATTCTCACATGCAAGTTGAATTATGAGTGGCACGTGAAATTTGACTAATAGGATGGATGCACAATCGCGGACGACACTAGCTTTGATACCATGTTAGAAAGTTCAATCCAAAAACTTAAGCTTATATATGGAGGGAGACCACATGAATGTAAAAAGCATATAAGACTTGTTGTCAAATGATATGGTACAACAATTTCAACAGGAAAATGGAATTTCCTATTTGGTGCAGATTGACTATCTTAGATGCCCATTAAGTTCATGTTAACACATAACTTCTAAATATGATAAGCTCGATAAGCATCAATATTCTGATGTTGATAGATAATGCTTAGTACTTATAGTATGTGAGCTCATACTTAGATTTCGTTTGTTTTGTGAAAAATGAGTGATTTGAAAAATATTTTCCATAAAATGATCGCTTATATCACTTAAAAAAATGAATAAATGATTTTTTTTTAATTCAACATTCATTATCTTGAAGTTAATATTGATTACATTCGGCGAGCCCTTTTTCTCAAGCAGACCAAAAGTTGCCAATATGAGAATATCTATCTAAAAAGGAATCTGAGAAAATATCTATCTAAAAAGAAACAGAAAAAAAAATATTATGCAATGTCATTTGTTCTGCTTCAATTTAATGCTTCAATCAAGAACTGAAGCTTTCCTGGTTTTTAGCAGATAATCTCTTCAGGAACTCGTAGGTAGTGATCATGGTTGTTGCGGACATGGCCATTGAAGCCCATCTTGGTCCCAACCCTCTGTAACAAGCCCTAAACCCGCCTTCCCTCACCATGCTTCTCACAGCCTGCATAGCAGTGAGTGCTCTTCTCCTGCCATTTTCTTCTACATCCAACACCTGCAACCTCGTCTTGATTGTGTCAACTGGCATGGTGATTATTGCAGAAACCCCACTTGCCATTGCTGCACTCAGACCCTGCACAGCCACCGCCGGCACTGATCTCGACTCAGCCCCAAAAGAAGAACGAAAAGAACAGCTGTCCTTTTGGCTTTTGTCACCACTTCTTCCCACAAATCCACCCCAAATGAGCCTGTTGGCCACAGAATAAGAAGCCCACCAAACTGCATTTGAAGGTGCATATGTCAAGATTGAAATGCCAAATCCTCTGTATAGGCCTCTCAGACCGTCAGCACAAAGTATTTTCTTGAATGCATCAAGACCATTTTTGTACCTACAAGAATCAATGCCCACTTGGCCAATTAAGCTCCTTTTGCTAGTGAAGCCATTCTGTTGGCCTTGGACCATTAATCTCTGGCTCACCACATCCACTGGGGTCCACACTAGCTGAGCAGCCATAGCTGAGCTTAGCCCTGCCACAGCATTGGCAATGGCCAAGGCACTGGTGTCCGAGAGCCCTAGCTTCACAGTGGCTGACCCGACACTGCTTTTGGTGACCTCGAGGGCAGCCATGTAGAGAGCTCTTGCTGGGATCGTGCCCATCAGGGACGTCCCAAAACCTCTGTAGAACCCTCTCAGGCCTTCGTGCCTCATGATGGAGAACGACATCTTGAAGCAAGAGACCGGTGTGTGCGAGACTTGTTGCCTTGTCTTGAGCACCACGGCCGGGTAGAGAGCAGCCGACACACCAGAGAAGAGAGCTGCTCCCAGGAAGAAGAATCTTGATTTGTCAAGCATATGCCAGTCCACATCTGCTGGGAGTTGAACCGAATCATCCTCTGTTGCTCCCAAGCTCATCTCTTAAAGCAACTTTGCAAGCAAAATTATCAGCAAATGATATATAATTGCTCTCTGCTCTGTTTGATAGGTTCAAATGAATCTCAAGTCCAAACGACTGAACTGATGCCTATTCAACTTATATAAACCGAAAGAAGAGAAATTCCTTTTGTTCAGCAGATGGAGGTCCACCAAAAACTAATACGAAGATAGAGAAAGAAAAAGAGGTAAATTTGAAGAGGAAGTGATGACAAACAATGGACAAAAAGAGTATGTAGTGCAGGTCTGAAGCAGACTCTAGTTATCGGAATGAGGTGAGGTGATGGAACAGAAAAGAAGGATTATAAAGAGGACATCCCGAAACGGACGAGGTTCACACAGAAAAGGGGTTGAGAGATTTGTGATCTTTGGTGGACAAACCAGATTTAAAAAGACTGGTTCTTACAAGAGACAAAAACCATGAACAATGAAGATCATGATCTTCATTCAACAAGGAGGTTCAGACGGAAAAACTTGGGCAGGGATTTGCCGGTTTAAGGAAGAGCTGCTTCTCCTGAGCAGGTCGACTGCGGAGGCTACCGCTGATTTCCTCCGCAACCGTGGGCGAGGGACGATTTCAGGGGAATGGGTTTCGGTTAAAATTGAAGGTGGGATCAATTGAGTTTTTGTCTCTACATGTAGTTGTTTTTTATGTTGTCCCATCACATTTTAGCCATCACTTTCCTTATCACGGTGGGGACTAAAAGTTTGTGTCGTGATTATATTATCATATTTTTATTTGATATTTTGTTCTTTACAATACTGGTGTGCCGTTTGATTATTACATTTCATGGAAATACTTTTTCTTAAAATGGGATATCCGCTTTTAAAAGCTAATGTCATTCGAGATGGCGGAAGCGTAAAACAAATGCAAACATTAGAGCGAGAAATAAAAGAGCACACAGATAAATTTGACACCAATATTTTATGTAGTTCGGTGGGGGCGTGCCTACTCCATGGAGAAAGATTGACAGGATGTTCTACCTATAATCAACTAGAGGAAACTGTGTTCGCTTAGAGCACATAACTATCAAGTGTTAAAAAAGACACCAATCACACATCGGCCGGTTGCTAGGGAATTCGACGGTATTGTCGAAACCGTCGCATCTCCGGCGCTTTCCTCATCTCTAGGTTCTCCTTAAAGCTTCAGTAATCAATCCTTGGGTATGTCACTGAATCAGTGGCTACACCTTCCTCTTCCCTCTTTGTTCAACCAACGAACCCAAACCCCCCCACTGCACTTCTGAAGGAAATCTGCGGTCCAAACAACATCTGTAGTTGATATCACCAATTAGTTAGAGACATATTTAGGATTAAATACTCATGATGTCCAGTGGAATATTAGTAATGTTTGTTGGATCTCCATTCCAATAATTGTCTACCCAGGAGTACTAGCTCATCACAGATTCCCTTTTCTAAGGGGAAAAAAGAGAGGGGAAAATCAGAATGTTAGTTTCTAAAATAGGTTTTTTTTTTTTCCAATATAGATCGGGGGATAATAACTATATACCTTCTCACATACCATCAGATCAAATGTAGATTAGGTTGCTTGTGAAACATTTCTATTGTGATGCTATAATTACCCAAAAACGGCTAAAATGGAATTTTCTTTTAATAATATAGTGCTAAGATTTAGCTTGACTAATACCTATTGATACATATAAACTACTGCATCTATGTACTTAAAATACTTTACGTTGCTCCTTAGATACTTCTCATGTAGTCTTTTGCACTTAATTACATAAAAGATCATTTGTAACTCAATTAAATTGCGCGATTGATGTCAAAAGATTGTGTTTGGTACATGATTTGCTAGATTTAGTGAAGTAATGTATTTAATTTTAGAGAGTTAGTGCGTTACGATGACTTCATTTGTAGCTTGTTTCTTTTCATTAAACCTATGACTTGAGAGGGTTGCAATTTTTATTTGGGTTAATACCACGAAAAACCCCAAACTGGTACACTCGTGACAAATTTACCCCAAACTATTTTTTTGATGACGAAAAACCCCAAACTGGTACACTGGTGACAAATTTACCCCAAATTATTTTTTTGACCACGAAAAATCCCAAACTAGTACACATGCGACAAATTTACCCAAAACTATTTTTTTGACCATAAAAAACCCCAAACTAGTACATTTATGACAAATTTACCCCAAACTAATTTTTTTTACCACAAAAAACCCCCAAACTATTACACCTATGACAAATTTACCATTTATTAAATTGGATCAGTACCATGAAAAACCCTAAATTGATAAACCTATGGCAAACAGAAGGTAAAAATCATAAATTGGTATACCTGTGAAGTGCCATATGCCATCCAACTAAGCAATTTAATGTTAAATTTAACGAAAATTAATGGAGGGTAAATTTATCGCAAATATATTGGTTTAGGGTAAATTTATCACAAATGAACCAGTTTGGAGTTTTTTGAGGTCAAAAAAATAGTTTGGGGCTAAATTTATCACATGTGTACCAGTTTGGGGTTTTTCGTGGTCAGAAAAATAGTTTTGGGTAAATTTGTCACAGGCGCACCAGTTTGAGGTTTTTCGTGATATTAACCCTTTTTATTTCTTTCTCGTTCCTTCTTATCATATCAATTGTTCTTTTCAATCCCATCTTCCCTTCTATCCACATTGTCATGACACGATGTGAGAAATTCGTAATGATTATATAGTTCTGAACCATCATGTATGATTGCATATTTATGATGCTTCGACACAAAAGAAAAGCGTAAATCACTTTTTTTTTTCTCTTGGAATAAATTTCTGTGAGCATATGCTTGCATGAAAATATGGAAATTTCTTGATACGGGTAGAGATGAAACATTATAATCAACTCAATGTTCAACATTAAATTTGATCATTGCAATGTGAAAGGAGTCATGAGCATTTTGTTGAATTATTGCATGTAGCGGTAAACCTTTATTAACTTTAGGATTGACAACTATTCTTTTAGTAAATCTTTCATGAAGGAAAGTGATCATGTCACTATCTAGTTGATTACATCTCATCATCTCATAAATCTCTGTAATAGTTTGTTCTCAAATACATGTTATACATGCTGATCTCAACATAATATTTACATAAAATCTATGTTATATTTCTGGTTGAGTTGGGTGGGTAAACAAACATTCAGTTTCTCAATTCTTAAAGGATAAAAGGAAACAAAATGAGCAACCTAAGAGAAGAAACAAGAGAACCAGCTCACAATAGTCTCAATTAATCACTCACCCTTTGCCTTCTTGCAAGATTCTTTGCCGGTCCTCCTAACTGTGACCCTTTCCCCGCCTTCAGTCTTTGTCTGTAAAATGGGAGAATGAGACAGGGTGAGCAAAACTGGCAACTTTAAATGGAAGCAAAGCTTCTTCTAACATACAAGACTGGCATTGAAGTTGATCCCTCGAAGGTGAAGGCAATATGTGAATTACGGCCTCCCTCAACCGTGAAGGAGGTTTGAGGCTTATTGGGACGGCTAAATTATAGAGCCCGGAGACAATCCATTTGAAACAAGAAAGAAATGCATTAACACTCTGACTTCTTGGTGGAAACTGAAATCCAATTTGAATAGACAATCCTTTGGAAATAAACAAATCTTGGTCTCTATTTGCAGGGCAAGGGCAATTGAGGTATTTTTTTGGTGGAAAATTTCTAAAATGAAATTGGAATGCACATGAGAAGGTGGGAGGTACTTACAGAAGAAAGGCCTCTTTGCTCCTCAACTTGAGTTGCAGCTTTGCGGGATCTGTCATAATGTACGACTCCTTCGCCCCATGGGCAACTTGACCGGAGATGGTTGGCATGTTCGCCGATCGACGCTGCCATCGTGCCCAATTCTTCTGTCCCTCGTTTGCCTCCTATCTGCTGCGCCTCCGAACATTCAGCATTGCTCCGCTCAATTTCGAACCCTCCCCTCAACATACAAATGAACGAATCCTCTTTTTAGATGCTTGTAGCACCATTCCTTCCACTTGCTCATCACTCTTGATCTCTACGAGCAACACGAAGTCTTCACCGGGAGCCTTGTACCACATGCTCTCCATCCTTGTCCTTCTTCCTATCTTCCATACCCAGCCGTTTTCCCTCCGTCGTACACTACCGTGGTGCCCGACCCTTCCGTCCTTCATTTGCTTCCTATTTCCCCTTGCCTGAAAACATTCAGAATTGCCCGGCTCACCGTCAACCTCTCCCACGCCGTACAAATGAATTAATCCTCTTTTAGATGCTATTTGCACCATTCCCTTCCCTTGCTCACCCCTCATGATCTCAAGGAGCAGCACCGGGTATTCACCGGGATCCTCGTGTCCCATTCTCTTCAGAAGAAAGCCGAAACCTCTCACGTTGGCAATCAATCCTTCACACGTCAAACAAACTTTATACAGCAAACAAACTCTAGTTTTCCGTAGATGCTATCATGTACTCTTTTCCTTTTTCGAAATGTATAAAAGTAGGCGCCAATGATACTCACTTGGCGTTCCAAAGTTTTATTGAACATGGATGATTTTCCCAACTTAAGAAGCAAGAAAACGAAGAGTGGGCTCTGCGACCGTCTCCGAGTCCATCCCACCCCAACAAGGCACCTCCCAATTTATTTTAACCCCAAGGAAAAGCAATAAAAGCAGAAGCAAAATCACCACGAAGTCATCACAAAGACCGAACCGGCGCATTCCAGCTAATTGCTCGATTTTCTTGGGAAAATCCAATTTTAGCGAGAGAAGCAGGAAAACGGCAAAACAGAAGTAGAGAACTAAAAAGTGCACGGCGCTGCCCCATTGGCGGGCCCTAGCCATTTCTCCTTCCAAAGAAATGTCAACCCCTTCCACAACGACCAATTGAATCGATCGTCTTTCAGATGCCAGTTGCACCATTCCCTTCACTTGCTCGTCACTCTTGATCTCTATGTACAACTCGCCATCTTCACCAGGAGTGTTGTACCCCATTCTCTTTGCTAGAAATCCAAAAGCTTCAACTTCAAGGATCAATCTTTTATATGTCACTGAATCAGGGGTGAAATCCTTTTTTTTCGTCCATGTTACAGAAGACTCACTACCTGATCCAAGCTAGAGTAAAAGAGGAGGGTTGGCGTCAGGTGTAGCGAGCCAGCCGTAAAAAAAAGAGCTGCCCATTATGAGATGAACCCAAAAGAGCTTCAGGTTCATCGACCGCCGACCCCAACTGGTTTGAGATAAAGGCGATGTTGATGATGTTACAGAAGACTCACTACCTGACTGCTTTTGCTTCAGGATGAAATCAATTCTAAAGGGAAGTTCCATCTGTGATGTAACAAGTTCAATGTGAGAGCCAAACGACACATGAAGTGGATACATATTAAACATTTTACCACGGACATCATTCCTTTGTTAGAGACAGACTCGGGATTGAGTACTAAAATGTCCATTGGAGCATCAATAAATAAGCTAGATAGTTATCTACCAGGGAGGACTAACCCATCACAGATTCATTTTTTAAGGGGACGAAAAAAGGAAATATTAGAAGGCCTATGTAGATAAAACTTGCCAATATCCGTTTTT